>CM014276.1:47942653-47981025 GCA_004135705.1 Alloteropsis semialata | reverse complement strand
TATGGGATCCACAAGCTAAATTTTTTCTTATCAAAATTTAGCCAATTGGGAACTTGTTATGTTGATTTTGTTACAAAGAGTATTATGATGCAAACAGATTGTAAATCCACTACGCCCTTCATAAGATAAATTCATTTCAAGTGTAATAATCCAAATTTATGCAACCAATCAGAACAGCAGAACCTGCCACATCACCTAGGAGAGCTCCACTGGTTGCGCCAATTCATGGTCTAGCAGAAAGTTTGCTCTGATTTCTGCCCACGCTTTGAGCGTTGGAGCATTGGCGCTACCAAATTTTCCATGGTAATGCCAAATTTTGGTGCAAATCCAAGGTTCCAAACTTTGGTTAGGTGTTTGTTGACTGTGAAATAAACAGCCCCTAATTTATGCAGAACAACAAATAGATGGATATATGCTGAGCTAAGACTTTATACTCAAAGTTAAGCTTGATTTGATACCTAGACATTCCTTTTCTTTTTCTTATCTTGCAGTGAGCTGTGATCTAAGTTGGTTTTCTCACTTTTCACAGTTGGGTACCAACATACACTTCTGCTCTTACTGTAGTTTCCTATGGCTTTATTTTCCTTATGGTATAAGCAGTCGAACCACTTTGAAGAACCTTGTAAGAATTTATTAGTTTGTTGTGAAAGGATCATTTTTTCTTCTATTTTAGCATCTTTGTTCATGCTATTTGAAATAATGTTATGAAGGATATGGAATATTTAATTCTGTACCTAACCAACTAGAGCAGTTAGATTTTACTTATTTTTCTAAAAAAAATGTGATCAGCGATTTAAAGCTTCAGTTATTCACTTATTTGTGAACTGCCATTCATGTTTCTTCCCCATTTCGCAGGTTACCGGGAGTGGTGGGAAGCCATACACCCTTTCTTCTAAATTCTTAACCAATGCTTGTTGTTCACCCTTCCCATTTGGTTCAGGAAAAAAGGCTTCTGAATTTTCTAATTGGCTTATAGCTCAGCAAAAGAATGCCACAGACAATGGAGTTTATCTGTATCCAGATATACAATGTGGAGAAATTGTTCATCTTTTCTCTCTGGTTTTGTCAGGAAAGCTGTTCATTTTACCTTTCTTGCCTAGTGAAGGAGTTGGCGAGGCTGATGAGCCTAACAACCCTAGTCCTTTGGCTGTAGACACCAGTGGATTGGTTAACGACACCCAGAAGCGCAAGGTTGATACAATGAAACAAAAAGGTGGCAAGGCTAAGAAGCACAAGCCGTTGCCGAAGATAGAAAGCGACTTTTGCTACCGCCGGGAGAAAGGATTCCCTGCTATCCAAGTTGGTCTAGATACTGAGAGAATTCAGACAAGCAATCGCATGCAAGAATTACATGATAAAGAATGCCTTGTTTTTACTTCAAGCAGGGCATTGAGTAACATGAATGTTGATTTGCATGCAGAAAGCCACAGCATGGTATCGTTTTCAAATAACTCATGTTCATATAGACATTTATTGTCTGTCTCTCAGTTGGAGAACTCTTATAGTGGATGGCCGTGGGATGCTATGAAAAACTATGTGGAAGAGTTACCATCAGTATCTGATCACCAAAGTGAATCGATCACATGGTCTTCTGATCTGTTCAGGAATGCATTTTGTGTTATTCATCAAGCTGGTGAACAAGGAGTTACTTTGGGAGAATTGTCACAGGCGCTGCATCCATTAGGTACTTAATATGCTTATGCGCAAAAAAATTCCATAGTTTTTTACTTAATCACAGCCATTGTTACAGTCTTTTTTGTTCTTACAAAATGGTGCAGCCATGCAATTGGTCTATATAATTGTTGAAGTGCTCAAGAGATTTCAGCTGGCCGTTAAGGTAAATCTGTAATATTCAGCGTACATTAGTCCTGTAGGTGTGGTTTAAATGCTATTGTTATTTCTTCTGGTTATTAATGCATTATAAGCATGCTACTACAAGCTATTCATGCTGCTTTCTTGTCATTTTTTTTCATTCACTTGACCTTCTCCAATGGGTGGGATTCATTCAATTGCTTCATAGGTCAATGCTTATGATGGCGTTCAGATCGTGGACTCATTACATTTGTCAAAGTATCATATAGCCACACTTGCCGAATGCAATCGTTGCAGCTGCTCGGCTCCAACTTCTCAACCTGTGGATAATGGAAACCCCAAAAATCTACTGATAGAGAAGCATACCATGCCTATTAATTTTCCTGGGCCTATAAAAATGCTTGGTGACGGGCACACGGTGACAGTAATTAATGTTCAGAGCAAGTTGAGCTCACCTCATAACAGCAAAAATCATGGGGATGAGGAAATGCCATCTACTCCAAGACAGGACAGTAATGAGAGTAATTGTGATCATGATTGCGAAAGGCATATGTATCAGCCTATATTACCATGGATAAATGGTGATGGTAGCACTAATAGCACTGTCTATGAAGGTTTAAGTCGCCGAGTTATTGGTTATGTCATGCACTATCCTGGAGTAATGGAGGTGTGTTTGCTTTTATTCTTTTATGCCCTTTTTTGAACAGGAAATTGATGTTTTGCTTGTTTGTGTATACTACAATAAGTTTTCCATTACATTGTATGTCATTCTTTGCCACAATAGCCTTTATTCGGGAAAACTAAATTCATTTTTGAAGAATTTAGGTATGTAGGATCTAGCAAAGATACCAGGAAAGTTTTAAACTATTTGGAATCTACATGTTTGATATTTGAATTTGCATTCATCAAACTCAGTCCTGAGTTTAAAACAAGATATCAAAATCAAGTTCCAGACATGTTACTACCACCTTTGGAATTGTTCCAATTTTACATGTCATGTTTGAATACCTGGAATACTGAAAAGTCACTTTAGTTGTGAGAATCTGATGGGAGTACTCTACTCATATTTTGGAAACAACTTAGAAAAAGAACTAATATAATGCAGATGCTTAAAGCTCAGAGATGGAGTACCCATCTATAGTTAGCTGGAGCCTGACTTCCCCACCCCACTCCCCCCCCTCCCCCTCCAAATATATCAGTTGGTATTTTGTACGTCATCAGTTTGCAGATGGTACTACATGGCATCACATGTGTTATCCATTCTTTGCTGTGCCCAGGGCTCATTATTTAATTCAGTTTGCTTATCTATTCACACAAATATCCCTCCTGTTAGAGAAATGGTGATGATTTGGACATGGTTTAAAACATCAACTTGGACCATTGATTTCTGTTGAATTTTACATGTAATGCTTTATTTTATAACACATGTAAACAATTCCAGGTATAAAGCATTTTTACATGTAAACAATTCCCAGTCCTGAGTTTAAAATTTTACATGTAAACAAAATAAAGCATTTTTCATTATCGACATTGTTATTTTAAAGGTTCTAATTGTGTGCTTTGCTCTTGTTGTGTTGTAGGAAGATCTTATCCATCGGAGATGGATGCGGCGGCGGGGAGAAGAAATGAGAGAGTAACGGCCACCTCGCGTCTGAGATAGAATAAAGGACAGGGGTAGGATGGTCTTTTCCTGTCTCGAGATGACTCAGCGCCGCCGTGTCGGGCCGATCCGGCATGCCACATAGGCAAATATGGTAAATATGAAAGAGGCGCTACTTAAAAGTGTTGAATTTGTAAGGGTCGTTCTAAACATGCTAAACTAATAAGCCGCATCCGTTATAATGGTAAAAATGTAAAAACCCCAAAAACATCAAAGGGGAGGGGCGCTCGGTGTCGGACGGAAACCGCGAGGTCGATAGAGGAGGACGATAGAGGAGGACGACCAGAGGAGGAAGGAAGGCACGGGCTCTCGTCCGCGCGGAGATGGGCGCTGATGACGCGCACGCGAGGAGATCACGCGAGGAGAAAAACCGGTATTCGCTCAAGCGTCGGAGGAAACCGCGTAGGTGGAAGCGCTCGCGCGTCGGAGGAAACGTCGTAGGTCGAAAAGGACCTACGACGGACAGGAAACGACGACAAAAAGTTCTTTATCTTTTAGAAGATGATCTGGAAGTAGGTTTTGACCACAACACCAAAAGCAATGTTGTAGGCTTAACTCTGAATGAGTTCATCTTTGGTTTAGCAATCCTTGGGATGCCCCTTGATGATGTCCAATTATTCTATGGTGTGTGATATCTGAGTTTCCCTAGGACAGTACATGGATGGTATAGCCTGTAGCGATGAAACTGTGCATCTGTGTTCTTTGCTATGGCGATTACTGTGTAATTTAGTTGTGTTTCAAATAGAAAATGCTCTTCCTCTTGCCAGACTGAGCAGCTTGCATAACCATGGCTGCTGCAATGTCCAGAACATTTTACTTCTCACAATATGTCGTCATTCCTTCTGCCCACTGGATACAAGCTGAGTTTATTGTCTTTCCATGTAGAGACTTTACACATATCTGCAAATGGGGCCTGTCAACTGTCATCCTGTTGCTCTGGAGATATGACATCCATGTCACCTTTATTGGGGGAACAACAACATTTATCATAGTACAAATAGGTCTTTTTCAGTGATTGCCAAACTTTTATTTGGTTTGATTAAGCTTAAGCTATCCATTTCCTGATTTTGTCTATTATGCGAGACATATTCTTAGGACCGCAGTAAAGCACTGACTCTGCGCTTTATCAGAGATAGTTATGTAGCGATGCTATTATTGAACTTGAGCATATTTTTAGGACTGCAGTAAAGCACTGACTCTGCGCTTTATCAGAGATAGTTATGTAGCGATGCTATTATTGACCTTGAGGCTTACTAGGTATGCTTTCTCTTCTTGTGCAATGCTTAGGGCATCTGCATGCATTTTTTAATTAAAAAATATAACTGCTCCACCTGACATGAGGACTGAAATAATGCAGACATCACTCCAAACTGAAAAAGTTTGTGCTATTTCTAGGCAACATGTTTTCTTTAACAGTAAAAACCACACAGAAGGCTTAAAGCTGGCTCTTCATTTACATGTCTTTACTTATTAGCATGTATGGTTGCTGCTCAGAAATGCTCAAGTAAACAAAGCTAAAGGGTATTAAAGTGTGGGTGTTTCTGCTTCCATACCTCTCATCAATGTTTCAAGATTATCTGTTATTGAATCATATATAGGCGTCCCTTGAACATTCTAATTCCATCTTTTTTGTTGCAGAATGCTTGACTCCTTCACCCTCTCTAATCAAGCTTTGAACCATCTTTACAGCATGCATATGTTGTTGCTTTCTTGGAGATAGAGGAGTGACAATGTTCTGCTAAAATCTGAATAGAGTGGCTCACCACCAGTATCCAAGGTTACCAAATTGCTGTTTCCTTTTTTTTTTGTGTGTTGTAGTGCTGTGTAATTCTCCACTGTGCGCCAATATGTGCTATTTGATTTCTGCAGGTTTTGATTAATCATGAAGTCATGGATGTGTTTCCAGTGTATAGCTTGATTCGCGACTTAAATCCGGAAATATTGTTCACCTAGCCTTCCTTTTGTCATTTCTGTTACCATTTTCTGTCTAATTTTAGTTATTGTGTTTTGTCTCGTGCTTGGCTCATGATACAACAGCTTAGAGATGCTATCTCTCTCTTACCTTGCTCTGATGGACATTGATTGAATTTTCCTTGCTGCCAAATGCTAACTGCTGCATTAGGTTGTGACTCCCAAACCAGACCAAGGACTGATGAAATATGGCAATACTAAGGTATGTGGATTGTGAATTCTGAACTCTTCCAGTCTCCCTCCCATCCTTGACGATTTAGGGTAAGTATTTTTGTGACTTTCCTAGGATAGCCTCTGCACATGTTTTGTTACATTCGAGTCCAAATCATCATGGTTTTTTTAACAGACCGAGTTCCTCAAGTGACATTTTGTTGCATCCACTTAATAATTCATTAACCACATTCTGACATACAATTTGTGCCTCCACTGTCTGCAAATCAGCTTTTATCTTCTAGTTTAATCAGATCAGCAAACTAAGATGTTTATATTGCGCTAATGCCAATTGGATTTATATTTTTTTCCCAATTAAGGTTTATGCCAATTTGAGTTTGCAACGCGTCAAGATTAAACAAAAAAAAAGTTTCAACCAAAGTATATTTGTGGTTTAATCTTTATGACAAAGACAATTGCAAAGGATATGAATCCGCTATTTGAGATTGAATATGCAAACAAGACTTTCACAATCTATAATGCTTTTCTCCAACGTCCTCGGCCCCTATAGCTTACGTGTATGTGAGCCCAATTGTCTCCTGCTAGCTCAGTCCTAGACATCCACCGCTCTCATCAAGTAACTTGCACGCGCCCCAGCGCATAGGAATTTTGCTACTCGTCTGATATTTGCATCCTATAAGATACCTAAGTGAATCACTGTAGTGGATCGCATCTTCATGTCTTGGTACTTTTGTGACAGATACTGGAGGTACTTCGTGTATTAGCTAATCGCAGCTCCTGAATTACGAGACCACTCCTGATGACCTGCATTGGGGAGGTCGACATGAAAGAGCTACTACGTACGCTCAAAGAAATTAACAATAACAAGTGGGAGAGAGATGGCCTCAACACAAGTCACACCTTCCATATATGAGTGCATCATCTGAGCCTGACTGTCCTTGCACAATTCCTGTCATTCTTTTTTTTTCATTTTCATCTTCTGCATAGTCCACAATTTGGTGATTAAAAATTATGTTTTTCTTCTTTTATTTCATTTATAGGAGAAATTTTAGCAATAATCTACAATTTCATGGGCAAAGGTGGTTCACAATGCAAGTAAACCAAACAGCTCAAGGGACAGGGACGTGGGTACATGTACAATTATTGTGTATGCTTTGTTGAATGATTGAGAGCATTTAGTATATATACACATGACAATTCTCAAGTCTCAACCCGGCCTAAAGGAATGAATGGTTCTTGTTATCCTTGTGGGCATATTTGTATGCCCAGGCTATTATGCTCTAGCCCTGTGTGTACGGGGAATAACCTCGTGAGTATTACTAATTAGTGCAACAAGCATAGTTTCTTGAGCACACTGAATAAATAGAAGGAACACTCTCATTTGGTAACACTTAACTACTATGTGCTATAAGTTTAGTTTTCGACCCTCTATTGCAAACACTTCAGTTTTAAAACCGTTGAATCTTCAACCTATGACTTTGAGCGGTTTTGGTGATGTAGCAAAGTGAGCCGAGGCTTAAATATCTTATGATTATTTTGACAAAAAATGGAAATCTATACTATAAAGAGGGAGAGATTTGATGTCAAAATCTACACAACCTTGATCCTACCCTCACCTCACTAAACACCTTTTTGGGCCCACCCGTCAGGTAGGACGAAGACGAAAAGGGGGGGGGGGGAGAACGATCTTGGGGTGGTTTCCCCGTTAAAAAGAGCGGATGCAGCCAAATTTTTTTCACCAGGCTTCTCTCTCGTACCCGCCGGGCCCACAACACCTTCCACCGTCCTCCTTCCACACCGCGCATGTCGCCCCCGCCACCAATATCGTCCCTGATTTACGTCCTCTAATCACGTCCCTGATTCACGCCTCTGATTCACGCCCCTGATTCACGTCCTCTGATCACGTCCCTGATTCACGTCCTCTAATCTCGTCCCTGATTCATGTCCCTGATTCACGTCCTCTAATCACGTCCCTGATTCACGTCCTCTAATCTCGTCCCTGATTCACGTCCTCCTGCTCTCCTTCCTCGCCACGGCAAGATCACCGCCTCAGGCCTCACATCTCGTCCGCAATCTGTATCCGTCATTCATGCCTTCCTTTCAAGGCGAGTGAAGGCACCGCCATCTTCTGGGCTATAAGGCTGTTTGCACCATGGCGTGCCGGCGCATGACGAGGCTGTCGTCCAAGCGACGGAGCAACCCTGACCCCACCTCCGCACTGCCTGTCACACGGGGCCACGTGCAGAGGCGGAGCCACTGCTTGGCCGCCGGATAGAGAAGATGAGGAAGGGAGCAGTGGCCGAGCCCGTGGAGCGCCCTGGCGCCGGCGCCGGCATCGAGCAGGAGCAGCGCGGGGTGGAGAGGAGCGAGGGGCGGCGTAGGGAAGAGTGAGGAGCGGCCAGTGTGGGGAGGGAACAGGGGGCGACGCTCCTCCGTGGCCGCCCACCGGGCTGCAAGTCAGCCGCACGCCGAGGCCGCATGCCCGATCCGCTCAAGGAAGGAGTGGATCCATACCAGCGAGGGCCCGCCTCCGCCGGAGCTGAGCTACTTCGCCGCCACCTTCTCCTCCTCTTGTGGATGAGGAAGCCAGCATGGCACGCGCAACGCTGGATGCCAGAGAGGAGGGCCCCCTGCTCCTCCGTCGGCGCGCTGAACGCGGGGAGGAGGGCGATGAGGCAGAGGCGTGCCGCGCCATGGCCGCCGCGCAGAGCTTGGGGAGCCCAACCACCGGAGAGGGAGCGGTGGCCGCGGCTCACCGGCGGGAGAGCAGGGCGCGCACGCAGCCGGCACGAGGGGAGAAGGAGGGCGCGCACGGATGGAAGGCAGACGGTGGCGGCCATCGGTGATGGTGGTGGCGAAGCTGACCGAAGGGGGCGCGGGCAGGGGTAGCAAGGGAGGGAAAGGGACCGGCGGAGAGAGGGAGAGTGGGAGGGGAGCGTGGGGGTGTGGGGTTCGAGTGGATAAAGGGTGAAAAAGGAGAAAAAAGAAAAAAATTCTGACATGTGGATTTCACGTGTTGGTTAGTTGGTAGTTGATATAGAGGACCTCTTTGGTATAGATTCGCCCAGCTCCATGTGTTTTGAGGATGTTGACGATGGATTGTCATATGTGTTGCTTGTCACAAGGAATAATTTGCAAAAAAAAATTGTCACAAGGAATAATTAATTTAAGAAAGTTTATATCATTAGCACGAGAAACAAAAAATCAACTGTGACCTGTGTAGTCAGTTCTCAGACATGAACGGGAGGGAGAGAGGAATTATGGTATGGAGTAAGCTATTATGTTATTGAATAGTTCTAATACATGTAATTATAAATTATTCGCTTTATTGGTTTTTTAAATATAGGCCTTGTTTAGTTCAGTCTAATCGATCGAATTTTCTGTAAAAAAAGTACAATGAGAAGTGTGTCCTGTGAGAGGAAGGCACGTTTTTTAATACGTTACTTTTGGTTGAATTCACTGAAGCTAAACAAGGCCACACTCTTGTCATAGGTACTATTATTTATTTTATTTTTATGAATTTAAATTTTGATTTCTAAGTTTTTTTAAAACACGTGCCTGGGCACGTGCATCTCCACTAGTTACCTTAAAAGCTGGACAAATAATCACATATATACTATGCAGTATTTGTAAAGTAACTGTTTTATATGATTGATATAAAAGTATTACCGGCTAGAATTCTAGAAAGCATCGCAAATAGAATTAAATAGATCATTTGCACATTCTCTTTAAACCTTAATTTTACTCTACACCAAATTGATTTAGGATCGTCTGTACGGTGTGAAGCTAGGACGATTGGAGTCTTTCTTTTCTGCCTATGAATTTAAAGTAAAACGAGCATTCATTTAGAAAGTCACCTATGGATTTTGAAATCTCTATCTCTATCTCTATACTACGATTCCTGGCCAATTCCGAGCGTTTTGATTGGACCACGTCGCCTGCTTCGCTCGGCCGTCGGATCGGCCAGACGAACGGCCAAGATCGTGCTTTTCACGGTCACTTTGCAAAAACAACCTCGGGTTTCATGGAAATATAACCCGCCGTCCACTCCCCTCTCTCATGATTTTTTGCGAAGAAGCCCCCGGATTTCGTCCAAATCAACCCGTAGTCCACCCCAACCGGCCCAATAATATTTTCAAAAAACTCCCTGAGTTTTCTTAAAATTTACCCACCATCCTTTTCCTCTCTCAGGAATTTTCTTGGAAAAACCCTCGGATTTTACTGAAATCACGCAACAATCCGTTTTTTCGTTACTTCCATACGAGCAACGCTATACGTACAATTCGACCACCAAAACACGTTCAAACCAAAATATGTCGAACATAAAATTTGCTTACAATTTTAAAACCTATAACTTTACTATAGAACACATTTTTTAACTCGAAACACTTTCACCATTCATTCGCACAAATGTCTACAACCCATCATACATACGATTCCGATTCCAAAACATCCTCAAATTAAGAAGTGCTCAATATAAAAAAAATTCAAAATTTGAAAATTAATCTTCGTTTCGCAGCAAAATTTCAAATTCTAAACATTTTCATAATTTATTCGCACAAATGATTATATGAGATCCGTTACACCTACGATTCGGACACCAAAACATCTTCAAATTAAAAAATATTGAACATGGAAGCGGCTCAAAATTTAAAAACCAACAAACATACTGTAGAGTAAACTTAAAAAATCGAACTCACTTTTTTAATTCCCCCATTATAGCTAACATCCAGCCACCAAAATGAATTTAAAAACCAACAAATATACTGTACGGCACACTTACAAAAATCAAAATTACTTTTCCAATTTTCCCATTATATCTAACATCTGACTACCAAAATGCTTTTAAATTAATAATTTTCCAACATAAAAATTGCTCCAAATACCAAAACCTACAAAATTCATATATAGCAAATAGAATTCAATGCTGCTTTCCAATTCTCTTGCACAAATTTTCACATTTGAGCATAAGATACACTTCAAAACAAAAGATACCCAACACTCCAAAATTTACAATATTTTCACATAGCGCTTTTACGGGTTCAACGCGCTCTGGCATTTATTTCTAAAATTATTTGTACGACCAAAACGTTAAAAAAACCGTAGCACGAGTACATCTACTGGCCATCCGCGGCAACGCCGCGGCCTTTTCTAGTTTCAGAACTATTTCAGCCTTAGGCCACGGTAGGTGTCACAAGATCGCCTAGTCATGTAAACCCAATCAAATTCAAGCCAAGCTTGAAATAAAAATGCATGATTATAACGACAGTGTCCAAGAGTGAAGATTTCGGAGTCAAGCTAAAAACAGACATTGTGAACCATATGTAGCATGGTAGTGTACGTGTCTTGCATACCACAACTCTCTTATCTCTTTATATGCTGAAAACTCCCACACTATTATCTTCGAGACGAAAATTATACAAAATATTCATAACCATGCCCTTTCTTTTTATGTTTAAGCCCCTGATCTTTTCCATATTAGAACCCGCCGTCCTCTCTGATCTTTTTATGAATCTAACCCTGTTGTCTAGGTTTATTTATGTTTTAGTCCTCGGTTTTATTACAAAACAACCCGAAAACATAGGATTATTTGCATATTAGCCCCTGAACCTTGTAATTAGTGTATCTTCACCGTTTTAAATCCGTTTTGGGCGATTTTCGCGTTCACGCGTTCGTCTCTGCGTAACCTTTAGTTCTAGGTGTTTGTTTTGTGCTTTTGGTACTGTTTGTTATACTGTTTTATTTATTTTGTTGTATGCTTGTGTGTGATCGTGTAGACGTCCCGTTCGAGGAAGGCTAGGAGCAGCAGATCGAAGAAGAACAGCAGTTTGTAGAGGAAGGCAAGTGGCCTCCTTCTTCATATTCTTCAACCCAGTAACAGCATTTTAATCACATTTACTTTTATGTATTGCATTAATTTGATGGGATGCCTATTCATAGGATATACCTAGTTTTTATTCCCTCAACCTTGATACACCGAGTTTAATCATCCTTGATGGGTAGAAATGCTTAGTTGCTTAATCTTGGGATGGTGATATCAAACTTTTGAATATGATAAACATGGTTTTATTTGTTGCTATACGTGGTTAATTACAAGATTATCCTGATTAAATGGAACATGGAGAACCACCCAAGAAAACAGTGCAACCACAGTGTTATATGGCTCTAATCTTAGCTGATTAATTAGACTTGAGGTTGACTAGTGGCCTTACCGAAAGGGCAAGGAGGGGGACGGTGAAGGGGTCATAGCTCGGTCCTCTTGGAGGAGTAGCCTTTGCTAAGGTACGGCCTCATTAGGGAGGGTTATGGACCTCACCGCGGCCGAAACTCTAGCGGGCTGCTAGTTTAGCTTTGAGTCTTTGTAAAGGCTTCGTAGTGAACCCCTAGCCACTCACCTCGGAAGTGTTTAAGGGCCTTGCAAACCCGGGCGACATGGGGAACACGAGCTGTGGGTAAAGTGTACAAGCTCTGCAGAGTGTCAAACTGATATATCAGCCGTGCTCACGGTTAAGAGCGGCTTGGACCCTCACATGATAATTGAACCTAAATATATTAAATTGTGGTTCCTTGGTTTTTGGATAATTTGTGGGTTCTCTCTTGCTTAATTGGGTTGGTATAAACTTATACCTAGTAAATAGGTGCTCGCTAATAAAATATGACCAACTAAAAATGCTAACCGCTGTAAGCCTTTAAACCTCTCTTGATGGCCTTGCATTTTTTCCCCCGCTTGCTGAGTACCAACCATAAGTGTACTCACCCTTGCTAAAACTGTTGTTCAGAAGAAAATGAGGACGTGGAGTACTTCAGTGACTTCGAGGAGTTCTGAGGCTTTGCGTCAACCAGTCAAGCCTGTGGAGAAGTCGTGAAGCTTCTTTCGTTTTAGGTTGTCGGTGAAACGGTTAAGACCTTCGTGTCTGCTATCGCTGAGTGTAAATAAGTTATGTACTCTCTTTTGTTCGTTTTGAACACTGTCTTATGATATTTTCACTGATGACGTCAACATATGTGTGAGAACGGATCCTGGCACACATATGCTATGCATTCGGTTTTGTCCTCAAAATCGGGTGTGACACATCACAATTTAGCATCAGCAGCGATGAACTTGTTGAAGTCTCCGAGTGATGTACTTATCAGTTGTCACAAGGTAAGCACTTAGAGGTTAGCAGTTGGCTAATTGCAGTGTGGTGAGATATCCCAACTTGTTAAACTCTGAAACTAGGCGAGGTTCCCAACTCTGAAAACATCACATGTGATACTTAAACTGCCATCGCCAAAAAATGGATTTTCAGAATAAGAACAAGCAAACCAGGTCACAAATTTTCAGATTGAATAGTCATGTGTTCTTTTTTCCAAACTGTCTAGTCATATGTTTAACAGCCAAATCTACAGAACTTTAGCATTCAAGAAAATTAGGAACAGAAGCAAGTCATGCCATGCCCTACTGCAAGAAGTTACTAGCAAACATTGCAGCAAACAATTTGGACCAAAATTCTGCACAGAGAGCTCCTAAGAAACATAGACATGGGAGAAAAAAATGAAACATCATGAAACTTAATCTATTGACAGGAAGTCAGTGAAGAAACAAATGGGCAGGCATCCTAAGAATCATAGGCATGACAGAAGATCTTTTCAGTAGAAAATTATGCTGCTACTAGTGCTACACAAAGAAATTGGAAGAAAGAGGATAATGGAAGCAATATGCACCAGAAGAAGATTTCACATTTTCAGAGTGAATTAAACGCAAAGGAGAGCTCATATCCAGCTGAAATTCTGTTAAGGTCCCAAATCGGTGGGTAGAAAACAAATGAAAGCTGAATACAGCAGAAGAGTGAAGGACACTAGTAGCCTTCGATTATCATAAATTCAGAACAGATATGACAGAAACAGTAGCTGCTGTATGCATCATTGAATTGAAATGAAAGAAAAAGTTATGAAACAAACATAAATGCTTTCATCAGTATAAGAACAAGCAAACCAGGTCACAAAATTGTCAGAACAATCTAGGCATATGTTATACAGTCAAATCTACAGGAATTTGGCACTCAAGAAAATTAATAGCAGAAGTTTGCAAACATTGCATCGAACAGTTTATACAAAAATCCTGCATTTTCATCCAAGATTCGCACTCGGCATTTTCAATTTTCCGATTGGGGGCTTGGGGCACAAAGAAATGGAACAGACTACCAAATCAATCAGCAAGAATCTATTAGCTTTCGTCAGAACATTGGAACTGACCCAAGAACGAACACACTGTTTCTTGGCCAGATACAGGTGTTTAGTTCATCAGAGGTGACCACATCTCTAAACAAGAGATACGAACCCAAGCTAAGCTCAATCAGCCCCAAGAAGCAAAAGACAGAAACAAGAGGCACTGCTCTCAACCATTTCCAAGAATGCAGAAACGAAAACGACGAAAGAACCCTTCAAGAACCTCTCCAAGAACTGATCCAGAGTTCCAGACCGCTAGACGCGGCAACACCGTTCCATCCAAGCCCGATCACCGTGACTCCTCCGACACCGGCGACGACAGCGGTGGCTCCTCCCCCGATGCCATCGTCGAAAGCGGCAGTGGTGGCTCCTGCGACTCCGAAGACGAAGCTGATGGTGACGGCGCCTGGCGAAGTAGTGGATCCTCCAAATCCGACGCTGACGGTGCCGATGTCGGCGGCGCCTTCCACGGAACGGGGAGGGCGACCTTGCGGCAGACCGGGCAGGCCATGCGGTTCTCGCGGAGCCAGTCGTCGATGACGTTCTTGCACTTCTCGCTCTCGCAGCGGTGGAACACGTGGTCGCAGGAGAGCGTGCGGACCTCCTCGCGGGCATCCAGGCTCCCGCCGCACAGGGCGCAGTTGTAGCCGAGCGCCTCCTCCAGGGTCGTGACGCCGCCGAGCGCCCAGACGCGCAGCCGCCGCCAGCCCCTCGCCAAGCGGCCGGTGCGGTAGGCGTGGTAGCCCGCGACGACGATCACGGGGGAGGAGACGCCGAGCAGGAGGGCGACGGCCTTCCCGAGGCTGAGGTCGTCGGAGGCCATGGCGCCTTCGCTCTCCTGCCCCTTTCTTCTTGCCTCTTCTCGACTTCTCCCTCTCGCTCCCTCTCTCTTAATGCTCTTGCTTTCCTGCTCGCCCTCTAGCGTTGCTCTTGGATTGTGTTGTGCGCCGGTGGGTATTTGTAGCCGAAGCCACGAAGGGGGTGGCTTCCGAGTTAGTTGCTCGGCGGTTACCGGGTGGGCCCTGCGTCTCGATTCCCGACGAGAAGCTAGCGTGGCAGGCTGGCACGAGAAGGATCTCGTCTCGTGGGAAGGAAGACAAGGCTCAAGCTTCAGAGTTTCAGAAGTTCCATTTCATCGATACCCCTGGTCCCCTGCAGCACCGGGCCCCACCTGGTAACTAACCGACCAACGAACTAATCAGCCGCCCCCCTTCGTCTTCCTCTACAAATAGCCACCAAGAGCAACGTGAGAGCCCGAGCAAGAAAAGGCAGAGCATCAAGAGAGAGCGAGAGGAGAGGAGGCAAGAAGCAAGAGAGAGCGAGGAGAACGAAGGCACCATGCCCGACTATATCAGCCCCACGATGTCCGTCGCCCTCGGGGTCATGACCATCTCCGTCCCCTTCATCGTCGTCGGGGGCCACGTCGCCTGCTACTACGGCGACAGCTTGAAGAGCGGGTGGCGGCGGCTGCGCGTCTGGACGCTCGGCGGCGTCACCACCCTGAAGCGGAAGCTGAGCTACAACTGCGCCATCTGCCAGGACAGCATGGAGGCCCGCGAGGAGGTCCGCACGCTCTCGTGCAACCACGTCTTCCACTGCCGGGAGAGCGACAAGTGCCAGGACGACATCGACAAGTGGCTTCGCACCCAGCCGACGATGTTCTGCCCGGTCTGCCGCAAGACCCCTCGCCTCGTGCTGCCGTGGAAGGCGCCGCCGCCAGCGTCGCCCGCGCCCGAGCCCGCACCCGCACCCGTGCTCGCGGCGGCGTCGGCGGGCCAGGAACGGCCGGAGTCATCATCATCAGGGTTGAAGGACACAGCGTCGCCGGATTTGGAGGATCCACCACTGGCAGAGTCGCCGACGGTGTTGGAGGAGCCACTGCTGCGGCCGTCGCAGTAGACATACTTGGTCGAGCTTGGATGGTGTTCGCACCCAAAATTGGCACATGTGGGAAAACCGGTCTGACTGGTTGCCTAAAACGGTTAGACCGGTTTTGGCAATGTTATCCAAATGTAAATTGGACTTCACCGTTGGATAGATCTCGTCGAGAAGATCAAGATTCATATATAGAACGTCCAATTTGGAGTTCGGTTGAGCAAGATATGGCTTCGAGAAGTCCGCACCCCAAGCGGACCGGTCAGACCGGTGCCCCTGACCGGTCAGACCGGTGTGGTTTATAGAATCTGAATTAGGAGTTGTATTTTGACATGAGATTTGTAAGAGTTTCGACTCCACCAGGGGCAAGACCTCCCCTCCCTATAAATATAAAGGGCTACGGTCGATTGAAGGTATCACAATCGATCAAATCAATCTATCTTTATCGTTTTACCTTTTTTCCTCGTTACCCTACTTTTCCAACCCTATGTGCTGTTGTTCTTCTGTCTCCGTGGCATGAGAAGGCGCCCTAGATAGCCTGCCGAGCCTAGGGCAACCCAAGGTGCGCCTGTCCTGACGGGGTCCCTCCCGGGCAAGCGTTCGTTGGTCTCTCGTCGGGCTCCCCGGCGAGAACCGGTCTGACCAGTCACCGGAACCTGTCTGACCGGCCCGTGCTGAGGAGCAGCAAGGAGCTCCTCCACGCGCTGCACGCTCGTGTGCGACTCGTGTGTTGGCCCTAAAAAGGCGTCAACAGATGGAACGGTGTTGGCGCATCTTGTCGGGCGGTCTGGATTAGTTCTTCGAGGTTCTTGAAGGATTCTTTGGTTTTCTTGGTTCTGCATTCTTGGAACTGGTCTTGTCTGATGGTCAGGACTCAGGATCGGTTCTAGAAGTGATCGAGGACGGTGCATCTTGTCTAATGGTCTGGATTAGTTCTTGAATTACTTCGTTGTAACTGTCTATGGATTTCCTGAAACTGATTAAGACTAGCTTGTATCCTAGTTTTTTTTTTTTGGTTCAGAGCTATGTTTACCTCTGATGAACTAAACATCTGAATCTGGCCAAGAAACTATGATCTGTTCTTTCTTGGATCCGTTCCAGTGTTATGGCCAAAGGTAGTAGATTCTTGTCGATTGATTTGGTAGTCTCCACCATTACTTTGTGCCCCAGTGTGAAAAATTATGATGCTGAGTGGGCATCTTAGGATGAGAATTGCAGCATTTTGGTATAAACTGTTCTCGGCAATTCTTGCTAATTTCCCCCCAATTCCTTGTGTAGTACTAGTAGCAGCAGAATCTGCTACGAAAAACTCAGTTCTGTCAGGCTTGAGTTACTGAACAGCTCTTTGTCCTTGACTATTTGTTTCTTCACTAATATTCCATGAGTTTTTGTTTCATTTAGTCTGTGTCTGTCTGTGCACAAGTACTCAACAGTTCATAGGCTCTGATTTTCAGAGTTAGGAATCCCTCCTAGTTTCAAAGTTGCTAATTGTAACTGCTTACCATGTGAGAAGTACATCGCTCAGGGACTTCGCCAAGTTAATCTCTGCTGATGCTGACCCGGATGCTTGCTGCTTGTGTTTAGTGACTTGTGCGTTGCATTCGATGCTGAAGTGTTTTAAGTTTTCAGAATTGTTCATACACATTGCCTTGCCATTACTAGTTCCTTAACAATGTAAGGCGTGTCGAACTTTGGAAAGTTTTGTAACCCAAACACATTTATTCCTCAGTTCAGCTTTGGAGAGAGTTCGTGTGAAGCCATTATGTTTTTTTAAAAGAAAAACTGAAATGGCTAATGAGAATCAGCATTCCTGTTTTACAAACAGCAAAATTTTCTACTGAAAATGTCATTTATATTAGATATATTCTGTATGACACATTCACTGGCAAAGATCTTGTAAGAACCTCAGTATGTTCTGTCTCTTGGTTTTGTTGTAGACAAAATTGTGACTGCTGGTAATTCTGTCCAGTTTCAGGGGGGTCACAGACTCGCAGCAATTCAGAGTTCATAAGATCTTCAGGCAGCGACTGGCCTGACAGCAACTAGCCAGTTGCAAAGTAGCATACCTCTCAAAGATTTGGTCAAGTTAATCTGGTAATCTCTGCGTCCGGAGTTGTTCAAACGTCCAGTTGTTAATTCACACTGCACTGCCTGACGTCTCACCGATCCTAATTTCTTCACAGATGTAAGGGCCTGTTTACATTGGAAAGAAAGTTTGCGAAAGAAAGTTTCCAATTCTAAATTGAAGATTAGGAGAACTAAACATGATCTAATTATAAAACTAAATACACGGATGGACGGGAAATCGCGAGACAAATCTATTAAGCCTAATTAATCTGTCATTAGAGATTGTTTACTGTAGCACGACATTGTCTAATCATGGCCTAATTAGGCTCATTAGATTCGTCTCGCAAAGTTACCGCGGGGTTATGGAATGGGTTTTGTCATTAACACACGTTTAATACTCCATGCATGTAAGATTCTCTTTGATGAATAGTGAAGTTTCAAAGTTTCAAAAGTTACCCAGTGATCTAAACAGGCCGCGTCGACCTCCCAACTCCCAAGATTTTGCAAGCCAAACAGTTTTAGGGCGTGTTTGGATCAGATTCATGCAGCTCCACTCCACCAACTCCACCATAGAGCAGATCCACCGTGGAGTTGCAAAACGTGGAACACCTCTTGAGGAGCTCAAAAAAAACGTGGAGTTGGCCTCCAGATTTATGTTTTTCGTGGAGCTGCAAAACGTGAAACTGGTGGTGTTTGACTTGAAATTGTTGGAGCAGAGCTAAAAAAAACATGAAGCAGAGCGGATCCAAACACGCCCTTAGTGTTGGCTTTTGAAGCATGTACGATGTACCTGCGTGTTGCAGCTTCAGACTCCCAAAGCGGCTGCATGCGAAACCCAAAAAAAGGAGGTGATCCGTTTTTGACCTGATTCAAAAGCAGAGCAGAGCAACCCGAGCCATCACCGTCGCTCCGCCTTCGCCCACGAGTCCACGACGGCCGCTGGCCTTGAGTCGTCCGCGACAAGGCGACCTCGGAGGAGCCCGCGCCGCCGCCGCGAGGTCGGTCGCCAGCGTCAGATCAGTGGGCTCTGGATTGTTCGACGGAATGGCGAGCTTTCTCTGGTTGTCAGCGTTACAGTTTTGGGCTGGGCCGCTTGGGTGTAGACAGCTTAGCTTCCGAATTTTTTTTTTTATGATTTTTCAAAAATAACGGATGGTTGACAGAATTTGCAATTCTGTCATCCAACCGGTAAGAGAAGTAGAGCAACCGCCGTTTGAATTTGCGGTTTGAATTTTAAAATTTAAATTTGAACTGTATGAGCAACCAAACCGCCAAATGGTTTGCCGGTAGGTGTCGGCACGTGGGCCCCGGGTCCTAACCGCCGAATGGTTTGGCGGTAGGGGGATCCCGCCGTGGATCCGACGGCGGGAGCCTTCCCGCCGGATCGGAGGGCGGGATCCCCCTACCGCCAAACCATTCGGCGGTTAGGGGCAGGACCTCTATATAAGCCGAAATCAGGTTTGAAAATTCATTCTAAATCAGAAAAAAGAAAACTAGGGTTAGAGAGGAGGGTTAGGGAGAGGAAGAATCAGCGGCGAAGCCCTGCCGGATCTGCGCTTCGGTTTGAGGTAAAATCCGATCTCGTAGTTGTAACTTCAATTTGGTAGATTTATGACTTTATAATTATTTTAGTATTTAGTTTATACAGTATTAAATCATAGTATTATTTTTCAGTTAATGATATTAGACTTAGTTACTGAAATAACTATTAGACAGTTACTGATATTAGATTTAGTGACATTAGTTTGAGTTACCTTATATTTAATGACATTAGAGATAGTTAGAGTCATTACTTTTAGTGATATTTGATATGTATTAATATATCTTTTTATATTAGATGGACTGATATTAGAGTTTACCCCATAATTTTATATATAATGTAATTATGCATTTTAGAGTATACATTACAGTTTATATCTTTTTATATTAGAGTTTCTGTTAGAGTTTTATGCATATTACAATTTAGATAATAATTTCAATTAGAGTTTATATTAGAATAATGACATTATATTAGAGTTTATATTAGAGTAATGACTTTATATTACAGTTTATATTCGAGTAATGCCTTTATATTAGACTTTGTATTAGAGTAATGACTTTATATTAGAGTTTATATTAAACTTTATATTAGTGTAATGATTTTATATTATAGTTTATATTAGATTTTATATTAGAGTTTATAGTAGAGTTCACAGTAGAGTTTTATTGATATACGAGTGTATTATGCATAAGTTTTTTTAGACTTTATATTAGACTTTATATTAGAGTTTCTTTTTTATGAGTAGAAAATCTTATTAATTGTTCCTATTGTCCTGGTTTGGTTTTAGGCATGTCTGAACCATTATGGTTCCAATTGTTCTATGGATCAGGGAAAGTTAGATATGGTCCTGAAGGGGTAGACCTGTCAGATTTTAGTTGTACCACCAGAAAAGTAGCTAGAGCAGCAGAGAGAAATTGGGTTTCAATAACAAAGTGGCTTTATCATTCATTTGGACTTGATGAAGCCCAGCATGACCTGTCAGTGATGGCAGTGATGAACAGAAGTGGAACTGCATATTGGGAACTTGTTGCGCTTCAAAGAACCCAGAACTGGAGGTCATATGTGACACTATGTACGCAGCATGGTATGCCGCTGGTGTTGCTTGTGCGAGCCTTCCACAAGGCTGGGGCCAGCAGTGATGTGCATGAAGAAGTTGATGCTGGAGGGGAAAACCTTGAAGATGCTACTGGGGAGGAAGGTGAACAAGTGGAAGAAGCGGCAGCCGGACAAAGAGACAACGCACCCCCTGAACCATCGGGGGAGCTTGATGAAGCAGAAAATTTTCCTGAGATGGTTTTGGAGGCAGAGAGGGAGGCCACAGAGCATGAGCAGTACTTTGAGGAGGACTGGTCGGATGATGACGAGGCCGAGGAGGTGCAGGTGCCAAGGAACTGGGTGAACTATGACTTCTCACAGCTTACGATAAATGAAGGCCAACAAGTCCCCTGGGAGTACAGGAGCAACGAAGTTTGCCTCGGTTCGTGCTACAAGACTGCAGAAGAAATGAAGGATGCAATCAAACAGTGGTCCACTTTGTGTTTGCAAAGGGAGTTCAGGGTTGTTAAGAGCAGCAACAAGTCTATGACATATGCTGCGTCACAGAAGGGTGTCCTTTTCGGGTTCATGCATTCTGTGGAAAGTGGAATCATTACTGGGAGGTGACCAGAATCGAGGATCACACATGTGTGCTTGAGCAGCTGGACACAGACCACCGGAACCTCACATCTGGTTTTGTGGCAAACTTGATGTATGCACAGATCATTGATAATCCAAGCTACGAGCCCAAGTCTATAATATGTGCCATCGAGGAGAAATTCAAGTACAAAATTAGTTACGGCAAGGCATATAGAGCGAGACAGAAGGTATTCGAGATGAAGTGGGGGACTTATGAAGCATCATATGACAACCTTCCTGCTTTGCTGCACGCCATATGCCAACGAAATGAAGGGAGCTTCTATGACCTTAAGACTTTCCCCTCTGTCTTAAGGCCAGGGAAGCAAGTGTTGCAGCGGGCATTCCTGGCATTGGGGCCGTGCATTAAGGCTTTCAGACACTGTAGGCCAGTCATTTGCATTGATGGGACCTTCCTGACTGGAAGGTACAAAGGCACAATCCTCACCGCCGTTGCCGGCGATGGTAACAATCAATTAGTGCCTTTGGCCTTGGCTTTTGTGGAGAAAGAGAGCGGAGACACCTGGTATTGGTTTCTGGAGAGGCTGGAGAGTATGGTTGTGGGGGATGTGCCAAACGTGTGTGTCATACACGATAGGCACAAAAGTATTCTGCAGGCAATTGAAGAAATGAAGAATGGCAGCACCGAGCGGCAGACATTACCACGATGGCCCGACGTCGTGAGCAGGTGGTGCATCCGTCACATGGGGGCAAATTTTCATAGCCAATTCAAGAACAAGGCACTGATGAAGCTGTTCAAGCGCTTATGCAGCCAGAATCAACAGAGGAAGTTCAACCAAATCTGGAAGAAACTAGATAACCTTACCAAGAAACAATCAGAAGAGCTGGCAAAGAAACCCGTGACAAATGCAGCAGACGAGCCCAAGTCTCTTGAGGATGTGGGGTTGGACACTGAGCAGACTAGAAGGAGAAGGGGTCGTGCAATTAAGACTTTCAGCCAGTGGATTGAGAATGAGCCCAAAAAAAAATGGGCACTGATCTATGATGAAGGAGGTGCCCGGCATGGTATAAAGACTACAAACTATGCCGAGGTTTACAATTGGGTGCTTCGTGGAGCTAGGGGTCTCCCCCTAGTGGGAATCATAGAGTTTTTCGTGTACCGCACAATTAAATATTTTCATGACCGGTATGGAAAGGCTACGGCTGCCATAGAAAACAACCAATTGATGTACGGCTACAAGATGACCGAGTATATGGATGACAAGCAGAAGAAGGCTCTATTGCACCGTGCGTATCCGCTGGGTTCAGCTGAACGGCGGTTCGAGGTTCGTTGCAAGGACAAAGGGAGGACGGTGGCCGGACGGGAAAGGGTTACACAAGAGTGTGTTCTCAGGAATGATAGTTGCATTTGCACGTGCCAGAAGCCTCAGCTGCTGCACAAGCCTTGCTCCCATGTGATTGCTGCCTGCTATGAAGCTGGGGGACTGCAGCCCCGTATTTACGTCTCTCCATACTTCTTCAAGCAAACCATTATGGCTACCTGGAGTTTTGAAGTGTATGGCTATGGGATATTAGGCTCCTTCACCAACAACCCGGGGAAATATGCAACATATATCCCAGATCCTGATCCAGAAATGAAGCAAGGCCGTGGCCGACGAAAGAAGAAGCGCATTAGGAATAACATGGATCGATCTGAAGCTGGTCCAGACGTGCATATCTGCTCTAAGTGCAATGAGGTTGGGCACACATACAAGAAGTGCACTGCGACGTCGTATTATGATCCAAGCGGTGCCGGCGGGTCATCAAATATGGTTTCAAATCCTCCGTCAAGGGCCGCTGGTCGTGGCCGTGGCACCCATGAGGGCCTCATTTAGAACTACCTTTCCATTGTTGCAATTATTGTATTATTAGTTATGTAATGTAACTTATGAATTATTATGTAATGGTACTGTAAGTTCTGTATTGTAAGTTCTCATGAATTGTTATTTAATGTTAGTTCTGTAATATAAGTTCGGTAAAATAAGTTGCGTAATATTAGTTATGTAATGTAACTTCTGAATTATTATGTAATTTAAGTTCTGAATAATGTTTTTTAAATATTATTATTTTTACCCCAAGTTATGTTTTTAATATTATTGTTTTAATTATTGTATTATTAGTTATGTAATGTAACTTCTGAATTATTATGTAATGTTTTTAATATTATTTTATTACTATTACTTTTGTCTATGTCAATGTTTATCTTATTCTGTTTTTTTCCACAAATTCCCTGCAGCTATGGCGGACCCAGCGTACGTGACTCCTGAGTTGCTCGACAGGCGACTCGACCAGCAGCACCGTTCGTACCACTCGGCCGTGCTGGGGGTCGACGTCGGGAGCAGCTTTCGCTCTCGTGTCGGCATGACTTACATGCCGCTACACCCCCTCTTTTTTCCGAGGTAAGCCGTCACTTCAAATTGTCAATATTTATGATATGTTACAAATTTGTATCTAATGCGAGCACTACTTTGCGTTGCAGGTTACGCGCAGCAGGCCTTCTGCCTCTCGCGCATCTGGTGGAGGGCGACATGGACCGGTCGCACGTGAAGCCAGCGGACCGCATGACGCGGTTCCAGTTCGACTACTCCTTGCTGGCGGCTCTCCTCGACAGGTGGCGGCCAGAGACGCACACCTTCCACCTCACCGTGGGGGAGATGGCGCCCACTCTGCAGGACGTGGCCTTCCTGCTTGGCCTGCCTCTCGCAGGCGACGCCATGGGGGCGATCGACCCTCCGGCCACTTGGCGGCGGGACCTCCTCGACAGGTTCGCGCACGTTCAGTGGAACGAGCGCGCCTAGGGCTACCAGGAGTTCACCAGCACGCACGGCCCCAGCAAGAAGTGGTTGCTTCAGTTCAGCGTAAGTACCTACACCGTTCTGTTTGAGTTTATATTAGAGTTTATATTAGAGTTTATATCTTCTTATATTAGAGTTGAAATTAGAGTTTATATTAGAATTTATATCTTCTTAAATTCGAGTTTAAATTAGAGTTTATATTTTCTTAAATTAGAGTTTATATTAGAGTTTAAATTAGAGTTTATATCTTGTTATATTAGAGTTGAAATTAGAGTTTATATTAGAGTTTATATCTTCTTAAATTCGAGTTTAAATTAGAGTTTATATTAGAGTTTATATCTTCTTAAATTAGAGTTTAAATTAGAGTTCCTATTAGAGTTTATATCTTGTTATATTAGAGTTTAAATTAGAGTTCATATTAGAGTTTATATTAGAGTTTATATTAGAGTTTATATCTTGTTATATTAGAGTTTAAATTAGAGTTTATATTAGAGTTTATATCTTCTTAAATTAGAGTTTATATTCGAGTTTAAATTAGAGTTTATTTTAGAGTTTATATCTTGTTATATTAGAGTTTAAATTTGAGTTTATATTAAACTTTATATCTTCTTATATTAGAGTTTAAATTTGAGTTTATATTAGAGTTTATATCTTCTTATATTAGAGTTTATATCTTCTTATATTAGAGTTTAAATCAGAATTTAAATTATAGTATATATCTTATTGCACTTATTGCAGGCGGACTACATGAGGGCAGATACTGACGAAGTGACCGTCCAGCGTCACTTGGAGGCGTACTTGCTCTGGCTTTTTGGGTGGGTGATGTTCTGCAGCTCACAGGGGGACTCGTGTCACAGGTTCCTGATCCCTTACGCGACGGCCATCGCGACGCACCCGCTCGAGCAGATTCCTCAGATCAGCTGGGGCTCTGCGGTTTTGGCCGCCACGTACAGGGGCATGTGCACGGGCGTGCACAAGATTAAGAAGGAAGACCCTATCTTCGTCGGGTGTCCCTTGCTGCTGCAGCTGTGGTTGTACGAGCGGTTCCCAGTTGGCAGACCAGCGATGAGCCCCGAGCCGTACGACGGCCCGGATCCTGGCACGGACCCGCGCGACTACCCCACCATGGGGTCTTTGTGGTGCCTCCGGAAGGTACGTGTTCGAACATTTTTTATTTTTAACATCCTTTTGTTGTTGAGACTTGCTATATTATTTGTATTACTTGTGCAGCCGAGCTGGGCGGGCCAGCGGACGAGGAGGTCGTACGCAGACTTCGTCGGCCAGCTCGACGGGCTCGTTGACGCGGACGTGCGGTGGACCCCCTACACGCCTAACGCGATCCTTGTGCCAGCGCGACCAGGACTACTGGTTGACGACGAAGCCCCTGGTCTTCGACGTCCACGTGGAGGAGTACGCGGTGCACAGGGTGATGAGGCAGTTCCACCTCTACCAGGAGTCACCGCTCCCGGTCGTCCACTCCGTCGACCCGGTCCACCACAGGTACGTGTGTCGTATTTCCATCCCGCAAGTTTTGTATATTTCTTAACTCACATGGTCGATCTTTGAATAGGTGGACGAGGAGGGGACACACAGCTGGCACACTGTGGCAGCCCGCGGTGGCGCCGTACGTGGTCGGTTGGGTGGACGCGTTGAACCACGTCGTCGCCGAGCACCGCCCGCACTCCGACGAGGCCTTCGCAGCGTACCTGCGGTGGTACTGGCATACGACCCGCGTTCGGGTCCTCCGCGTTCCGCCCCAGCCCACTTTCCCCCCGGCGCAGGTGACGAGCACGTACCCGGTTCGACGCGACCAGAACTACGCGATTGGGGTAAGTACTACGTCCTTACTGCTATAACACATTCGATCAGTACGCATTTTTATTAACCTAATTGAACAGTACGACGTGCTCGTGGAGATCGACGCTACGGCTGCGTTTAGCCGAGCGAGGGCGGACTTCATGACCCCCGCCGACCACGTGGCGACGTACGACGACATTCTGCACCTCCTGACGAAGTTCAGTCGGGCGGTTTCGTGCCGGCACGACGACGCTCCGGCGATTCCACGCCACCCCGCCTCGTCCTCCAGCTCGGCGTCCACTGGACGTACGTACCACGCGCCGCCCAGCTCCTCGCAGCCGCCTTTCCCTCCTATGGGAGCAGGTCTGTCGACGGCACCCTCCGCGCCGTCCAGCTCCTCATGCCTACACTTCACTTCTATGGGACCAGGTGCGTCGACGGTACCTCCCGCGCTTAGCACGCCTGCCCCGGTTCAGAGCGCTCCCTTCGGGATACCCACATACACGCCGAGGCCGTCAGCTGTCTACAGCACAGGTACACTATAGTATCCAAGTTTTGTTCGTAACATCCTATCATTGACTAATTACGTTCTCAACTAACGTTTTATGTGACAGGGCAACCACTGATGACCACAGCCGGCGCGTCCACGTCGGCAGGGCAGGCCGTCCACGGCTTAGGTACGTAATTGACCAAACGATATTACTATATACTTTTACTTGCGTACTAACGTGATTGTGTATAATGCAGCGTACGCTTCAGGCGGGACACCCGACGACCCAGTCGAGGAGCAGCACCCGCGGCCACCCAGTGGACGGTCCCTCCGACATTGAGACCTGGTACCGACAGGGGCAGGGGTCGCAGGAGGAGGTTGGTGGTTCGCAGTTAGGTAGCGCCCCTGTACCTGCTACTCAGTTCTCGCAGCAGCCACCGTTCGCGACACCGCCTCCTGCGGATGCAGGGCGCCCGAGTCGGCAGGCACCGCCACCTGACCCCCTCACGTACTCCGCGCACCACACGAGGGCCGCGCAGCAGGCGGCCAGGAGGGTCAGGCCTAAGGTGGCCAAGCGAGGCCGCATTTAGTTTTTTACTTTTTACACTCGAGTGATTATGTATTGTACTGGATGTTGTATTATACTTTTCATGTTCAGTACTTTCTTGTTTGTGATATTATTCGTTTTCCTTCATTCGCAAGCATTTTAAAAAATTTACGGTGCGACATACAAATTAAACCGCTTTTTCAATGCAAAAATGAAAAAAAAACCCTTACCGCCGTTCCATTTGGCGGCAAGCCTAACCGCCAAATGGAACGGCGGTTACTTCAACCGCAGGCCGGCGGTTAGAGGAACCGCCGGTTAAAACGGCGGTTAGATTTAACCGCCGTTTAAACCGGCGGTTAATCCTAACCGCCGGTTTATTTGGCGGTTTCTCTAACCGCCGGTTTATTTGGCGGTTTCTCTAACCGCCGGTTTATTTGGCGGCTTCTCTTACCGCCGTATCATTTGGCGGTAGCCAAATGATACGGCGGTTGGATGACAGAATTGCAAATTCTGTCATCCAACCGTTATTTTTGAAAAATCGTAAAAAAAATTAAAAAAAATTCTTAGCTTCCGTGCATCCTGTCAGGCGCGTGCAAACTTTGGGCCAGGCTCATTAGTAGGATTTGGTTTGATACTGGCCCAGAGATTCGAATTTTCAAACGGCTAAGCTCGATAGTATTTTAATCTTCCAAATATAGTCATACCGCTGATGTTGTATCGCTTGTATTTTTTCTTTTGCTTTCACTTATTCACTTTATGCATCAACCCGTGCTCCCGCAAGGGCTGATAAATTTAAAATTATTGTATTTAAAAATTATTTAAAAATTAAACTCTACTTAATAATCAGAATTGTTTATTGGTTTATATTTTTAATTAAGATGATTTGGATTCGAATGTAGGATTAGCTCATGTTATTTTTAATAATGACATGTGGGTAATATATATGTAAAGTTAAGGGGTTATTTTAAGTTAATTTTTAAGTATTTGTAGTGGGTAATTTAGTTGCAAATTTAGTAGGTTATTTAAATATTGTTTATAATGGCATAAGTGGGTAATTTTGATGAATTATAAGGGGTTACTTTGGTTTATTTTATATAATGGCAGAGTTGGGTAATTTAGATACAGATTTAGGGGGTTACTTTAAGCTATTTTTATAATGGCTATGATGATTTGAGTATACCAATTGATGGCTAGATGTTTTGCTTTTTTGTGAGAACTTCTAGAATTTCTCTTTTTCTAGAGTGTCCACCTATGATTCTAGATGACTTAATCTGGAGGCTTCAAAAGGAGTCTCCAATCTTTACCTATTTCTAAAGAGAGAATTGCTTTTTCCTTTTTTTGGTCCGTCGTGACGTGTGGGTCCCACCAGTCCACCTTGGTCTGTCAAATTCCAACTATGGATCGAATCTTGACATTGGTTTCCTTATTGGTTTAGAGTAAAATAAAACAAAAGAGTGGAATCGAACACAGATTCTAGGGTGGTTCCGAGTGAATCGAACACAGATTCTGGGGTTAGAGTTCGGAGTGATCCCTTCTTTGGGAAATTTCATACGTAGCCCTACGTCGCCCACACCCCACTCACAGTCAAAAGCCAAAATTAAAACCGGACAGCGGGCAGAAAAAAAGAGAAACATCGAAATTACAACCCGCGCGCTAAGCAGGCAGAACAAAAACAAGGAAAATATTTACGCGCGATAAAGGAAAGAGTAGGCAGAACAAAAACAAGGAAAATAAAGCAAAATATGGAATCGAACTCGGCTTGTGCTGATTTAAGGATGCCGTGCAACATAAATGACTATGTCAGTGGCTAACTGCCACTCTGCTAAATTCGCTGGGCCATACAAAGAAAAACGTTAAGTAATTACACAAGCGGTGTCTTCTAAATTTATATCTTCAATGGCCTCGAAATTCGGCAAATAATATATGTATCTCGATTGCCTTGACCCAAATTAGAATTTGCACTTATATTTGACAAAATCTCTTTTTAGTTATGCCCTTAGCATTATGCTTTAATTTGCATGCGCGTTCGAGTTGGATTTAATGCCACATATCTGAGACAAATCTATGCTATTGTCATCGTTCGATAGATATGTCAAAAATGCAATTGGTTACATCCAGATTCAGACTCATGCTGCATCGATAGACGAGTATGAGTAATTTTGTTGACTTTTTCACCAATTTCTGTGATTGATCTCCAAATATATCCTTCTATGTGCCACTATGATGCGATACTGCTATATGAACTAAACTTTTCAATATTAGCAATTAAATCATTTAAATTCTCTAATAGTATTTTCCCGTAGCAACGCACGGGCATTTTGCTATTAGTAATAGTAAGATGATACAATAATATGCAACTCTCTTAACTCTTGCATATTTGAGAGTACATGCACAGGAACACAAAAATGTACTTCACTCTAAAAGGGTTCCTTGTGCTTGTACTTCACTTAAAGGTACAGTATATACCTATTCTCTGTCCCAAAAGGATAAAATCCTACCTTTCTGCTAAGTCGATTTTGTCAAGTTTGACCAAATATATATAATTATTATTTATTATAACAAAAAATTATATTTAGATTCACTATGAAATATATTTTCATAATATATATACTTAAAGTTATAAATGTTAATAATATTTATCTATAAATTTAGTCAATCTCGCAGCTCAAACCTAGAATTACATCTTTTCGGGATAGAGGTAGTACATTCTACACATTTTCGAAAACATGGAGAAGAATTTCGTGTTGTTGTGTTTGATAGGAAATATTATTGCAAAACAATATTTTTCACAATGTAGGACCCAAGTGGAACTGCGTGGTTGGACATCGGGAAGGAAAAGAAATGCATACACGCCTCCCATAAAACTAACTTTCTTGTCAAGTAGTGCTCTTACTGATCTTTTGTTCCGGAAAAATTAGAAGGTCTACTTTACTTATCTCACCTGTTTATTTTGTTCGTCCCAGCCCTTCTAAAACAGTTTTGTCTAAAACACAATTAGTATAGGGCATTTTTCTATTGTTTCCGTCTAAAGAAAATAAATTTCTCATTTTCAATTTGGAGGTGAGAATACGCTGCTACGACAGAATCTATACAGAATCCAGACCATTCTCCTCTCAAGAAACACAGCACTCGTGTGCAGGACTGAACTGCCATATCCAAGCCCAAACATTCGTTTGCCAGCATCCGATCCAGACCTTTACTGCCAAATTACCGCGTACGGTTGCCGGGGGAATCGAGCTGCGGGGCCCACCTGGTAACGAACTGACTAACCGACTAATCGCCCCCCCTTGGTCTACAAGTAGTCACGAGCACAACACAATCCAAGAACGACGTGGGAGAGCGAGCAAGAAAGCCAAGAGCAAGAGAGCGAGAGGAGAAGAGAGGCAAGAACCAAGCAGGAGCCAGGGGATCGAGCGCGGGACCAATGGCGGCCGACCTGAGCACTGGGATGACCTTCGCCGTCCTCGTCGTGATCGGCGTCCTCATCATCGCCATCGGCGTGCTCGCGTGGCTCTCCATTGCCTTCATCATCCTGGTCGTGAGCTTCGCCTTGGAGAGAGGATGGCGACGGCTGCGCGTCTCGACGCTCGGCGGCGTCACGACCCTGGAGCGGACGCTGAGCGGCCACTGCGTCATGTGCCGCCGCACCTTGGAGGCCGGCGAGAAGGTCCGCACGCTCTCCTGCAACCACGTGTTCCACTACGGCGACGGCGAGAAGTGCGAGATCCACATCGACAAATGGTTTCTCGTCGCGCCCAGGATGTCCTGCCCGATCTGCCAAAAGACCCCTCATCCCGTGCTGCCGTGGAAGGCGCCGCCGTCGTGATCACCGTCGTCGTCGACGCCTTCGGAACCACGGTCTCATTGGGTGGAGGGACACGCCACCGCTGCAATCGTCCTCGGGACTGGAGAAGACACCACCGCCGGAGTGGTCTTCGGGGCTGGAGGAGCCATTATTGCTGTCGTCTAGTCAGTTCTTGGAGATTGGAGAGGTTTTTGAAGGAGGCTTTCGTTTTTTTATTTCTGCAGTCTAGGAACTGACCGAGGGTTCTGAATAGCTGAAAACTGGTGAAAATCGTCAGTTCTTGAGTTCTACGGAATCTAATAGAATCTGGGTTAATTTCTTTCAGCTTCGCTTGGCTTATCAGCCACCAGCCAGCAGTACTTCAGTCTCACAACAAATCAGCACCAGCCACTAGCCACCAGCCAGCTAGCAGTATTTTTCTCTCACAACAAATCAGCACCAGCCACCAGCCAACCGAACAGGCTGTTTGGTGTCATTTCTTTGTGCCGCAATGTCTGAACTCTGAACTGATACTGCATATTGTGATGACAAATGCAGGTTTTTGGTATGAATATGTTCATAGATATGTTGCGTTTTCTTGCAATATTTCCTGGTATCGTAGATTTGGTTGCCGAACTGAACATATGATTAAATTTTCTCGGAAAAATCTTGTGCTATTCTTTGCTTGTTTGGGTTATAATTTTCCTGCATTCCTGGTCAATACAGAACAGTATATCAGCTATTATGCTGCTGATTACATCAGAATATCAGACTGTTATGATAGCTGAAGATTAGAATATACAGCAATGTAATTGTTCAGGACATTTCAGCTGTTTGCTGTACCACCTGACCGATTGGGCAATAGTATTTGGCCTCACTATCCTTCATCATGTTGATGGGTCAAAGGTCAAATTTCAGTTGACAACGAACTCTGCTTTCAAAAACTGCAGAGTTCCTTTTCAAATAAACGAACTCTACTTTGTATCAGAACTCTGAATCTGCATACTTTTGCTTTCTGAATTGGGATGTCCTGCTTGTGCTTGTACATACACCATGGCTTTCCACGCATATCATTTCCTTGTTGAACTATTGAAATTTGATCTGCAGAGTTCTTTCAAAAAAAAATTTGATATGCAGAAAGCACGCATATCATTATATTTTCAGTTTAATGTCCAAGCACAAGGTGCTACTGAAAAACAGCAACAACTTTCTGTTAGACCTCTGTAACTTTAAATCGCATCTTGCTCTGGCATATTTGTACTAAAGATGATCAGATACAGGCATATAGATGGATTTTGGAATACGCCCAAAATGTTCAATCGTCCAGTCTCGTGGTCAGTTCAAATTTTGGTGCTGCTCTTCTTTTACTGTTATTTCAGTGTAAGTTTCAGACTCAGTAGCCGAAAAGCTGACCCATCTCTGAAGTTCGAAGGATCTGCGCATTCTTCATACTGCTGTTGGTCGGTGCTTCCCTCGTAAAAACTGCAGCTCCATACATTTCGCAAAAACTGCAGCTCCATACATTTCGCAAAAACATGGGTCCACATGGTAACCAACTGACCCCCCTTCGTCTACAAATACCCACCGCGGCAACGCCACCTTCCGCACAAATCCTTGAGCACGCGAGCGAGCAAGAAAGCCGGAGCAAGAGAGAGCGAGAGGAGCAGCGGCAAGAAGCAAGAAAGAGGAAAGGAAGCGAAGGCACCATGGCCGACGACAACGTCCGCGCCGGGATCGTCACAGGCGGCGTCGCCGCCGTCGCCGCCGCCGGTGCCGTCTTTGTCTGCGCAAGCAGCTTGTGGGCCATCAAGGCCTGCTACGAGGGCCGGTTCTCGAGGGGGTTGCGGCGGCTGCGCGTCCACGCGCTCTTCGGCGTCACGACCCTGGAGCAGGCGTTGCCCTACGATTGCGCCCTGTGCCGCCGCAGCCTGGATCAGCGGGAGGAGGTCCGCACGCTCTCCTGCGGCCACGTGTTCCACTTTCGCAAGAGCGCCAAGTGCGGGATCAACATCCACGACTGGCTCCGACAGAACCGCATGCGCTGCCCGGTCTGCTGCAAGACCGCCCACCCCGTGCTGCCGTGGAAGGCGCCACCGACATCGGCCCCAGCGACCGCGCAGCCGCCGACGCTGTCGTCGGATTTGGAGAATCGGCTACCGCCGCTGACAGACTCAGACGATGAACCATCAATTCCGTCGGAGTGGTTCCAGGAGACACTATGGTCGCCATCGCAGTAGCAGAGACCCATGATCAAGCTTGCAGGGGCGGTGTTGGCGTGCCTTGTGGGGGCGGTCTGGATCAGTTCTTGGAGAGGTTCTTGGAGGATTCTTTCATCGTTTCTGTTTCTGCATTATCGGAGCTAACCAAGGGTAGTGCGACTTGTCTGATGGTCTGGATTAGTTCTTGAAGGATTCTTTAGATGTATCTGTCTTTGGCTTTCTTGAAACTGACAGAGATTATAAGCTGGTTTCCTGTTTTTTTTTCAGAGATCTGCTCACCTCTAATGAACTAAAAGCTACTAATCGATTGTTGGTTAATTGATTTGCTAATGTGAACCATTTCTTTGTATCCTAATGTCAACATATATGCCGCTGAATGGGCATCTTGGGATGAGAATTGCACCATTTGGTATAAACTATTCTCGGCAATGCTTGCTAACTTCTCGCAATGGCGCTTCATCTGTTGCTTTCTCTGCTAGTTCTTTTCTTGAGAGCCAAAACCCTGTAAATTTGATTTGTTGAAAATATGATTAGTCGTTCTGAAAATATGAATGCTCCATGTCTGTCCCTGAATGTTGTTTCCAATCCCCTAGCTGCCATTATGCTATTTTCTGCGAAAGCATAAAGTGCTAATGAAAAATAACATTCCAGTTTCTGTTCTACAAAGAGTACAATTTCCTACTGTTATGATAACTGAACGTTAGTAATGTTTGCAGCAGTTGCTGCTGTAGGCTGTAGCAGGAGCTTGTGTCTTTGAAAACTTCATTTTATGATTTTTCAGTTGTTTTACTGTATCCACTGAGTAATTGGGCTTGGCCTCGCCTCACCAGTCCATAGTGTACAGATCATCTCGTCGGGCCAATGGTCAAATTTCAGTTGGAGAAGAACTTTGGTTTGGCTCTCAATTCAGGTTGATGTATGATATCTGTTGACGCTAAAACGCGCCGCGCCAAACACTAACACGCGCGGAATCGCAGAACGTAGACCTGGCTGCGCAGAAACCGGTAAAACCGGTTTGGGAAACCGGTGAAACCGGTTTGCTAGGGTTTCCTGCGAAAACCAACGAACGCACACCCGGGAGGGGCCCCGTCAGGGTGTGCGCACCTTGGGTTGTTCTAGGATCGGTCAGGCCACCTAGAACGCCCTCAATCGCCGTGGAGACGAAGGAAGAACAGCAGTTAGGGTTTGGAAGAGGCTAGGGTTTGAAGAACATAAAGTAAAGGCAAAAAGTAAAGACAAATAAAGGATAAATTGTGTTTGATCGATTGGATGATACTCAATCGGCCGCAACCCTTTATATTTATAGGGTAGGGAGGTCTTGCCCCGCAAGGAAAGTTCAAATACAAGTCGGATCTACAAAAAGAGTCCAAACCTATCACAACTCGGGGAAAACCGGTATTACCGGTTTCTAAATCCGGTTTCACCGGTTTACGTTGTCAGACGCAGCACAGTGTAACAAAACCGGTTACACCGGTTAGCAAATCCGGTTCTACCGGTTTCCCTGCAGAAACTATTCCTTGCCAATTTTGATCGCTAACATATGCCCCCTGTTTTCTAGCAAACTTGTGCACTAGAAAACACTTCTAAGATCAAAATTGTTCTTCTGGACGATACTAAACATATAAAGCATCGGCCATGTCATGCGTCTCGCCTATGTTGAAGTTGAAGCAACTTGTTTTGGTCTCCACACCATCCTTGTAGGTGCCGCTGGTCTTTGCTCAACTTCTGGCTCCATTGATTGCCTGCGCATTCTTTGTAATTTTCTCTTTTGAGTGCGAGTTAAGCCTGAGGGACACCACCTCAGCTGCATATATTTAGAATCTGATTTGCTACTATTCTCACACTGCTTAGAATCAGTACATGCATCTTTTCTAACCGGATTACCATTGTAAGCAATCGGTTGGTGAAAGACACCATAATTTGGATAAGAAATAATATGTGGTGGCATGTACATACTACCATAGTCACTAGGAGCATAATAACAAGGATATGGCCAAGACAACGGCATATATGATCCACCAAAATAACATGGTGCAGCAGCATAATTATCTTGGTATTGGTGAGATTTTCGACTACCTTGATGTCTTGGTGATGAATTTGCATCTCCAGTGCTATGTGATTGATTTTTCTGCTTCTGGACAGCTCCCTTCTTCTTATATTTTTCCAGAAGATCTTCAAATGTCGGCTTCGCCTTTTCCTTTGATCCACCAGAACTACCAGGCGCAAACCGGTTATACCGGTTTGAATAACCGGTTCCACCGGTTCTACCAGAACCAGCACGTTTGCTCTTGGCTTGCCCCCCGAGTGTTGAATTCCTTTTTGCAACTTGAGGGTCTTTTTTCTGCCATACCTTCTTGCTCCTTTTCTGTTCTGGTCGTGCTTCACCAACGATTACATTTTTTCCTTTTGTTGTATCGGCTTGATTTGGCCGGATCAACACTTTAGGATTCTGTAATTCAATGGTATTGACAGAGAAATGTTTAGGAAAAGGATCAGAATCAACCTTCATTTCATGCAAAGTCAAATGGCCTTCATTAAGGGCCGATTGAATTCGCCTACGAAATACATTACAATCATTAGTTGCATGTGAAAAAGAATTATGAAATTTACAATATGCACGTCGCTTCAACTCATCAAGAGATGGTAAAGTATATGCACACTTGATGTATCCATTCTTATGTAACTCATCAAATATTCTATCACATTTGGACACATCAAAAGTAAATTTTATTTCTTCTTGCCGATTTTTGTGGATCGGCTTAAGTGAAGGGCAACTATATGATTGAGACTTGCTTGGCCATGTAAATTCAGCAGCACATACTTCTCCATTCTCATCGTCCACTAAATCATTGTTTAACATATGCATGTTAGGACGATCAGATTTTGGCCTAGCATCTCTACTTCGGCTTTCTTGAACCAAAGCTTTTTGTAACACTTGATTAAGGGTAAGAAACTCATAGCCTTCTAATTTATCTTTGATATGAGATTTCAAACCTTTAAAAGCTAATTCGGCAAGATCTTTTTCAGAAATAATTAAACTATAACATCGGTTTTTTGTATCTCTAAATCTTCTAATGTAATCAGCAACGGATTCATCATTCTTTTGGATAACCGATGTTAAATGAGATAGCCTCAATTCATTATCACCACTATAAAAGTGTTCATGGAATTTATGTTCTAATTGAGACCATGAATGAATAGAATTAGGAGATAATGCCGAAAACCATGAGAAAGCAACACCAGATAATGACAAAGGGAATAATCTAACTTTCAAATGATCAACACTACCATGAATACCCATTTGTGCATTAAACTGACTAATATGCTCCCATGTAGTCCTATTGTCTTCCCCAGTAAATTTGACAAACTCTGGCACTTTAAAACCTTGAGGATAAGGCATAGTATCAAAAGCTGGAGGATAAGGTTTCTGATATACTAAAGTTTTATTCTTAACCTCTACGCCAAAAGTATCTTTAATCAAAATAGCCAAATCTTTTTTATATTCTTCCATCAGACTCTGAATATAAAGATCATTTGAGCTTTGCTGATCATTGACATTTGGCACATTTTGGTTCGGTAATGCATGTAATGATTGTTGCAAATAACCCGAACTTTGGGAAGACATAGGATTTGAAGTATTTATCATTGGAATACATGTAGGTACATTACCAGAAACACCACTAACTCGGCCAGGATTAACCTGAGCAATTGATGTACTAGTTATAATCTCAGGTGTTGTCTGATATGTAGCAACAGGGTAAGAACCGGTATGACCGGTTCCTGGAACCGGTTGAACCGGATTTTGGCCGTATTGAATATTAGGACTAAAACCGGTAGGACCGGTTACAGAAACTGGTTTTACCGGATTTGCCTGGCCAAATCCCTGAAAATTCTGTCCTGTCAAATGATTTAACGGCATCCCATATTGTGGATTTCTGGGTATTACTGCTGCCGATAAATTCTGAGGTACAATTGCGTGCTGTGAAGTACCCACTAGATCAGAATTAATAGCATTACTAATTACGGTCGAGGGTTGTTTTCCTACGGATTTATCAATCATACCTTGAACAATCGCAAGAAGATTCTTTTGACCAGAAAGTAATAAGCCATTAATTTGCTCAAGGGTAACAGGCGCGGATGCAGCACTTACAGTGGGTGTTACCTCATCTTTTTCTTCTTCTCCTTCTGAAAGAATGACCACCTCCTTGTCTTTGGAGATAGCACCTTTTCGATCCTTGGAGAAGTGCGAGAGGAACCATTGCGCCTTATCTTCAAGTTTCTTCTTGGCACGTTCCATCTCCTCCTTTTCTTGCAACAGGAGTTGCTCAAAAAGATGACGATCCTCAGCCGATAGTTCATTAACACTCGGCCTTTGAATATTATCAGGATCCACCTCGCCTGGCTTCGGTAGACTCGACATGATAGTAGATCCCTTTTTCTTGTTCCCCAGCGGAGTCGCCAAAAAGTGTGTTGACGCTAAAACGCGCCGCGCCAAACACTAACACGCGCGGAATCGCAGAACGTAGACCTGGCTGCGCAGAAACCGGTAAAACCGGTTTGGGAAACCGGTGAAACCGGTTTGCTAGGGTTTCCTGCGAAAACCAACGAACGCACACCCGGGAGGGACCCCGTCAGGGTGTGCGCACCTTGGGTTGTTCTAGGATCGGTCAGGCCACCTAGAACGCCCTCAATCGCCGTGGAGACGAAGGAAGAACAGCAGTTAGGGTTTGGAAGAGGCTAGGGTTTGAAGAACATAAAGTAAAGGCAAAAAGTAAAGACAAATAAAGGATAAATTGTGTTTGATCGATTGGATGATACTCAATCGGCCGCAACCCTTTATATTTATAGGGTAGGGAGGTCTTGCCCCGCAAGGAAAGTTCAAATACAAGTCGGATCTACAAAAAGAGTCCAAACCTATCACAACTCGGGGAAAACCGGTATTACCGGTTTCTAAATCCGGTTTCACCGGTTTACGTTGTCAGACGCAGCACAGTGTAACAAAACCGGTTACACCGGTTAGCAAATTCGGTTCTACCGGTTTCCCTGCAGAAACTATTCCTTGCCAATTTTGATCGCTAACAATATCCTGTCCCACTTAGCTTTGGGGTTGTCGAATCTGAAAATTGTTTGGTTCTGACAAGCCTCTTTCTGTCAGGCATGTGCTGAACTTTCAATCGGCTAGTTTTGTTGTCGGTTAAGTTTTGTGTACCGTCCTCCATTTTCTGTGCAAGTATCAACAGCCCTGACCATGGTTCCTTCTCTTATTTCTTACAGTAGTTCGTAGGACTTCAGTGTCAGATTGTCAACAGCACTGGGCATTCAGAGTTTGTAGGATCTGTGTACTCTTCAGCTGCAGTCGCCCAGTGATCCTCTGATGCTAATGTTCCATGCATGTTTTGCCTCCTTTGGGTCACTTCACTTGCCCTCGTCTGCTATTTCTCCTCGTCCCTTCTTCTTCTGTGTTCAGTGTTCAGACATCCAGCGGAACACTTCAAACACTCATTCCCCTTCTCATTCGTAACGCCGTACTAGTTCTAGCTAATACGCAGCGTGCTTAGGCAAAACCCATCCTCCTCCCTTGTGCGGTTGTGCCCTGTGAATTTGGTCTGAAAAAAACTGTCCGCTGAAATGTAACGGCCGGGATGTATATGGCAACTGGCAAGGATGCCTTGAGCGACACGAAGTTCTTCCGGCTTCCGGTGTACGGTAGCCGGTGACGTCGTCGGGAACCGAGACCTGGGCCCCACATGGTAACCAACCGACTA
>CM014276.1:47891197-47939818 GCA_004135705.1 Alloteropsis semialata | reverse complement strand
GGCCAGGCAGCGCCGGCGGCCAGGCAGCGCCGGCGGCCGGCAGCAGGTAATTTTTTTTTACATTTTGTTATTTAGATATTTTCAAATTTGAAATATTTTAGATATAGTTATTTAGATATAGTTATTTAGATATGTTATTTAGATATTTTCAAATTTGAAATATTTTAGATATAGTTATTTAGATATAGTTATTTAGATATAGTTATAATTGAAATATTTTCAAATTTGAATATAAAGGTAGTATGATATAGTGATAGTATAATATAGATGTATTAATAATTATGATATTTTTTGGTATTTAGGAAAATTGATAGGATAGTTAGTTATAAATGAAAATTGATAGGATAGTTATAATTGAGAATTTTGGTATAATTTAGATGTATTATTTAGGAAAATTGATAGGATAGTTAGTTATAATTGAAATATTTTCGAATTTGTATATAGAGGTAGTATGATATAGTGATAGTATAATATAGAGGTATTAATAATTATGATATTTTTTGGTATTCAGAGTTATATTAATTGTAGTTATAGTTTGGATTAGAAATTGTAGTATATTTATAGATTTAGGATTTAGAGTTTGCAATGGATTTCTAAACAATGATAGTCAAATTCTATGGCAGACGGTAACAATGTCTATGGAGAATCCAATTAGGATATTTTATGGTGAAGGATTTGTTATTGAAGGACCAAACGGCGTGGATCTGAACAATTTTCCTTATGTCATAGTTGAGCTTCAGAATCCGGAAAACGCTAATATTACAGATCTAAAAGAATGGTTTGTGAGGTTGTTTCAAATGGATGCAAGTTTATATTCAGTGAAAGTGCAATGTTTGTATGCCAGCAGTGTGAATCCATTACACTTTGCACTTAGACCGGCTGATCGAACAAAAGAGTGGAAGAAGTGGGTAAATTGGTGCAGACGGAGTAATGCTATGTTGACCATTCTTGTTCAACCATGTCCAAAAGAGGTCGATGTCGGGACTAGTTCATCGCAGACATATGAGATGGAGAGCAATTGTGAGGTTGATGTATCGGTGGATGGGTTGCAGGTTGAAGATGAAGGTGGTGTTGGGAGGGGGTAGATGATTTAGAAGGTGGTGTTGGGAGGGGAGTAGATGATTTTGAAGGTGTGGCTGATGGCGGAGAACATGTTCAAGATATTGTTGAACAGTTAGAGACCGTTGACCGAAATGCCATGGAAGAGGATGCTAATTTGAATGATCAAGATGATGATGATGATGATGATGATGATGATGAAGGAGTTGGGAGCAGAGAATATCCTATTCCGGAAGAATGGGATAGACCTGATGCATCTAGGATGGAAGCTAATGACAGGGAGAAGTGTCAGTTTCAATATGGTTCCTCTGTGATAAATGTGGATCAACTGTTTCGAAGCAAACAAGAATTGAAAGATACCGTTTCACGGTGGGCAGTAATGTCACTGAGGGAGGTGTTTGTCACAGCTTCTAGCCCATCAAAATACAATGTGAAGTGCAGGACCGTTGGGTGTGACTTTTATGTCCACGTATACAAGCCCAAAAATGCTTTGTACTGGCAAGCTTCTAAAGTGACCAATCATACGTGTACGCTGCAGAACTTAGGAAGAAAGCATCGTAACCTAACAGCGTCACTGGTTGCTAATGAATTATATAGTGAGATAATTGACAAGAGAGATATGGAGTGTTCCTTTATACAGCGAGCTGTACGAAGACGATTCAAATATGAAATAACTTATCAGAAAGCTTGGCGGGCTAAGCAACTTGCCCTCGAGAAGCGTTGGGGTACATATGAGGCATCATACTGCAACCTGCGTCGTGTGCTAGAGGTATTGAAAGAAAGGAATCCTGGGACATATACCTCATTTCAGGAAACAGTTAACAATAATGGGCCAAATATTTTTAGACGTGCTTTCTTTTCTATGGGACAATGTATTGAGTCTTTCAAGCATTGTCGTCCGGTGCTTTGTGTGGATGGCACCTTCTTGACTGGAAAGTATAAAGGTCAGATCCTCACTGCAATCGGAGTTGATGCAAACCAACAGATACTTCCATTGGCTTTTGCATTCGTTGAGGGTGAGAGTAAGGAAAACTGGTTGTGGTTTCTTCGGCATCTTAAGGCTGGTGTTGTGTTTGACAGGCCCAACGTCTGTATCATTCATGATCGGCATGCTGGCTTACTTTCAGCGGTGAAGAGTTTGCAAGAGGATTCTGCAGAGCCGTATCCATGGCCTGACTTACAGAGCAGGTGGTGCATGCGACATATGGCGGCCAATTTCTATAACAAATTTAGGAGCAAAAAATTAATGGACTTGTTTAAGAAATTGTGCTGCCAGAACCAGGAAGCCAAGTTTAATGCAATATGGCTAGAGTTAGATAAGCTTACAAAGGCGCACCTGGTTGAGTTGAGCAAGCAGGCAGCGACATGTGCCGATGCAGGGGTCACACCCGATTTGCCGGCACTTGGCGATGGGTTAGATAATCCTAACGTTCGTCGACGGAGAGGATGATGCGTCAAGTGTTTCTCTCACTGGATAGAGGCGGAGCCTAAAGAGAAGTGGGCATTGTTGTACGACACATTTGGTGCAAGGTGAGTAGTTATTGCAATGCAATTGCTTGTAATGTTACTCATTATGTGTTGTAACCCTTAATTTATTTTGTTAGGTGGGGTATCATGACTTCAAACCTAGCAGAGGTTTACAATTGGGTCATAAGAGGCTTGCGCGCTCAACCCCTAATTGGAATCGTAGAAGGTATTTTGTTTGGTATTATTAAGTACTATCAAAAGCGACGTGCAGCGGCTCTGAATCATAGCAGAACAGTTTAGACACTGTTTTGTAAGAAGATGAATGAGCACCTCGACAAGTCTGTAACGAAGGCATCAGAACACATTGTGACCCGACTAGGCAGTGATCTGCACCGCTTCCAACTTATTTGCAAAGGAAAAGGAGGCGTTGGACAAGATACAGCTGTGATAATTCATGAAGTTAATCTTGGAATGATTTTTGATGGACGGGCTGAATGCACATGCAACAAGCCAAAACTACTGCATGTTCCTTGCTCTCATGTCTTTGCCTGTCTAGCTCAACTTCGAGTTGACAGCATGCCTTACATATCTCCGTTCTACCTAAAGGAAAATGTGGAGCAAACATGGATTGGTGAGTTTTATGGATTCATGGTACGTGGTAACTTCACGGTTTACAACAGTGACTTTCCAATATGTCTTCCATCCATGGATATGCTGCGGCGCTGCACTGGCAAAGGGGGTCGTCCACAAACTAGGCGTATTCGCAATGATATGGATGAGGCTGAAGTAGGAGGTGCAATGAGAAGGTGCAGGACTTGCGAAGGTTCAGGCTAATATTATTTGATATTATGTTTTCAGGATGGAACTCATAAATAATTCGTTGGACCAGCGACACCGTGCGTATGCGCACGAGACAGAGGGCAACAATGTGCTGCCTGTTCTGCGTGCCCGTGCGCCGAAGAAAGCTTGGCCCCTCCACCCTCAGTGGCTCACTAGGTAGTGTAATTATAATGTTCCAGTTTGTTACGGATATAATTGAGATTTTAATTATTTACAAATATGCAACATCAACATGTTATTGATATATTTATTTTTGTTCAGGTTGCAGCGTGCTGGCTTGCTTCCACTTGCGCGCATGGTTGAGGCTACGGGTGAGGATGCTTGGGATGCAGACGATGCAGATGAGGAGCAACCCGAGCGGTCCAGACGTTTTCCTTTCGACCAGTCACTGCTCTCGGCACTCGTGGACCGATGGAGGCCCGAGACGCACACGTTCCACATGCCGTTCGGTGAGATGACTGTGACACTGCAGGACGTGGCCATGCTCACTGGGCTACCTATACGAGGCCGGGCCATTGGCCCCTCCGCGTCTCCTGTGGGCTGGCGTGAGGACTTGGAGCACAGATTTCAGGGTGTGCTACCTGCACCAGGTGTAGGCCTGGCTATTGCACCTAGCAACAAGCATGGGCCGCCGTTGCGGTGGCTGAAGATGTGTAGGTCGATGCAGACTATGATGTGTTGGCTGGTTATTTTGCTTTATCACGTTGCCTTCAGTAAGCACCAGTGGCGTTACAGTTTAGAAGGTTAAGCCCAGTTTCTCTTGGTAAGGTCCAGTTTAAGCCCAATTTCTCTTGGTAAGCCCAGTTTGCTCTAAGATGGTTTTTTTTTCCTGTAACAAGAACATGCTCGTACTCTTCGTAAGGCCTTGCTAAATAAAGTGAGCCAAGACCGACGCATTTAACATGAAAGCCAGCATTTAACATGACAAAGAGTAGCACTAAGATACATAGCTTGACCTTGCAATGGCATGTACGGCACATCTTTCTAACCTAAACATGCGCCGTTGCTAATCCTAACATGCCTTAGGGAAATTAAATTGACGCTTCGACGATGCGTCCAGTTCTACTGCTCGAAAGAGAATAGAGATCCACCCGAGTGCTGCGAGGGAAAGTAGTACTTAGGGCGAGGCTCCGTCGGTGGCGCTGGTGGTGGTGGTGGGCTACTGTTTAGGTGGCATGAGCACCGACAGTTAGGGTCATAACAAACTGGTGGCGCATAGCTTGGTGCACTGCCCTCCTCAGAATCATCACGAACGTCATCTTGAAGGAGTCTACTGTTGTCCACCTCTTGCTGTAGCTCATCGATGACGAGGTGGAGGTAGGCAATGTACTCTTCATATGGCTGAATTGGTGGGGGATCCACCCACCTTGCGAATCCGCAGCCGTCGGGAGCCAACGAGCTCTAAACGTTGTAGACAAACGATTAGGATGACAAATGTGTATGGAAACATACAAATTCAGGGTTATGACTTACATATCCCCTAGGGCATCGCCAGAATCGCCGTCCGCCCTCCAAAGCTGAATGCTGAACCTGCACAACACAATACTCACCATGCATACATCTTGGCCACTGCACCGACTTTCTACGCTCATAAGGTCGGGGGCTACGTTGCGGGCCAAAATCGCTCTTGGATTCGATTGGAAAATGTTCAGCAAACTCTGGAGAAGGTTCAGTATAGATTGTTGGCCTTAAGTCATCGGTTGCCATTTTGGTTATTCAGATGTGGGTTAAAGTGGACGAATGAGCGCGATATTAATAGGCCACCAAGTTCCCCACCCCAGCCAGTGGGCCAATAGATCCATGTGGTGTGTTTTTTCAGTGACTCAGGAAGGACATGGTGTGGGCCATTGAATCCGTGTGGTGTGTTTTTGCAGTGACCAAGGAAGGACATGGTGTGGGCCATTGAATCCGTGTGGTGTGTTTTTGCAGTGACTCAGAAGGACATGGTGTGGGCCATTGAATCCGTGGGGTGTGTTTTTGCAGTGACCAAGGAAGGACATGGTGTGGGCCATTGAATCCATGTGGTGTGTTTTTGCAGTGACTCAGGAAGGGCATGGTGTGGGCCATTGAATCCGTGTGGTGTGTTTTTCAGTCACCAGGAGGTAAGGGCATAGATCTTCTGGAACTCTTTATATTGCACAAGTTTGATACACAACTCATCCATCCCACGACTCATAGTCAATATAGATCGTACCAATGTCATCGTGGAGAGATGACCCAAAAGGTGTGCCTACATGGGAAGAGCGGCCAAAATGCCACTGCGGGTTCCGATGCTGGTTGCAAGTCTGTACTGATTCTTCAAATCAGTCCAAGTGGGGTGCTAGGTTCTTCAGGTGTCCTGACATTGATGATGATTTCAAGGTTCGTTGCAATGCTAATTCATGTTTTTGTTGTTAGTGTATGTAAATGACCAAGCTGTCCACATGCAGGCTTGTAGCTTCTTCCAGTGGATCGACAAGAATGCTCTACCCAGTCAAGGAGTACCATCACAAATTGAGACCAAAGAGCAGTACTCTGCTAGACTACAACACGCACGTGAGGCCGAACGTCTTTCTCGCCTTGAGAAAGACTTTGCTAAGCGTGAGGCAGCACTTAAGCTCAGGGAAGGAGAATTCGAAGCTCGGGAGTCTCGCCTGCGTCATCAAGAAGCGCAACATTTAGCTTCGGCAAGAGAGATGTGGCAACGAAGTAACAGGATGAAGGAGGTGGAGCGTCAGGAGGCCGAAGCACGTGAAGCCGATCGCGAGCGCAACAGACAGGGCGCACGCCGTGCAAAGGAAGGTGCACCCGAATCGAGCAGGAAGGGGAAATATCCCCGTTTTACTCAGTAGAGCGTTAGTTCCACACCCGGCAATCTACTTTCCCCTAAGGCATGTTGGGTTTAGTAACAGCAACTGATTATGTTTTCGGTGTGCTGCACATGCCATTGCAACTTCTATTTGATTGTTTAGGCTAAGGATGTGAGATGTGTGTTCACCATTTCCTTTCTGTGATGAAATTTTTTATGCATTGCAAATGAATGCTGGGGGTACTCCATTAAGAAAATTTTGTTGACACAACAGTTATGAACGGATGCCCATCTGACCATTTTCTCTTTATCGCACATATCTTCGTTCTGTACACACGACATAAGAACCATTTCTGTGGAATGGAAATAACCAAATAATGTGTCTGGATTCTGGAACGAAAATATGTAAAATCAAAATAACCAAAACATATTTATGCAATGGAAACAACCATATTTATAGAATGAAAGAAGATATATGCAATGAAAATAAACAAATATGTATATAAATATATATATTTATATATATATATTATATATATATATATATGGGGAGGAATTGAGGAAATAATACCAAATTAAAAAAATCAAATAAATGAGACATATTCATAATTTCGTCTACTGGGAAGATGAAATACAATTTTCGTCTTTCTACCGGACGAAATATATATTTTGTCTTTCCAGTAGACGAAATATATATTTCGCCATGCAAAACATATTTTCGTCATGCAAATCGTCCACTGGGTAAATAATTTAATTTTCGTCTTTCCAGAAAACGAAATTTCTATATTTTCGTCTTCTGGGTAGACGAAATCTCTAATTTCGTCTATTGGGCAGACGAAATTTTGATTTAATCTACTCAGCAGACGATTATGGTTTATTTTTGAAATTCCTCCACTTTTGTGTACATTTTTGTAATTTCGAATAAAAAGTATATTAAAAAAGAAAAAAATTCTTGCCGATGGAAGCGCAGCTGGTTTGTTGGGAGTAACCACCACCTCAGAGCTGTGGTCTCCCGGCCTGCCCATCGCCTTTTCGAGGGTCCATGGTCTTTGGGTTAGGATAGGTTGACTGTCAGTATCTATAAACTATATTTTATATTGGTCTAGAAAGCTATACTTTATATAAAATAGAAAGTGGAAAACATTATCAAAATATATACTTGTCATAACAAATCCAGCAATACCAATATTGAAATTTGTATAAGTTTTTTGATACCTTTTGTGGCAAATAAAATTTAGATATCGATAGCCAAAGATATAAACAATTTGACTTAGGACAACACGAGCATGATTTTTTTAAAAAAAATAATGTATGTGTTTTCAAGTTTTTCTAGAGCTCTAATGAATTAGTTATGGATTTTTTGAAAAAATGAAGCATATTTATTCATTTTATTNCCCGTCTCCTTCTTCGTGCGGGCGCCGGCGGGTGGAGGCGCGAGCGGAGGCAGAGCAGGGAGGGACCGGCGGCGGGAGCGACGAGCGGTGGAGGCTCGCGGGGCACGGCGCCTCCCTCCCCGACGGTTACTGCTGCAGCACGGGATGGACGACGACGGCCAGAGCTCCGGCGGCTGCTGCTCCGGCGCGAAGCTGCTGGCGGTTGGAAAGAGCACGCAGGCCCCGCGCCACGTTGGCCGATGGCGGACGTCCGCTACTCCGCTCGGAATAGCGGATCTCCGAGCGTCCGCTTCTTTACCGTATCCCATACAGGACGCCGCTGCAGCTCCAAATCCTCTATATCCATCCTCCAGTACCGCATCCAGGAGACCGCTGCGGACAGCCTAATGTTTCCAATTCCCTGTTGCCATTACGTTTTTCTAGTTCCTTGTGTGGTACTAATAGCAGCAGAATTAGCTACTGAAAAGTTCAGTTCTGTCAGGCTTGAATTACTTAACAGCTTAGTTGATCAACTTTCGTTGTACTGATGAGGTATCAGACACGATCAGTTCGTTCCATTGGAAGTTCAATTTCGGTGTATGTATCAACTATCAAGTGATGATGTTTTCTTGCTTAGTCAGTACTCAGATAGAGTTCGTTTGGAAGTTCAATTTCGGTGTACGGCACGACGACCCCCGCGTCGTTCCCGAAAAGGCTGACGGCGTTAGTTCGGTGAGGTATTGCCGGTGGCCTGTGAGGTGCTCGACGAAAAAGCCAGACAGTTTTATTGCACATAGTCGCCACTAGCTAGTTTTCTTCCTCACTAGAAAAACGTGCATTCAGTCGAACAAGATTTGGTACCATGTAGCTACATATCTTCTGATGATCAGATGCCAATTTCAATTCTAACCGGTGTTGCTTCGAAAAAAAAAATTCTAACCGGTGAGGATCTCCAGTCTGATATTTGCTTCGTAACTAGGTCTCTCTCCTCGGTGGTGCGTGGGAACGTCGTTGAAGGACGAAACGAACAGCGAGGACATGCGTGACTTTCAAGCAGCGATACAACTTGTAGATTCACCGCCGCTTCCATGACGTGTCTTATGTATACACTGAACTTGTCTTCTACTTGAAAGCCTCCCACGGTAAGACTTCTCAGATTATATATAGTGTTTGAACCCACCATGTACCTCCCATTTTAATAAAGGATTTGCCTTTTGAAAGATTTCCTGGGATATATTATCATATTCCCCATGCTCGTCCTCTTCATTTGAGTAACATGTATGGTCCGACACCCACACCTGCAGCGGAGATAAGGTAAATTGTGTTTAGGAAACCACAAGAATGTGAGTTTGTCACATACATGCCAAATGGACCATGGCCTCTTTGTGCACAATTTGCTTTGAGGATGCATTATAACATGCATTGTAGAAAATGAACTACTCGCTCCCTCCATTTAGAAATGATAAGGGTACTTTGTTTGAATTTTCCCCGATCAAAATAAGATTTATGCGTGAAGTTGAGGTTATATGGTCCTTTTCCTCTCGTCCAATTTCTAGACAAAGCAGTGTCCTGCAGATGAACTAGGGCCAAACTTGCACAACATGTTGTTATAGACTGTATATCTAAAAAGCCAACATAGGGCGTAAAATAAAGAACATAAAATAGGACAACGGTATTTACCCTCGTAAACTAGAACGCTTGTTTATAGAAAAAGAAGCTAAAACGGTACCTGTATACTTAGTTCCTTTAAGAGGGGTGCAGCTTCTAAGAAGAACATTGTCCAAGTGATGTCACACTCCTCATGAATGAAGTAGAGTTCAACTATCTTCAGATTCTGGAACACAGGAGCTAATCGGCTTGAATTTTCAGGCTGAATCCAAATCTACACCAGATTCATGAACATCGTCATCAGCAACGGCAATAAATATATGACTTTATAAGAAAAATAAACAAGCGTGGTTTCATCATCACTTACCCTTTCACATTGGAAATTCAAATCCAATTCACCTACGATTGCATTACCAAGGAACTCACTTAGCTTGAAACTTTTGTGCAAAGTTGTGCATGCATTGCTTAAGTTTAGTTTCCAGAGCTGTGGAACATAGCCCAAGGACAATGGATACTGATCTTGTGAAGGCAACCAATCCCAACACCTAAAATGTGTTAGTCTTGGAAGCCACTTGAGCTCGACCCTTTCGAAGTCACATGAACTGATACGCAACTCAGCAAGTTCCGAGTTTTCTACTTGCAAGATAGATCGAATTCCAGTGTCACAGTTCTCTAGTCTAAGGTACTCCAGCTTCTTGCATATGCTAAGAACATTAGCTAGTTCAGCTCCGCCTAGTCTTAGACTATGTAAAGTCAAGTCCGTGAGACCACCAAATGCCCTTGGATAGGCACCAAAGAATGTCATGAAACGCCTTCCATAGGCAAGCATATCACCGTCATCCGTGCAATCAATGTCTAGCTCCGGTAGAATATCAAACTCCGCTGTAAGGACCTTCTTGTTTGCCATGGTTTTGTCCACGGAGCGAACAATGTCAATTGATTCATCCCTCAAGAAGAATGTTACGCTCAAGAGCTCGATGGTGTTTTGACAATTATGTTGCAGGATGCTCTTTGTGGCTTCAACCACGGAGGCATTAGTTCGCACCAAATCATCAAATGTATACTCGGATTTGTCGCCCGAAGTGTTGAAGTCTAAAACATCCAAAACGATCTCAGAACGGAAACCCAACAAATGTCTCCAGCGTTTTGAAAGGACGGTAGTCCTCACAGCATCATGTAACAGGTCGAGCTTACTCAAGATAAGAACAAGAATGTCATCTGGAAGATTGCTTAGCCTATCATCTTGTTTATGTTCCTGTAATAGTGCAATAGTGCACTGTTAGATTTGACAAAACAATTAAAGGAGGTGTTTTGAGCAAATACATGAAAAAATAAAGAATATTTAAAGTATCTTCAATGATAAGTTACGTCATAAACAAATAAACGATATTGACATAATTTTTTGAAGATGAATGGTCAAATATTGCTAGAAAAATCACAAACAATTGAATGATAGTGATATAGTTTTTTGACAAGTAATTTTGGAACGAGAGAGTAAAAAATATAGAGTAGACAATGAACTAAATTAAATGAAACTGATGCTTAAAAATTAGGGGCAGAGCGTAACAGACAAGTAGCATATGCCCATTTTTTTTAGCTCAAGTAGCATATGCCCAATTGATCGGTCGAACTGCGACAAGTAAAACTGGAGTTCCGAACTCAAGCCAAATTAATCGATGGAGAGGTGCCAGAAAACTTATGTAGCAGTTGGCACTTCCCCATCAAATAAAGCGACACTATCCTACCAACGGCGAAGCCAGCAGCAGCACGATGTAACAAGCGCCGCCGCGGCCCGCGGGAGAAGGGGACAAGTTACGTTACCTGGGTCTCAGTTTGGATCATCTTCTGGTTTCCGGTGATCGGCTCGTCGCGAAGACGGCGACGGTTTCTGTTCTTCCAGACGATCGAACTTTGGGCGGCGGCGTGGCGGTGATTCTGATCGTTTTCCACGGCGAGGCGAGGCGAGGATTTTACGCCCTATAGCCCCCGAGGTTTCGCCCCCCCTGCAATATCGTGCTCGGACGGTCGCCGATTTCGCATCAGATACAGACATACTCCGGCACGGTGCCTTCCTTTCAAAAAAAACGGCACCGAGCTGCTCGTGGTAGAAAGCCGTCCGGCCCTCGCGGCCTCGCCCCCCACCACCATCCGGCCTCCGCCGTACGCCCTCTCGTCCCTCGCCGCCGTCGTACGCCCCTCGCTGACCGACCCGCGACGCCATTTCCCCGTCGTCCCTCGCCGCCGTTCGCGCCTCTCCCGGCGCTCCCCCTACAGATCCACCCGCCGCCGAACTCGGACACGCCGCGGCAGCTTAACGGCCGACCCGCGCGCCCCGAATCAGACCAGATTGTCATCCTCTTCGGCTTATTCATCGTCGTCGCCGCCGGATCCGACCGCTCCCCCTCCTCATCGTCTGCTGCAACACCGGATCCGGTTATTTAAGGTTCGTTGCCTCCCTTTTTCTTCCTGATCTAGTGTTCCCTTTGTAAAAGCTTCCTTACATTTGTACTCAAACAATGCTGTTCGGTTCATCTGATTCACTGAGTGAACCCTGCTGCTACCTACGTTGTATACAGCACACTATCTCAAGTTTCATCTGCTGCTGCTGGTGCTGGAGGGTGTCAACAATGGCACCTTCGTCCACATCATCCTGCTCTCCACCTGAAGCTCGGCACTACAACCTGCGTACAAAAACGAGCCAAGCGCACTCACAAGGCAAGTATACATTCCTTGCCATGACAACACCCTGATATCCTTTTATGTGCTGTTCATAATCATAATCCTATGTAACATACAACTATCGGCTATATGAAAACATATTACACATTGTTAAACTGCCAACAGATGGACGGAGGTCGTGCCAATTGGGACGAGCGCACTACAAAAGTATTCCTGGACCTCTGTATTGCGGAGAAGGACAAACTGAACTACAACAAGAAGCAGTTAACTAAGCATGGCTGGGCCAATGTGTATCGCAGTTTCAAAGATGCTACACGCCGGTCTTACACTCCCAAGCAGATGGAGAACAAATTTACCATATTGAGAAGGCAATTCAGTGATTGGAGGCAACTTCAGAACAAGACTGGACTCGGGCGTGACAAGACTACTGGCGGCGTTGCAGCTGATGATGACTGGTTGGACAACCACGAAGCGGTAACAACACTCTACATTTCAATGACTGTTGCAGTTCATCACACGTGCCCATGTACTCGGTCTTAACATGTTCACCATCCCTCCCCTGCAGGGGAACAGTACAGCTGCAGAATTATGTGGCAAGCCACCTCCTTTCCTGGAAGAACTGAACATTCTTTTCGGCTCCCACTGCAAAGACAGGGGTACTTTGCTGTGCGCCGATGGTGTTGGTGATAGAACACCTACTGGTGGGAGTGAAGACACTACAGCAAGGATGTCAGAGGACCACATAGGCCGCTCCAGTATCGGCCATTCATCCAAAAGGGCAAGCAGGGACCAAGAGGTTGACGGCCCACCAAAAAAGAAGAGTGACAGCATGGAGGACAATATGAAAACCATATTAGAAACCATTCTTGCTAGGCTTAGGCGGGAAGTGAGCCGTGAGCATGAGGAGATCGACGAAGTGCTAAAAATCCTAGAACAAGATGGTGTGGAGGAAGGGACAGAGCTGCATTCCAAAGCTATGGATCTGTGTAGGAATTCGGTCCTACGTTGGGCCTACAAGAATATGAAATCACCAGAGAACCGAATTGCATGGATCGAATGGACATGGAACAACACCAAGATGTAGAGTGCAAGGGTCGTCAGTAGCTTTACATTTCATGTTCCACTGCAAGAGCATTATTACTAAATAGTTATTCATGCAGCTGGGTTGCTCTGATGGCCGCCCAGAAGGAGCATGTTAATATATTTAGAAATAATATTATATCATGTAGTAAAAATCCTAGAACAAGATGGTGTGGAGGAAGGGACAGAGTTGCATTCCAAAGCTATGGATCTGTTTAGGAACTCGGTCCTACGTTGGGCCTACAAGAAGATGAAATCACCAGAGAACCGAATTGCATGGATCGAATGGACATGGAACAACACCAAGATGTGGAGTGCAAGGGTCGTCAGTAGCTTTACATTTCATGTTCCACTGCAAGAGCATTATTACTAAATAGTTATTCATGCAGCTGGGTTGCTCTGATGGCCGCCCAGAAGGAGCATGTTAATATATTTAGAAATAATATTATATCATGTAGTACATGTTGTAATGTTTATGCCTTAATGAATCTCTTAGCTGGATGATTTTTTTATGAGTCTATAGTTTGATTTGTTATTTTAAACACTTCTACAATTTTTGGTTGTGTGTTTCAATCACATTTCCCTCATTCTTATGGGGCTTCTTTAGGTCTTAAGTATATTTTGGTACTGATAGATCAAGGGACAACACTTTGAAGATAATCTGCATACTGCCTTTGTACCCGTTTGATCAGGTACTCTGTTGTTGCTGTTACCTGCATCTGTACATGTTCGAATATTTGAAGGCACAAATCATTGAACTGCCATTGGTACTCCATTTGTTTTGCTAGATTATTTTCAGAATGTCCAGCAGCGAAGAATCCAACAACTCCAGCGGAGCTTCTAGTGATGACAGCACTGTTTACTGGGACTTTGGGGGGGAGGGGGGGGGTGGGGCGGCAGCCTTATTAGCAGGACTTGCAGCTGGCAGCTCAAGTGGAGGTGCAGTGGCCAACCGTCCATTGCCTGTGGAAGAGTTGAAAGGGCTACATTGGGTTCAGTTGAAAAATAAGTGGCACAGTTTACAAGGAATACCATTCTATCCAAGGGACAAGCAATCGAAGATTATTATTGCATGCTTTGCACTGCATAATTTTGCATTGGAGCACAATGAAGGCAGCTCTTCAGTGAGGAACATGTGTCCAACTAGAGGTAGCGAGTTGTCTGATTGGGTGCTATCAACTGCAGACAGCGATATGGCAAATGTACGTGATTGGATCGCGACTGGACTGTGGAGTATGATGCACTGAGGTATGTGAATTTATGATGTTTGAATTTTTGATATTGTGACACATTTACCACTTCAGTTGGTCAAAGGGTTGTTCGGTTACTGTTCTGATAGATGGTTAGAGTAAGGTCTAAGCATGCCAATTTGTGTAAATACAGGTTATTATCAGTTGAGCAATTTACATAGCATTGAATTGAGTAACATTCTCGTTTGCAATAAGTCCAAACACTATCAATTGTATTTGAATTTTCAAATCCTTAAGTCCAAACACTCGCTTCTGGTTGACCTACATGTCGCCACAGCTCACAATGATATCACTTCCTCACCTCTACCCATCAGGAAACAAACAAAATTCGTCCAACATGTTCCGTGAAATCTATCGGCTGGGAGTACGGGGCCTGCGCCTTCTCCATGTTTAATTTCATGATTACCTTGCTGTTTGTTATGTATCCAAGGGCTAATTATGTTATTATGTTAGGTCCCAGCATTCCTTGGCGTCTTAATATCACTGGTATGTGCAACAGTTCTTCAGACTGGCCAATTAACCAAGTAGCAGTGTTTCCATTGCAACCACTAGAGGCTAAACTTTAGCCTCTGTTTGAATACTAGATGCTAAACAAAGCACAGCCGCATCCGTTGGGTGGTATGTGCCGTTGCATTCTGCTCCACATCTTCCGCATAGGCTTTTACGATTCAGAATTCAGAGTTGTGAGTTGCTGCTTCTGTCAGTGTCCTGCGGCCTGGGCCAAGACAGTTTGTCTATGCGTTGCACACTGGATTGCTGCTGTTTCAGATTTGTGATACGTACAGCTCGAAGAATACTGCAACTGGAAACCAGATCTGTGAAGCCGATGGAATTAGAATAGTTCCTGTGAAGCCAAGAAGGCATGGCAGAACTGGGCGTGCGAAACATGTGCCCCCAGCTCCCCACGGCCACGAGCCATCCGCGCCTCCAGAGGCCAAGCGGCACACAATGCAGCCTGTTCTGATGGCTGGTGCTGATTTGTTGTGAGACTGAAGTACTGCTGGCTGGCTGGTGGCTGGTGGCTGGTGCTGATTTGTTGTGAGACTGAAGTACTGCTGGCTGGTGGCTGATAAGCCAAGCGAACAGGCTCTGCCGGAATGGTAGAGACGGTCTAGCCGACTACCACCAGCGCTTTCTGCTCCTCCCACGCTTCGTCCCGCCATTATCGCTCCGCCTGCCTGCGCGCTTGCCTGCTTCGGCACAACCCACTTCATCGCCGCCGCCAGTCCCTGCGCCCCGCCCGCGAGGTCGGCCGGCATCGTCATCGCCCGACGTCAGCGCGCGTTCTGCTTCCGCCGCGCCAAATCTGTGGGTGTGTCTGGGCCATCGCGCCCGCGATATGTTCGACGAAATGTTCGTGTGGGCTTGCCGAATCAACTAGGAATTTTGAATTGCGGCCCAGCGGGTCGTGGACTCGTGAGCACGCTTCTGCCGATGGACACAAGCTCTGGGTTGGGCCGCTGTGGTGTCTACGGTCAATGACATGTGGGGCCAAACTGGTGCGCCGGCAAACTCATCCATCCTCTTCGGAAAATCCGGGAGAAATGTCTAATTTCACCAATCTGACGCAGACATGCCGTGCCAACCGACGGCCTGACTCCCTTCAACTACAAATAGCCACGCCGCCAAGGCCACCGTTCAAACAAAGCACAATCCGACACGAGACACGACACGAGCGAACAAGAAACAGCTACAGCAAAGCAAGAGAGCGAGAGGAGGAGAATCGAGGCGATCAAGAGGCCACCAGGGGTGAGGAGGCACCATGGCCGACGACGTCTGCCTCTGGCAGGCCGCCGCCGTCGTGGCCGCGGGCAGCGTCTCCATGCTCCTCGGCTCCTCGCCGTCGGCGCGAGCTTCTGGGACATGGAGGCCTACCTCACCGGCCGGCTAGCTCGAGCCTGGCGGTGGCTTCGGGTCACGGCGCTCGGCGGCGTGACGACCCTGCAGCGGAAGCTGAGCTACAACTGCGCCATGTGCCAGTACAGCTTGGACGCCCGCGAGGAGGTCCGCACCCTCTCTTGCAACCACGTGTTCCACTGCCGCGAGAGCGACAAGTGCAGGAACGTCATCGACAGTGATCTGCCCCAGCTGCCGCAAGATTCCCCTCCCCGTGTTGCCGTGGAAGGCGCGGCCGCCGTTGTCGCCGGCGGCGCCGGCGTCGTTGGGTTCAGCGGAGCCACCAATGCCGGTGTCGTCGTCGGGGTTGGAGGATCCATTACTGCTGCCATCCAGTAGACGTGCATGATCTGGCTTTTGGGTACAACGGACGACGGGGACGGCCGCTGGAGCGTTGGAGGATTCTTGGAAACTGATCGGAGCCCCGCGGGTGTGAATATGCTGTATGTCGTCCTTGCTGTCCATGTGGTTTTGTAATATGAAAATTGAGAAGCATCTTTCCAGTCTCTTGTGATGTAACTCAAAAGCTCTATTCTGTCAGGCGTAGAATGTTTGCCCATTGGCCTATCTTTTGTACTCTGTAGCTTAGATTTGGTCATAGGATTGGGGCTCTAGAATACACTGAAAATTTAATTTTTTTGTGTTACTGTTCTTCCACTGTGATTGGAATGTAAGTAGCAGTTAGCCCTGACGATGTTTCTTGCTTCAAGTTAGCATGTACAGAACAGTTGGGAGATGCGCTTGGCGAATCGACAGATAAAAGGCAGAACACAGGGTAGAAAGCCTCTATCCTCTCTCTCTCGTACGGCACGGTGCCTTACTTAAAAAAAAAAAGGCAAGGAGCTGCTCGTGGTAGAAAGCCGTCCGGCTGTCTGGCCTTCGCCCCACCAGGCCACCACCCTCCGGCCTCCGCCGTACGCCCTCTCGTCCCTCGGCGCCGTCGTACGCCCTCTCGTCCCTCGGCGCCGTCGTACGCCCCTCGCCAACCGACCCGCGCCGCCATTTCCCCGTCGTCCCTCGCCGCCGTTCGCGCCGCGCCTCTCCCAGCGCTCCACCTACAGATCCACCCGTCGCCGAACTAGGACACACCGCGGCAGCTTAACGGCCGACCCGTGCGCCCTGAATCGGACCAGGTTGTCATCCTCTTCGGCTTATTCACCATCGTCGCCGCCGGGTCCGACCGCTCCCCCTCCTCATCGTCTGCTGCAACACCGGATCCGGTTATTTAAGGTTCGTTGCCTCCCTTTTTCTTCCTGATCTACTGTTCCCTTTGTACAAGCTTCCTTGCATTTGTACTCAAACAATGCTTTTCGGTTCCTCTGATTCACTGATTGAATCCTGCTGCTACCTAGGTTGTATACAGCACACTATCTCAAGTTTCATCTGCTGCTGCTGAAGGGTGTCAACAATGGTACCTTCGTCCACATCATCCTGCTCTCCACCTGAAGCTCGGCACTACAACCTGCGTACAAAACGAGCCAAGCGCACTAACAAGGCAAGTATACATTTCTTGCCATGACAACACCCTAATATCCTTTTATGTGGTGTTCATTACCCTAATATCCTTCTGAAGGCCGAGCAAATGGAGAAAGCAAAAAAGAGGAACAAATTGGTGGATGATGTTCAGTCATGCATGGATTTGGCTGTGGAGTGTGGGGCAACACAGAGGGCCAGCAGCACAAGCACGACTGCCTCCGGTCCAAACAAGAAGTCCAGGAACCCATCAAGAGCAAGTTGGGAAGCTAACATGCAGGAGATGACCAAATTTAGCATGCAGAAGATTGAGCTCATGCAATTGAACATTGAGAAGAAGGCTGAGGCAAGGCAGCAGAGGGCTCAGGCGAGGCTGCAGCAAAAAAATGAAAAGAAGAAGAAAATAAGGCTTATGATGAAGTTGGCTAGACAATGCGGAGCCACAGAAGCAAACTTGCATTTGTGGATCAATGGTGTGATGCCACTAACTAAGGATGATGACGCTATGGAGTTCTTCCTTGGGACTGTCCCTGAATCACGGCTGGGAGTGATTCAGCACTATGCCACTAACTATGCAAGGGTCAGTAACTAGACCCTCTTATCTTAATTATGTTCGGCTTTTGGTGAAATCAATTGTAGTAAGACTGTCACTTGATATCTAACATTTGTACTTGAACTACGACCATTTAATGTTTCATGTTTGCTATTTATGTGTGCGTGTGGTATCTTGTGAATTTGTTTGTACTCCTGTCTCTTTCAAGTATTGGCAAGTATGTTCATGGTTTGGGTGTCATACTGTTGGTATGAACAATGCAGTTGTTTTATCATTCATTATGTCCTAACTAATTTGTGATGCCTTTGTCAATTGCAGGAACCTACAGCATCGAGTGAAGGAGGCAGCTCAAGTGATGAGTCCTCAAGTGATGAATCCTCAAGTGATGAGGAGCTGTGGGCAGCTTTCCTAGACGGCGATGAAATGGAGTATATGCACGTTATGCTTGACTATGCTACCCACCTTGACAAACACTGCAATAGGGGTCCCTATAGGCAACCAATTATGAGTGGACGGCAATGGGTAGAAAGGAAGCTAGCAGATGCAAACAGTTGCTATGACATGTTTAGGATGAGCCCACCAATGTTTTATCGACTTCATGATCTCCTTGTCCAGTCTTATGGCCTTACAAGTACTACAAAAGCACCTCAATACAAGCATTAGCAATGTTCCTTTGGATACTTGGATCACCACAGTCTGTTAGGCAAGCCGATGACAGATTTGAGAGGTCTCTAGACACAGTTCACAACATGTTTGCCAAGGTTTTGAAGAGTGTGGTTAAGCTAGCTGTAGACATTATTAAGCCTGCTGACCCACAATTCACCACAATTCATCCACGACTGCTGCATCCACGGTTCCATCCATATTTCAACGGTTGCATAGGAGCCATAGATGGCACACATATCAAGTGTGTTGTGCCAAGTTCAAAGATAGTGCAGTACATGTGCCGCAAGGGCATGACAACACAAAATGTGATGGCTGTTTGCGATTTCGACATGAGGTTCACATTTGTGCTTGCCGGATGGCCTGGTTCTGTGCATGACATGAGAGTGTTCACTGATGCTCTCACCACTTACGGCCATGTATTCCCACATCCACCACCAGGTAAACATGTGCTGCCGTAATACTGTCATGTTTGAGTTCAAAAAATGAGATATTCACAACAATTATGCCTTGTACAGGGAAGTATTACCTGGTGGATTCTGGTTACCCAAACCGTCCGGACTACCTGGCGCCGTACAATGGAACCAAGTACCATCTTCCGGAGTACAGAAACGGCCCGGAGCCACAAGGTAAAAAGGAAATCTTCAATTACGCACATTCATCACTTAGGAATGTCATTGAGAGGGCATTTGGAGTGTTGAAGATGAAGTGGCAGATACTAAACGGCATACCAAGGTATCCACCTCATAAACAATCTGAAATTATCGTTGCATGCATGGCACTACATAACTTCATTCGAATGAGTGGAGTAATGGATCGAGACTTTGATCTCTGTGATCGTGATGAGAACTTTGTGCCACATGAAGCATCGGAAGATCAGGCAGGGTATCCTCGGGTGGCATGTACGGATGAAACTGGAATGATGAATGCTCTTCGTGATGAGATTGCCTTTGGTTTGTTAAGTCGGTCGTGACATTTGTATATGTATGATGAGTTGCTGTACAATTCGTGGATCAAGTTTACGGTTGTTGTCGAGTACAATCAGCACAATTTGCTACTGAAGATGTAAGGCCTGTGCTACTTGACACCTCTTCTGTGCCTGGCCATTTGGTTCTTCATTGATGAGCTACCCTGGCTGCAACATTGAAGCAAAGCCAAACAGCTGCAATAGCCCACAAGCGCCGTTTCTGCTTTTCGGTCATTACATGTGCTACCCTGCTCAGTATTCAAGTGATGATCATGTAATCCCTTTCACTAACAATACCTACTAAGCTCACGCACATTATGCTCGGCAATAGCCCACAAGCGCCGTTTCTGTTTTTCGGTCATTACATGTGCTACCCTGCTCAGAATTCAAGTGATGATCATGTAATCCCTTTCACTAACAATACCTACTAAGCTCACGCACATTATGCTCGATGTAGTTGTTTTGTCATGTGCAAGCGTTGATCAAACTTCGACATGGATCACCTCTAAAACGAAGCTGGGGAAGAACAACCCCACTCTTCCTCCAACCCCTCCTCTTTGTTCTCTCTCTTGATGAGCTTTTTAATTTTAATCATAGATGCAGCCTCCTACACAATACTTGATGGCGTGGCACTCATTGCCTCTCCTTAAGCCTCTGCATTTTATATGCTCTATGTGTAGATGATTTTTTTTCAGAGAAAATATCTGAAAGATAACTGATTAAAGTTCTGTGAACGTTGAACAACTGAACATCCCCATTGTTCGCCGCGACTTTCCCCGTTTCGCTGCGAGATTGAGCGATACCATTACCAGCCATAGCCTATGCGAAACGGCGTGCAAACTGCGAAGTGCAGAGCCCACCGGAAAAGTTTGACCTGGGCCGTGTTTGTTTTTTTTTTTTTGCCACAAATTTTGCAAAAAGAAATATCGCATGCATGGAGTACCAAATGAAGTCTATTTACAAAACCTTTTCACAGATGAGTGCAACTTTGCGCGACGAATCTAATGAGCCTAATTAATCCATGATTTGCTACAGTAATGCTACAGTAATCATCCTCTAATCATGCGGTCAAAGCCCTCATTAGATTCGTCTCGCGATTTTGCCCGGGGTTGTGGAGGTAGTTTTGTAAACTGACTTTATTTAATACCCCTAATTAACAGTCAAAGTTGCATTTATTACTGGCAAAATTTTTGCCGCCCCTAACCAAACGCGCCCCTGAAAAGCCCCCAACGACTCCACGGGACGGCGACTAGTCCACCCCTTCCCCAGCTCCAGCTAAACTCCGATCCGCGCACAAGGCAACAAGCAAATCCCCATCCAAACCCCATATCAAATGCTCTCTTCGAGTACCGCCGCTTCATCACATCCATTATCGCCCCGCCTCCGCGCGCGCCAGCCGGCCCCGCCGCCTCCGCCCCGCCCTCGCGACGATGGCGGGCTCCGACGACTCCGGCGCCGCGCCCGCCAGGTCGGTCGCCGTCATCGGCGCCGGGGTCAGGTGAGCGAGCGCTCTCTCCGTGTCTCGGTGGTGCGCTGCTTGCGGGCTGCCTGCGAGGCGTTTGACGAAATGGCGCTGGGTGCTCTGTGTTGTTTTGTGCAGCGGGCTCGCGGCGGCGTACAGGCTGAGGAAGAGCGGCGTGAACGTGACGGTGTTCGAGGCGGCCGACCGGGCGGGTGGGAAGATACGGACCAATTCCGAGGGCGGGTTCCTCTGGGATGAAGGGGCTAACACCATGGTGAGTGCATTTCGGTTCTGATTACAATCTGAGGGCTTCGGTTGTGCAACTCCGCATTGCTGCTTTCTCTCGCGTGATTGCGATTATGCCACTAGTCAGCAGTCGTTAAAACGAGAGCCACAGCCAATTGAACAGCCTGCAGTTTCTCTGCATTAGCAGTTAGTCCGCATCGCCACTTCGTGTCGAAAGCATGCGTTTGTGTGCGCAATTGGACTGCTGATTGTGCATTTTGGGTGGTGAACATGGGATTTTGTCTTTGTTCAGCGTGAAAATTGGTTTAGACGTTAGCAGTTGTTGAGCTTACTTGTTTTTGTGCCTGCAGACAGAAGGTGAATTAGAGGTCAGCAGGCTAATTGATGATCTTGGTCTACAAGACAGACAGCAGTATGTATGTGCAAATGTTGCCCACGAAGCATTACTTATCTTCTAAATGTTGTCTTTAATTTGTTTCCATTTCATATAGCTGATGGTTCAATATATGTTTCAGCCTAACTCCCAACACAAGCGTTACATTGTCAAAGGTGGAGCACCAGCACTGGTAAAAGGGCTAATCATGCACAACTCTTTTTACCCCCCTCTATTAGACCTCACCTCAACTTGCCTATTGGTTTCATAGATTCCTTCGGATCCCATTTCACTAATGAAAAGCAGCGTTCTCTCTACGAAATCAAAGGTATGTTCAGCTATTCAATACAAATGTTGCCTGATAGGTTACCAGATCATTGCTACTATCAATGCCTACCACCATTACGTGAAGTAGTTACTTTAATTTTTAATTTGATCACTTAACAAATTTTTGTCACCAAGCTATGTATTTATGATTTACGATTATATTATATTCTTTACGTTGAATTAGGTGTTATCTTAATTTTCAAAAACTTATGTGCTATCATTGTCTCTTTGCAGCTTGCGTTGTTTTTGGAACCATTTCTATACAAGAAAACTAAAACAAGAAACTCCGGAAAAGTGTCTGATGAGCTATGTGAGAGGTGAAGCTTCTTTTGGTGTCTTGCATTGGGTGGAATTTCAAACTGCAACTGTATTATAAACTCTTATTTTGTTTAAGTCTTGAGCTATGTACCTAGTATTTCCTCCATACCTATATCCAGTGGTGGAGCTTGAGCTCATTTTCAGAGGGGGGGCGGTGCTAAGTATTCACTGAATTAGGCAAATCATTCGAGTGCAAAACACATTAGCATCTTTAACATTTGTAGGGAATAGCAAATGGCCAGGGGGGGGCCGCTGCCCACCTTGGTCACCATGAAGCTCCGACCCTGCCTATATCCTTGCATATCCATCATTGCCATGTTTTCTTTTGGGTTAATAGAATTGTCCTGTTTGCAAACATTTGCAGTGTCGGGAGCTTCTTTGAACGCCACTTTGGAAGAGAGGTGAATTATTGCTTCTTGAAGGAAATTATGGATAATCAAAAGTTTGGGAGTTAACAGATTTAGTCAACATCAGAATTAGCCATGGTTAAGAACTTCAAAATTTCTTACAGGTTGTTGATTATCTTATCGATCCGTTTGTAGCTGGAACAAGTGGAGGAGACCCCGAGTCATTATCTGTGAGTTACTATGCCCTGTCCCACCATTTGCATTTATAGATTTGAGAGATACATATTGCTTTGTATTTTTGCAGTAATATAACTTCTTGTGCATTGTTTCAAAAAAAAAAAAGACTTGCGCATTACAGCATATGCCCTTGATTGTGTGGTATGTTTTTAGTGATGATGTCCCACAACACTTATTGGCCTTTATGATCAGATTATATCATTAGCTTCTATATTGGTTTTGAGTAATTGTTTGTTTTGTGCAGATTCGCCATGCATTTCCAGCATTGTGGAATTTGGAAAGAAAGTAAGTTGCATGCCGATTTTCTTGGACCATTTCTTTAGTCTGTCTTTATGACCTTTTCAATATAGTTTCTTGTTCATATTCTTGTTTTTGCTATCTTGATTCCTTCCGTACAATTCTTATGTTAATACCTACATGCTATTATCATTTCATTTTAGAAGAATCACTGATTTTAGTATCTTACGTGTCTTTTTGGCTCATGCTGTAAGCTGGCTGCACTTTTTATTTTTCTGCTGTAATTTCATGAATCGGGGACTGGCAGATAAACACCTGTTGATACTGCTTATTGTTTGCAACATATTCATGTTATTTTTTTATCATATTTTCTGACAACCTTTTGCTTTTTTTCCTTGACATTTATATTTCAGCACTTTTTGTGATAAACATGATCAAAAGCATTTTTTATGGTCAATTATATCTTTTTAACAAAAAAAATTCTAATCGTGTTGCTTCATGCTCCTTCTGTGCTCCCAGGTATGGTTCTATTATTGTTGGTGCCATCTTATCTAAGCTAACAGCTAAAGGTGACCCAGTAAAGACAGGAAGTGATTCATCAGGGAAAAGAAGGAATAGACGTGTATCATTTTCATTTCATGGCGGAATGCAGGTATTCCTCCACAATTGTTTTTCAAACTAATAACTCCTTGATAGAGATACTGCCATTTGTTTTAGTACTGTAAAGGATCTTAATGGTGAGCCCTTCAAATTTTATCATTAGTCCTAGTAATTCTGTTGGTGCTACGTAAAAGTGGTGAATTCAGATTTCAGACCGTACAACTAAAAGAGTTGTTTGTTTGTGCCACTCAAGGACATTACTTCAATGAAAGAGTATCACTTCTTTAAGAAGTCTCACAAGCCAGAAAAGCTCGTACTGTGTGGTTATGGTTTATACCGTATCCAGCTCAACTCACCCTGTTATACTTCATACAGGTTTATTAGCTTGGAAAGATACATGTCTGTCATACAAATAAATGTTCGAGTGAAAATATGGTGAAAAGGTCTAGATGTTTCCAGATAGTTTGCAAGGTAGTAATGATGAATCCTGAATATACCCATTTATCATGAGATATACTAAAAGTTCAGATTTGATGCTGCCCTACTGCTTTATCTGTCTGAAAAACCAAAGATGCCCTTACCCACTGTACAGAATGCATTTTTTATTATATTACAATGTCAGTACTATCTAACATCTATATTGTTAAAGTTCTCTATATTTTTTCTGGTTGAGAAAGCGTAAAAGTTCCTTGTTATTTTCAGTCACTAATAAATGCACTCAACAATGAAGTTGGAGATGATAATGTGAAGCTTGGTTCAGAAGTATTGTCATTGGCATGTACCTTTGATGGGGTCCCTGCGACCGGGGGGTGGTCACTTTCTGTTGATTCAAAAGATGCTGGCAGCAAAGATCTTGTTAAAACCCAAACCTTCGATGCTGTTATAATGACAGTAAGATTTGCTAACCTGCATTTGTCTTTTTGAAGTTATCGGCTCTAGTCTCTGATCGGACAAATTTCTTGCCATTGATCTCTAGAGTTTGCCAGTTTGGTAGTTTTGTACTCAGTCGGGCTTTTATAGACATCAAGTATAGTCAATCATGACCCATAACATTTTCCCTTCGTAATTTTTCCTCCAGGCTCCATTATCTAATGTCCAGAGGATGAAGTTCACAAAAGCTGGAGCTCCCTTTGTGCTAGATTTTCTTCCTAAGGTCAGGTCAGGATCATCCTTTTAGGTTAACAAATGCAATAATTGACATTGTTGTTCTTCCGAGATATCATAGTCCAATTTTACAATTGGGAGATGCTACAGCTTTCATTATCTACATTTATTTTTGATATTTTTTTAATTATGCAGGTGGACTATCTCCCACTCTCTATCATGGTGACAGCTTTCAAGAAGGAAGATGTCAAAAAACCTCTGGAAGGTTTTGGAGTCTTAATACCCTTTAAGGAACAGCAAAAACATGGTCTGAAAACCCTTGGTACGTCGGCTCAGCTTTATTTGGACTGTTCTCAGTTTGCAACTCTTGTTTTCTTAGTCATGAATGAAATGGTATAAAGCAGCTTGCCTCTTTTTATCTGGACTCTGCATTTAATCTTTGGTTTGCTTTAGTGTGCTGTTCCTCATCCTTACACATGCCTCTGTTTATCACGTAGGGACTCTGTTCTCCTCAATGATGTTCCCAGATCGAGCTCCTGAGGACCAATATCTATATACAACATTTGTTGGGGGTAGCCACAATAGAGATCTTGCTGGAGCTCCAACGTATAAATCTTATTTTAATTATTTGTGTTCTTTCTCCATTTTAGCTAGATTTTTCTGATAACATACTTGTACAGGTCTATTCTAAAACAACTTGTGACTTCTGACCTCAAAAAGCTCTTGGGTGTAGAGGGGCAACCAACTTTTGTGAAGTAAGTACTACAAAATGCTATCCTAATTGTAGATATTACTCAATTGCTATATGCTGTTTTCCTTTCTTGTGCTGATATTATGGTCTGTCGTTTTGCAATTCATTTAACCACCACATGTGCATGTTTTCTATTTTTATTTTTTGTGTAATCAGGCATATATACTGGAGAAATGCTTTTCCTTTGTATGGTCGTGATTACAATTCTGTATTGGAAGCTATAGAGAAGATGGAGAAAAACCTTCCAGGGTTCTTCTATGCAGGCAAGCCACTAAAATACACTATTTTGTTCAAACAAATGTTAGATATATGACTATGCCCCTTGTTGATTGGGTACCACAATGTTTTTGCAATTTCTAGTCAATCACTTATGGTTTCTCCCATTGCTACTATGTTATTTCTGGATCTCTGAAACGGGCTCTCTTGTCAGAGGAAACATGTAATTAAACATTTTAACAGTTACCAAACCATAAATAGTAAAGCCAATCTTTGTGTTAGCTTGAGAGGTTTAATGTTACCTTTTGTTCTGTCTTATAGGAAACAACAAGGATGGGCTGGCTGTTGGTAGTGTTATAGCCTCAGGAAGCAAGGCTGCTGACCTTGCAATCTCGTATCTTGAATCTCGCACCAAGCATAATAATTCACACTGAAGGTATAGCAATGGCAGACAAATTTCCTCAGTTCATGTAGAATAGAAACCACCGTGATGCAGTCGCAGGCCCTCTTCATGTTTCACAGGGTTTCATTATATGCCGACCAGGGTGTAGCCACATGTGTAAAGTGGAAAAATGAGGGATAAAAACTGTTCTGGTGGCCAGCATGCTCCTTGACACATGCTGCTGGAAATAAATTTAAATTCGTTGAAATGTTTGAGAATACAGGCTTTGTGACATGTACTATCTGCCCATTATGATCTTAGCAGTACATCCTTTCCCAGATTGTAATTTACAGAGCTCAAGATTTCCATATATTTTTATTGCTCAGTCACAGGGCCCCATGTTTTACCTTAGGCCCTGCAGCAGCAAAGGAAGGGTATTCGTATATCAGATAGACTCTGTCAGTTATCTGATTGACATTGTGGGAAGGGTAATAGTACTGCTAGAAATCAACACTCATTTCTAGTTAAGGGCCTTTTTAGTTCGGTTTTGAAAGTTTGTGAAATTTACTGTAGAAATTTTAAACCAAAGATTAGGAGGACTAAACATGATCTAATTATAAAACTAATTATACGGATGGACGGGAAATTACGAGACAAATCTATTAAGCCTAATTAATTCATCATTAGAGATTGTTTACTGTAGCACGACGTTGTCTAATCATGGCCTAATTAGACTCATTAGATTCGTCTCGCGAAGTTACTCGGGGTTATGGAATGGGTTTTATCATTAATCCACATTTAATACCCTTAATTAGTGTCATAACATTTGATGTGATGGGTGAATAGTGAAAAATTTGAAAAGTTTGTGCAACTAAACGCCTAAATGCTTCAGAGCTGTCTGGGCGTTCATCTGCAATAGGCAAATGAAGCAGAGGTCGCTTCCTAGCTAGTCCAATTGGTGAATGTGCAGTACTCCAGTAGATACTAGCTCTAGGACAGCTGATTATAGCTCCCCACTTGGAGGTGTGGCTGATAGCATCCCCCATTGACCAAAGATCGACGGATCAGGTCAGCTTGCGGCCAAACCTGAAAGTCTGGTGAGGATCCGGGTAAAAGATAGTACGCTTGTACGGCGTGCGTGCTCCTCTGCAGTGTGCATTATCATGATGCTTCTCCCCTTTTATCCTCGGCCCCTCTTTTTGACGTGGGGAGTACTCCATAACCACCATGGGCCAACACAAGGATTACATGATGCTTGAAGCTTGGGTTTGGTTCTCACACAAGCACTATTGCTGCATCAGTCTTTGTAGTTTCAGAAAGGCGTGTTCATATCAAACTCAAAGTGTACTCTCTCCAGTTCAACCAGAACCGAAAACATGCATGCATGCAACGCAAAGACATGGTTTTTCTGAAGTAGTGCATGCAGCTGCTTATTTAAAGGGGGTTGCACACTGGAAGTGAGGGGATGAGTGGGAATGATAGGAAGGACACGTTTGGGGAGCACAGATCTTGCTTCTTGCTGCCTGGAACTGTATTTGGTTTGGCTCGGTGTGAGGAAATTAACAAAAGGACGCATTTGCTTGGCCTTGGGAGCTTTAGGGCACAAGCAAACATGAGTAGGGCACTCCTTGTCCTTGGGAGGCTTTATGTCCTTGGTTGCGCCCTTTTCTTTTGGCACATCCTTCCCAGTATTGTATCAGCATTTGAGCATGCATGGCGGCCACTGGTGACTGGCCATAAAAGGAGCAACTATAAGAAAGCTAAAGGTTAGGTATTGCTCCCTCTTTGTTTCCGTGTCTGAAGGACTGGAATGAATTATTGACCACCTTATCCATGGTGAAGCCTGCTTCTGTTTTTTTTTTTTGGTCCCAGAATTTTAGGAATGCGGTTTAGTTTGACTTTGACATGTTATAAGTCATACATTTGGCAGTTGTCACTGTAAACCATTTCTATTTCCTGCTTGTGTTGATTCTTGAATCTTGAGTGTTAACGTTAACAGCCAAAAAGAAAAGGCTGAAGAAGATAATAGGCAGGTGTTTTCCTCCCAGATATGCCTTGTATATATAGTTGTATTCTAGGCTTGTACCCAGTCAACCAACAATGCCGCCCACAGCCTGGATTCTGGTTAGAAGTGCCAAATGGTTAGCTCGAGCTGTGATTGCGATACTAAACATTATTGTAAGCAAAAGCAGGGAGCATCATTGAAGGACTAAAAGTAATCTTGCCTACGAAGCCTAGGTTCCTTAACCCAGCACTGTGTTGATCCTTTCAACGCCATGGACCAAGAGCCGCCCAGGCCTCCAAAGGCTAGGGCCAAGAACCAGAGGGTCTCGACAGGAGCTTAGCTCCGTACCTTACCATTTTCAAAGCAAAACCGCCAACAGGAGAAGACAAGCTCCCCTGTAGTCCATGCCATGTCGTTGCAAAGCATCCATGATTAGTTCGGTGAAAAATGTGTCGCCTGCCTCGATATATATTTGTGACGATGTAGCTGGTGAATATCCTCAGCTAGCCCCAAGCTCCTTGGCACATGGGTACAACTACAAGCAAATCTAGCCCCTCAAAAACCACACCACACCACCCTAGCTAGCTCCAAAAAAAAAAAACCATAGAAAACGGCACCTGCAAAGCGACGCTATATGAGCTATACCATGCCGGCCATAAGAGGATAAGGCCCTTGAACTGTCTGTGGCGAGCGATTAGGTGTGTGCCCGAGGATTAAACAGTTGATGGTACGCATATATATCGGCGCGAGAGCCAATCTTTTGTTGGTACATGCATGGTTCGGTAGCTGCTGGACCGGAGCCACTCCGGTACAGACGCTACTGTTCCTGCACTTGGTCTAGGCGCCCAGTGCAGAGGTGTCCCCAAATGAACGAGCTGGTTGCATCAGCCATGTGTGCCCCGTAGGCCCGAACCCCATGCGATCCGATCCACTAGACTCTGCGCGCGGACTACATGCATGAGCTACACATGCTAATATGCTTTTGTGTGCAGGCAGATGTCTGAATCTGAGAAATGCAGTGCAGGCAGTGTAGTTTCCGTCCCTGGCTACAGCTTCGCTGGAAGAGAAAGAGACGAAGGGGTGCACTAGGAATATGGAGATGGAGAGCACGGGGCGCAGAATCTTGGCAGCTGAAATGGTGGATCCCAGACACGGCGCGTGGCAGCCGTGGATACACGAGCGGATACCATTACGATCGATCCCGCTGCCATGTTTACCTGAACTTTATTATTCAGGCGGGGCTGTTTGGATGCAGCCCTGGCTCAGGCAGCTGTGGCCAGGCAGCGATCCTGACCCCAGGCTCAGCAAATCGAGCGTCTGGATCAGCTGCCTGGCACAGGCAGCTTCTCCAGGTTGCATCGAAGCCCCTAACCGCGGCAATGTCCAATACGCCATTGGTCATTAGGCAGCTGTGTAAGAGCATCTCCAACCGATCTCTCAAATTTGACCCCCTACTCCTCCATATGAGGATCTCTCATCCAGATTCCAACCTCCTATTCCTCCGTGCACTCCAACCGATCTCTCATATGCCTCCCTACATTTCTACTCATATCTATTTTATTTGTATCTTTTTTTTTGAACGGACGGCAAGAGTTTTGCTGAATTTTTATTAGAAGAGAGGAAAAAACAACATAACCACCAAAGTTACAACTGGAAGTAGGGAAAGAACAAAAAGGACACACAACTCTGGTGAGGGCGAGGCCTTTCCAGTTACAACTCTATTTTATTTGTATCTTGTAACTAACAAATTAACCATATTGCATATAAATGGCAACAATTTCTACCGCTATTTATGGAATAAATATATTAAAATTGTTGTGATATTTTCCATAAGAATGCATTTACATCAAAAAACTGAATTTACAAAACTCTATCTGCTCTCCGTGTTTTCTCTCCCCCTCGACCACTCTGTATGCTATTTGTTTCTCTGCCGCTTGCCTCTTTCAGTCCCTCTCCTTTCTCTTTCCATCTCTGATCCGTCTCTCCCATTGGGCTGGGCACCGCATCTCCCCTCTCCGACCCCGGCATGGCAGCAGGCGGCTGGCTAGCCGGTCTCCCAGCCTCCTCCCGGTCTCCACCGCACATGGGCTGGTTCCAGGCGATGCATAGGAGGCATGCGACGACGTGCCGTAGCTGGCGGCGCGGGAAGCAAGCGACAGCTCCGTGGATAGCGGCCGGTGGCGCGGGAAGGGGCCTCCATCCGGATATTTCCGATCCATGGCGCGCTGTCAGACAGTTGCTCCTGCAGTCGGATGAGAGCTCAAGTAGGAGCTCCTACATCTAGGAGTTCGAGGGGAGAGATGAGAGGTCAGATGAGAGACGGGGTTTGGATGAGGCTTCGGTTGGAGACGATTTTTTGGCTCCAGACTCTCAAAAGGAGGGTAGGAGTTCAGATGAGGCATCGGTTGGAGTTGCTCTAAGGTAGCTCGTAATGATGATGCTTAGTAGTTCCATCCAGCTCCAAGCTATGGCCCCGTTTGGTTTTCCAGTGCTAGAACTGTAGCACAACTTTGACCACTAATTAAAGGTATTAAATAAAGGTATTTTACAAAACTAACTTCAGAACCCCTGCACTAGGAACCCTGAAGAATCTAATGAGGCCTTTGACCGCATGATTAGAGCATAATTAGAGGATGGTTACTGTAGCATCACTGTAGCCAATCATCGATTAATTAGGCTCATTAGATTCGTCTCGAAAAGTTACGCTCATCCGTGAAGAGGTTTTGCAAATAGACTTCATTTAGTACTCCATGCATGCAAAATTCCCTTCGTTACTGTAGCTATACTAGACCTATTCTAGAGAACCAAACGGGGCCTATAGCTGCTAGCATTTTTATTTTTATTTTTATTTTGGGAAGTGATGTCATGCGGCTTGAGCCTACAAGTGCTGCGTCTACCAGCCTAGGGGAGATGCAATAATAAGCCTGTCTAAATTACTACACTTAACAGTGTCTAATAACTAACCGATGCGATGCTTAGCTACTCCTAGTCCTAGGTGACAGCCAGATTAGACCCAACCAAAACAAAGCAATGTAATCGACCGGCATCCAAGAGTTGACTCTTGCCAGCGCCGGTCTCTGCGAGACTGTGACTGACGCAGCCATGCGCCCATGCTCATCCAGGCACGCAGGCAAGGCAGGGATCTCCACCTTTTGCCACGGCAGAGATCTACCTTTCACTGACCACCGTACTTCAGTTGTTACCTCAGCGGCGAGCTCCTTTTTATCCCCTCCTGGCCTCCTCTCTTCCGTCTCACGTCACGTACGCAGATCACGAAGCAAAAACTGCAAAAGAGAGGGGGCGCGAGGCTCAGCCGCTCATCACTCATCAGCGCCATGAATTGCCTAGACGGCGAGCAACTTTCTCGCGCCATGAATTGCCTAGACGGCGAGCAACTTTCTCTTTTCCTTTCTTCTTTTTTTAACCCCGGTTGGCTGGCCAGGATCGGACGGATGGATGGACGGGCGGTGAAATTTTTGCAGGGGATGAAAAGAGAAAGTGCTAGCAAGCAGCGTGCAAAGCGCTGCAAGAACTTTGCGCAGCGCGGCAGCCGGGTACGGACCCGGCGTTTGTCCCCTAGCACGTACAGTCAGCAGCAGCAGCCAGCTTCGCTTGACACACGTTCCTCATCACCGATCAGCAGATTGCGATCTATGGTTAGCAGCAAGTGGCGGCACACATTGACACACTTGATGCAGTTGTGGGCTTGAGGCCAGGATAGATAGGTACGCACGCGTACACGAGGGGGGGCGATCTATCCAAAGGCAGCCAGGTCCGGCCGCCTTCTCGGCGTCGCATTCGGTGCGGCATGGCGGCAAGCCAGCCAAACAACACGGTGCCTGCGTCCATGGCAATTGGCAAGTTGCTGGCAGCTGCACGCCAGAAGCCACGGGGACATACTCACATACGCTCGTCATCGAGCCGTGAAATTATATATATAGCGAGAGGGTACACGCGCGATCGACCTGTCCGGTCTACACCGTGGCGTACGTACGTACGTACGTGGCTGGGTTCGGTAAGACGTGCGCCACGCCACCTAGGAATCAGCCGGCGCTGCCTGGCACAGTAGCACCACATGCCGCACGGGCACCGGCGTATCTCTTGCTGCCGATCGAACCTCCCCCGTTGCGGGGCGCTGCCGCCGCCCCGACTCGTCGCGCATCGCTAGCTAGCCCGTGGACCACCTGACGCTGGGAACTGGATGTCTGGACCGGACGATGGATCGATGCAGGAGGGAAGCGAGACCGCGCCCTCGACGTACGGGATGAGCCCGCAGCGCACCCATTCCCTGACGCGGGGGCGTACAGCGCAGCGGTAGAAGCAGCCACTCCATACGGGCTCGGCCATAATGAGCTGACGCGGCACGCAGCAGCGGTGCTTGCTGCCCTCCGCTGTCGGAATGAGATCGTCTGCAGTCGTGTACGGCAAATGTACTCTGCAGTCGCTCATCCACACCGTCCGCTGTGAGGCACAAACGATCGGACGGAGACCCAGAAAAATTCATCTAGCAGGCCGCCTAGAAGAATCCAGCGCAGCTCATCTAAGCCCACAGGCAGCCAGTCATCGCTCGAGGAAAAGATATTCGTCGGTCGCCGTAGCTTCGCCGCCACCGCCGCCGTCTTCTTCGACTTCCTTGTCCCAGCTGCCGTGGCTCGGTGGCCGGGGAAATCACGCCGCCGTCTTCTCCGGCTTCGTCGTCCTGGCCGCCGCCGCCCTGTGGCCGAGGGAATCTGTAGCCCTCCCCACGTTTCCCAGCGCCCGCGCAATTTCTTGCCTGTGTGGCCGCCGATGTGCTTGAACGCCGCTTGGGTGAGATGCCGACGTCCTTGCTGACTCGCCCCTTCGGCAGAGCACGACCACGACGCCAGCTGCAGAGGGAAAGAGGTCGGTGCGCCAGTCCAGCTGCAGAGCACGGCCATGGAGCCACCAGACTCACCCTGGGCAGAGCATGACCAGAGTTCTACCTGGAACAGGAAGCAGTAGTGTTGTTGTGCAAATGCCAGCTACATGTGTAAATTGAGATTGCATACGAAGCAGCAAAAACTATGCAAATTGTACATATTGTGATTCTCTCTGGAATAAATAGAAGGTCTTGCAGATTTTTTGCAACTTCACAGGCAGCACAAAATGCTGTATTGTTCTCTGCATATAGTCTGAATTGTGTATGACATAACAGCTGCTGCACTTGAACCACAAACCCAAAAGTTTTCTCCAAAACTAAACCTGATTACTAGAATTCACTATTAAGATCACCAGTCATTGCTCCCTGCAAAACAAAAGAATAATACTTGAATTCTTTGGGCATTGGATCAGTACATTGACCATCACTTTGAAATATTACCGTCAGCAATTGAGAGAAGGTATTGATTGCCATATATGGTTCAGACACCCCTTCCTTAGGCCAAGAAGTACCAGGGGAAACATTTTGTAATGCTTCACCATCATCTAAGGCCACTTTGGTAGTCTTTTGTTTGTTCTGGTAAAAGAAAATCAAATATTGAAATAGAATTGAATTTGTTCCATTGGATACAAAAAGAGAATATAATTTGTGCTGCTACATACCATTGCACCTTTTTTCTGTTTCTTTTGTCCCTTTTTTTTTACCCTTGCGCATCTTATCAAGCCAATTTCTTTTGCGTTTGGAGCTTTTTGTTTCAACCTCCTTTTTCTTTAGGCGTGCTTTACTCACCAAATCACTTGGAGGGGTGATTGTAATATTCACGACTGATTCCATAGCACTAGTACAACCATTGATTTCTTCTTCAACTTGCTTGCTAAGGATGTCAAGGGCGTTGTGTACAAGCAGAGTGCTAGATGGCTGGTTGGCAGCTCGGTGTGCCAAATTTAGAAATTTGCGAATCATACCTTTGTAGCGAAGCATTTCATCTAATTTTGGATTCTCTATTATATCTCGGCCGTGGTGGTCTTGTATTGTTCCACTACGTGCTTCCCTTGTCCATCGTTTCAATATGTATTGTGGTGGGAGTGATTTGATATTCATCAAATCAAGGACTTTTAGTGCATGGCCACACAATATTCCAATTCTACCGAACTGTCCACAGCTGCAGGTACTAGTTTGCTTTGAAGGATCACCAATAACTTTGTACTCCTTCTCAAAGGTAATTTTTTCATCAAAACTCCCAATTACTACAATATATTCATTGTTGCCTTCTAATGCCGTGGTGCATGCTGCCATGGACCTTTCATATTCACCTTGGAAAGCTTCAAATATAATTGGTGTGTAAATCTTGCTAGCTTGGATTAGCATAGGTGTCCTCATTTTGATTCTTGGTAATTTTTTCCTTGACTCAAATTCAGCTTCCAGCTCATTTTTCCTTTTATATTCCACCACCCTTTCGAAATGCTTAAGAAACCGAATGATATCAAAATCTGATTTAAAATGTCTCTTCAAGTCACTATTCAGACTCTCACTTAATTGTGTACTTCTCATCCCTAATGTGAACACATCTCTCATATAGCATTCAGCCCATTTTTCTTTCACCTTGTATATACTGTCCAACCAAGTTTGCTTTCTCGCCTTTGTCCTCATAATGTTAAATGCATGTTCAAATGTTGTCTCATCTTCATACTCATACATACATGCACTGAAATCTGAAAGGATACTTGGTTCTTCATCATCGGGTTCAGCTATATGTTTTGGAGAATTATTTGATTCTTCATCATCGGGTTCAGATAGATGTTTGACAGCATTTTGCATAATGTGAAAAGTGCACAAACCATGCCATGCTTCCAAAAAAACCTCTTTGACTGCTTTTCCCATTGCTGAATCTTGATCAGTGTAGATTGTTTTAGGTTGCTTGCCATTATGTGCTTTTATGAAGGTCTCAAATAGCCACTTGAAGGACTCAAATGTCTCATCATACATGAGAACAGCACCAAAAACCATTGTTTCCCTAAAATGGTTGAATCCAACAAATACACCAAAAGGCCTACTTTCCTTGTTTGTTCCAAAAGTAGTGTCAAAACTGACAACATCACCAAAATATGCATAGTCAGTGAGCATTTTAGCATCAACCCAGAATATATTTGCTATTTGTTCATCCTTGTCCATCTGCAATGCATATTGAAATGAGGGGTTCTCTGCAATTTTTTCTTGAAAATACATAAGCATGCTTCCTGCATGACCATATGCCATCTCCCGTTGGCGCTTGCCCCGCAAATAATTCTTGTGGTCACGAAGAGTGTAACTGAGATTAAGTGAGCCACCAACTTGGATACTAGCCAATTCATGAGCAGCTTTGGGCCCAATTTTGGCTTCGCCGGCTGTCTCAATTTCGAAACCTTGTAACTCTGAAATTTTCCTTTGAGACACCATCAAATGTGAGGTTTGTGGCAATTGAAGCGCATGATTGTGTTCCAAAATCAGGTCAGACACTTTATAGTTTCCCTTCTCCCGATCCATTATAACACCCATGCGAACTTGACAATCGGTTCTAGTTTTAGCTCTTGAACACTTTGTTAAATGATCTCTTTTATCTTGCAATCTATGACCCTCATTTGCACAAACATATCTGCAGGAACTAATCTTCCCATCTGACTTTCTTTTGTTTGCGTACCTTTTTCTAACTTCAAAGCCTTTTTGACCTCCATAGCTAACCCAAAACATCCAGGCCTCATCTGTAGTCCTGAACTCCATTCCAACTTGAGGCAGCAAACCATCTCTGCAAGATAAAAAATTGATTTGGTGGTAAACTGAACAACTAAAATCTATCTGATCTCATAGAGAAAAAGGAACAGCCATGTGTTACACACCTATTTTCTTCCATCTCATATGCAGATTTTGTTTTCACGTACCCAAATTGATGTTTCCTTCAGTCAACTCCAACCCAATCTAATCAGGGACCAGAGAGCAAAGTAAACCAAAGTAGAACAAAATTGCAATCTAAATATGCAGGAAGAGATGAGAGTACAGAGTAATGCACCAGTTCCTCGATCAATGAAGACCCAGCATCACCAGTTCCTCGATCAATGAAGACTCAGCATGAGAAGCAGCCAGCAAAAGATGGTCGCCTGGCGCTCGCTCTCGCGCCAAAACGGCAAGCCGTCGTGCCAAAACACCGAGCAGACGCGCTAAAACCCAATCAGCTGAAGCTCTTTCTAGCGAAATAGGCCAGGTTCTTGTTGGGCCAAGCCCAGCACATGGAACATTAGAGCGCATGAAATCCAGTAGCCGTTCGATCGTTGCCAACGGTGCCGATGAGCCGACTGCAGAGTACATTTGCCGTACACAACTGCAGACGATCTGATTCCCCGCTGTCCGCACCTCCCTTTTGCATATACCGATCGATGCGGAGGCAGCGGCAGAGTCCATGCTCTAGGTGGAGAGTGGAGACTGTGGAGTGGAGAGTGGAGAGTGGAGAGTGGGGAGTTTCGTTAATCGGTAGGTGCAGTAGAAATGCAGGGGTGAAAAAGAGAGATAAATCGAGAGAGGAACAAAGATTTGACAGCATCTGTGACAGGCTTTAAGCCCCCGCAAATGGCTCGCGCGCAGCGTTGCAGCGCGGCGCAGAGGCAGAGCTTCCCGTTCCAGACGCGCCGGCGCCCGCGCCGGCCGCGGCTTTCTCGGGCGCAACGACGCCCGCCCCTGCCCCCCGTAAACAAATCCCGAGCGAAAACGACCCTACCGTCCCAGTCCCAGTGTCCCACGCCGTGCGCCAAGCCGGCTCGGCACGCGGCTGGGCTATCGCGCCGAGTCGGACCGGAGCCAGCCGAGGTCGGGGGATCCCGCGTCCGCCGCCGTGTCGTCTAAAACTGTTGGTTGCGCGTCGCGCGCTGATTTGCTGTGACGACGATGAGACGAGCCAGGCCAGGCCAGGAAGACACACAGCCTCCGCTGACGACGCAACGCCGCAACAGTGTCGCGGCGGCGGCGCTGTGCTGCTGTTACTGTCGCTGCCCTGCCCTGAAGCCGGTCAACATAAAACAAAACCGGACGCATGCATGCGTGCACGCACTGGCGCAGCCAATGCCGATGCACGATCGGCCTATAGCAAACCTAGCCATGCATGCATGGACGCGATCACACGGCCTCTCCTAGCTATAGCTAGAGTGGTCGCTGCACGTGCACGATCGCCAGCGCGCATTAAGTCGATCGCTATAGTCCCTGAGCCCCTGAGCAATCAGTTGGCACGTTCGCATGTACAGTTGGCGGCGCCGCTATCTAAAGAATCTACGCATGCAGTCAGTCACGGCATGTCGATCGAGTTCTCGTGCCGGTCATCCTAGGCTACCGCATCTCTTTTGTAGTTGCACGTACTAGCGCTGTTTGCCCTGTTGGACAACTCGAGGGTCGTGATCGATCGACAGATCCGAGTTTTCTACGACTACTGGCGGCGCTAGCTCCTGGCCTGGTCGAACTGTGCACTACATGTTTTGGCACTGAACTGATGAACACACGGCAGCCCGATCGTGCAGTGACCACGACAAGTCCTGCCGAGTCGCGCAGAGACTTGTCACACACGAGCAGTACCACTTCATCGTAGCGTGGAGTGCGTGGACAATGTATCATACGCTCCCTGTAGTCCTGTACGCCACGTGCTACGGTAACAGTGTAGTCATAGTCAGTGACTCATTTTAATGTCGTACTTTCAGTGACTTTCACTTCAGCGCTGGATATGGCTCTGGCCACTCGTTCTGTGATTTGATGAAGGGTAGCATTTTCATGTCCTTCTGACTTTTGTTTGATGCATAGAAATACAAAGGGAAAACCCTTAAAAATTAATGTTTCAAAAAGTTGATTTGCGGATTGAAACTTTGGGCGCGATCAATTGGCCATGGTGCAATAATGCGACCGGGATTGAAAACTTTGCTCTTCTAATCATATATAGTAATTGGACCACTACTGCACTAGCCACTATATATATTCACGTATCAGTGGGGGCAGTTTTAAGTAAAATACTACAAAAAGGACGATAGATAATGTAGAAATCATCTCACCAGAGAGTGTTTTTCGAAGAAAAAATAGCATCGTGAAAACAAATATTTCATACTGGTTGTTCGATTTTTAATAATCACTTTACATGAAGAAAAAACAGAATCAAAGAAGTGAGATATGTGCATCTGGATTCTTTCAACTCATGGCTATTTTTTTCCTACGTTTTAATTTGGGGGTAGCAATTGATCAGGATAGGTAACTATTAACTAACATTCTTCTTATGGTACGGAGTAGGCTACAAAAGTACAAATGATGAATTGATGATGCAAACTTTCATGCGAAGGTACTTAAAGCAACTGAAGCTTGCTAAAAACTCCTGCAGCAGATAATGTCTGCTTTTTTTACCCAAAAAACTCAGCTGGGTTAAAACACAACCAGCCGAACAGAGGCAGCGGAGCCAAAGCTTCATGATCGGCCCCCATTCAAGCCGAGCCGTGAGCTGCGGGAGTAGCGCCAGAGCGTATTGTATTCATTGCAACCCATGCCCACTCTATGAGCAGCGAGGTCCACCGCCCCCTCGATCCTTACACCCACGCTCACACTTACAGGCGGGACCCCACACCAGACCCACCTTCACCGGCGCGGTGACTTCACCGCGCGTCTCCCTCTTCCACGTCTCGCCTCCCGAGTCTCCACCTCTATATTGCCCCGTGCCGGCGCGCCTCGCCCTTTCAAGTTTCCCCACACACCCAGGGAGGGACGCACACCGAGGAGGGCCGGCGCAGAGCAGAGTACCCTCCGCCCGTGCCTCTAGCGAAAAGCTTCGGGAATGGCGGTGCTGCTGCGCCCGGCGGCGATCGCCGGCGGCCGGCAGGTGTGGCCTGTGGCGGAGGCGGAGGATGAGGCGGCGCGCGAGGCGGAGGCCGCGTCGCAGCGGCTGGTGGAGGCGGTGGCGCGCGGCGACGCGCGGGAGGCCGGCGAGCTCCTCGCGGCGGGGCGCGCGGACGTGAACTACGCCGGGGTGGTGTGGCTCAGGGCGCGGCGCGTCGCGGAGGCGGAGCCCCGGGAGGGCGCCGCCGCCGAGGCGCGCGCCGTGCACGAGGAGATCCGCGCCGACGTCTCGCCGCTCTTCCTCGCCGCCGGCAACGGGGACGTCGCGCTCGTCCGCGCCCTGCTCGTGAGTGATCCTGCCCCTGTTCCCCCTGCATTCCCTTCCTGCCCTGTTCTCTCGCGTCCGAATTTAACTACTGCAATCATGCTTGTTTTGTCTCACATTTTCGTGCTCCTTTTTTTTGGTTTTGCGTTTCGTGGTGGAAGAATTAATCGTCTGGGGAGTAATCCGTGCTCATATTTGGCTTGCTCGCCAAGCTGCAATCTCTAGCTGCTTATTCGTGCGTCCGTTGCCAGTTCCATGAAAATTTTGGGCGAATTTGGATTCAAATTTGCCGAGGCTGGCACTGAAGAGAATGTGCTTTTACCAAGTCTGCAGCCTGCGAGTTCGTAGGTATAGTCCCATTGGTCCATCTCATTCTATCCATGCCCACTTTTACTGGGTTGGTTGAAAAGGTCACACGGCATTTTCGAATGGTTTAAGCGGGCGCGTCCAACATTTGTCAAGTGCGAGTATATCTTTATTCAAAAAAAAAGTGCGAGTATATCTTGTCTCGCCTCCGCTTGCTAGAAAAAGGCTGGTGTTTATCCACACTGTTCACCCAAGTACCAGCCACCAACTCAGTTCCTTCTCTACGCCAATCATGGCTCGCCGTACTGTATAAATGCACGCGCGAAGACAAACCCCATCTTTTAAGCGCGTACATGAATACAAGTAGGTACCAAAGAGATTTTACCGGACCCACTTGAAATCCTTTTTGCCCTTTTTATAGCTCGAGATTATCAGTACAAGATTTGTTGGAAGAGGAATGCAAAGCACAATACATGATGCTGCTCTTGTACTCCGCTCTCAATTGCTTGCCCCTTTGCATGCTACTACATGCTAGTACTATAATGGAGTATAAATCTTAATGAAAATGCTGCTCATTATGGAGCATAAATCTTAATGAAAATGCTGCTCATTATGAGAAATTTCGCAAGTGGCTCAGACCAAACTATGGGGTTCATTAGTAGCCTAAAATCGTATGGAATCTTTAGTAACCTGGGATTAACTGTTCAGCAGCACGGGGCTTGTACCAAGTAGGCTATGGTCCTACCAATTATCGGCTGCACTGCAACGGGACCATACCTGTGTTGCAGGCTTGCAGTCTCTTTATTGTACGGACGTCTCACTCTTCTCTAGCCAGCCACGATATCTATGCAGGGGAAGCTTCCTGGGCACACTTCGATATCCTTGGTATACGTGTAGCTTGTAGGCCCTGGTCGTGGTGTTACCAGTGTGTATATACGAGTAGACTAAAGTATTATACGGCTAAAGCATGTACCCGTATGATATTGTACCAGGTATGAGAGTTACCAGTTTACCACTGTCGTATAGCAGCATCTCCTGCTGCCAGTAAAAGAAGCAGACACGAACAGTTAATAAGTTATCGTGTTCTTGGAGGTTGAAAAAATTTTGCAAAAATAAATCTCACATGTATGGAGTACTAAATGAAGTCTATTTACAAAATCTTTTCACAGATGAGGGCAACTTTGCGCGACGACAAATGAGCCTAATTAATCCATGATTTGCAACAGTAATGCTACGGTAATTATCCTCTAATTGTGCGGTCAAAGGTCTCATTAGATTCGTCTCGCGAATTTGCCAAGGGATTATAGAGATAGCTTTGTAAACTAACTTTATTTAATACCTCTAATTTGTGGTAAAAGAAGGGTGAAAAAAATTTCAACCTCCATCTAAACACGGCCCGTGCTGCACTGTTCCACCGTGTTGTCGCGTCAAGATGCTGGGCAGGCCTGGAGATCCATAACGCGGGTAAACTACTCGTTAAAAAAATGTAAAAATCTTTTGAGAGTATTTTAGTGGGAGGATTGGGAGACAGTGCTGGATGGGTTTGACTTGAGCCCCATTTTTTGTTTACTGCTGAGAGTAACCTAATCAGTAGAAAGCGAACTTGGCCAGCGTTTGTTAACTAGCGCTACCAAGTACAACCAGCGCCACACTTTGGTAGCGACCAATATATTCCCCTCGTGAGCGCGGTCGGGCGTGGGATCGCCGATCACGTGACCTCCCCCGCCCGGATCCCGCCGGTCTCCGCCCTCTCCGCTCGGCTCCAGCCTCCGGCCACGTTCCACGTCTCCTCCGTGTGCGAGTGCAGTGTGCCATCTTGAGATAGTACGGGATCCTATGGCACTTCGCCACCTGCTCCTCAGTCCAAGTTTATCAGCAAGGCCCCACCTGTCTGTCTGTTCTGATGGAAATCAAGCACTACATTTTACCTCCTATCTGTACTCTGTAGTAGTATACGACCAGTAGAGCAATCATCAACGTGCAAGGATCAAGATGATTGTGTCAGCGTAACGTGGTGCAGGCAGGGTACGGTGTGGCTGGGCGGCCCGCCCCGGCCTCCTGTGTCCTTCCGGTTGGGCCGTGCCGTGTCGTGGCACGGGCGCGTCCGGCGCGCGGTCCGTGCTGATCCGCCGGCGTCATGGGCGCCGCGCCAGGCGTGCCATTGAATGGAAGTGGTTGCGCTGCCTGCGCCCCGGCATCGGCCGTGTACTTCCGCTGCCGCGCGCGGCGCCTGTACCGGCGCTTCCCCCTGACGCCTCCTCCTCCTCTGCCGAAAGCCTAATGAATGCCCCGCTGCCCGGGACAGACGACGCCCAGCCATGGCCGTGCCCGTGGCCCTTGTCCCGGAACACGCTGAAGCATCTCTTTTGTTTTTCTATGGGAGAGCTCTGGCCTCTGGCTCGTCCGGCTAGCATGGAGCAAGTGCAGCGGCCGTGTGGCTGTCCATCCTGCCCTCTCTCTCCGGCCGGACAATCATGGCGTCATCTTGCATTGTATCGCTGCACGGTCAGGTGCGTGGGACGGCAGTCTTTTGGCGGGTTTGGAGAGAGCCCGTCCTCAATCTCTGAATCGGTCATCACAGGAATCAGATCATCAGAGCCGGACCCCTACACTACACCGGGCCAGTTTGCAGCCATACGTCGTGTAGCCCAGGCTACCTAGCATTGGTGCTCCGATCCTGGATTCCCGATCGCTCCCCGGTGGCAAAATAGTGCCCGGTCGAGTAATCTCGTCGACGCCAGGGCAGGAAGCTCACATGACCTGCATCTGAGGGCAGATGCCGGTGCTCCCTGCCGCACCAATACGTCCAAGCCGAACCAGCTGGTGTGTATTTCATCACGCGATGAAACCACGTCCATCTCCCAGGCCAGGTAGTAGGGACCCGGTCGACGATTGATGCTTCTCCTCGGCAAGGTCCAGGCCAAGACCCAAGCGGCCAAGCGCCCGGCTGATCCATCCATCTATCTGCTGTATTAAAGACGGCAGCGCATGTGGCGCAGAAGCCGGCCCAGCGCCGCGGCACCGCAGTGCAGTGTATTGGGCGTGGTACGGAGCTAGCGAGCTCGTCCGTATCGTGCCGTGTCCTCATCCCTGCCCTGCCCTGTAGCCATCTGGCCCTTGAGCCCCTCGCGTCTGCCACCGGCCAGCTGTATCCCTTGCTCGGCTGGCCCCCCCGTTCCTCCTGATCCTGGCCCTCGGCCGCTACCAACGCACGCACGCACCTGGCGCCCATGCACAGCCGCGGCCACGCCCTCCTGCCTGCGGCCCCCGTGGGGCTCCGCTCGTGTTCCATGGGGCCCAGCGGAATATTGATGATGACACGAGGAGGACGATGCCTGCGAAGAACACCACCCCGGGTCCTCGCTGTGTGTTGCTCTTGAATCCTGGTGAAATGCTAGGTGCCTGGTTCTTAACCAGGAGCATCCATCCCTAGGACCTGTTGTTGGTGACTCGACGCCTGATGGTTGGATCGCGACACCGATCCAGCAACTCTTGTCGCCCGATCTTGCGAATCGTACGGCGCCAGCAAAGGCCTTCGCTCGCTTGTGTGGTGGCAATTCGTTTCCTGTGCCAAGTGCACAAGGCGGATGTGACTTGCGGAGCCGACGCAGGGTAGCAGTACCAGACTAGCAGTGTAGCACTAGCAAGAGAACTCGAGCACCAGAGGCAGAGGGTACTACATTCCGGTGACACCACGCATGAGATTTCATGAGTAGCAAAGCATATCGGTGGTGGATAGCAATCGCCCTGCAGAATTTTGACCAGATTCCTCCTTCCAGGCGGAGGTCCCCTCGGACCCCTCCTGTCCCTGGCGTAAATGAGTACCAGCCATGGCGCTACTGCTGCGGTTACTTCCGGTGACCTGACGCGGCCACTCCATTGGTGGTCCGCGCAGCACCGACCTGGCCGGACATAGTAGTAGTCACAGCGACATTTGTTACCTGGACAGCTGTTGTGCGAGTCCCTATGGTCACGCCCTGTTCGACGCTGTTACTTCCATCTCATCTTCAGTGTTGGTCAAAGAGCGTGAAGAAAAAGAACAGTGTACTAGGCCGTAGAAATCCCAGTCAGATGAAGGTAAAAAGAACAGTGTACTAGGCCGTAGAAATCCCAGTCAGATGAAGGTAAAACTGCGAGTGCGACAGTAAAAGAAAAGAAATGGAGCGTAAATCAGTGTGGGTGAAGTGAGTGTAAAAGAAAATGTCATATATTGTCAGTAAACACATTTTCATGCTCAACTTGCTGCAGGGGTGAGTTTTACTGAGTTTCATGAGCATTTTTGCTGTCCTGTTTTTGGGTGATTTACCAACAAGAATCCAATGAGTTGAAATTACCAGTATGCTTTCAGTCCCTCACGTTTTCTGATGGCATGGTCCTTGGCGTGCTACGCGTGCAGGCAAAGGGGGCCGACGTGAACGGGAAGGTGTTCCGGGGCTACCCGGCGACGGCGGCGGCGCGGGAGGGGCGCGCGGAGGTTGCGGAGCTGCTGGTGCGCGCGGGCGCGTCGCAGCCGGCCTGCGAGGAGGCCGTCGTGGAGGCGGCGCTGCAGGGCCAGGCCGCCCTCGCGGCCATCTTCATGGGCTCCGACCTCGTCCGCCCGCGCGTCGCCGTCCACGCGCTCGTGTCAGCCGCGGCGCGCGGCTTCGTCGACGTTGTCGACACGCTCATCAAGGTAAACTATCTCCCTACGTGGTTGCATCCGGCTTGAACTGTACAAGGAGACACGACACGACAGTGCGTATTTTGGCCCAGATGTTTATAGTTTGCATGTACATGGGCCAAATAAGTTGGGCTCCCATATGGGCCATTGCAACATGTCATTTCACATGGGGGTCGATGTTGGAACGGCTCAGGCCAGAGAACGAGGCGGTCGTTTAGTGACTTTAGTCCCACCTCGCTGTTGCACAGAAGCTCTACTCAACTTATAAGCGAAGCGCTAGTAGGCGCGTCGTGTTCGTAGAAAGGAGAGACGGTTGGCATCTCCCCTGACAGGGACGGGATTAGTCTTCGGACTTTCCTATAGCACATTGCGGTTAAGGCCACCCGCTTCGGCAAATCTTACCCAAATTTTTTTTGCTTGCACTTTGGTCCTTTCCTTTCCTCCGTTTTGCACCTGAAAAAGCTTTGCCCCGTGTTATTCTGCTTCATCGTTTTTGCACTTTGGTCCCCTGTTCTTCGTTTTGCACTTGAGGCAACTGCCTCTGTTCTTCTTGCTCATCCTTTTTTGCCCTTTGGTCCCATGTTGATGTTGTTCCGGTGTTCTTCTGCTTCATGTTTTTTGCATTTTGGTCCTCTGTTCTTCGTTTTGCATTTGAGGCAACTCGCTCTGCTCATCTTTTTTTGCCCTTTGGTCCCATGTTCTTCGTTTTGCGCTTTCGTTAGCTCTCCCTCTTGTAGTCTTGTTCATTTTGCAGGTGCGTCAACTCGCAGCTGTACACAACCTCTGTTTGTTCTGCTGTCCGTATCAATGGAAAAAGTGATTTTCTAGTAAAAGGGAGCCTTGAACTGAACGGAATCAATGTAAAAGAGAGCCTAATTTCAATTTCAACACCTGATTTCGTGCAACTCTGCTGCAGTGTGGAGCTGATCCAAATGCGACCGCTAGGGTGCTTCTTCGCTCGCTCAAGCCATCCCTGCATGCCAACGTTGACTGCACGGCGCTCTTCGCCGCAATCGTGAGCCGGCAAGTCGCAGTGGTCCGTCATCTACTTCAGGTGCGCATCATTTGAACTGCAGCCGCACATACACTAAGGCCCTGTTTGTTTCAGCTTCTGGCGAGCTTTTCGTGCATAGCTTTCCATATATCCGAAAGCCGGAAAGCTCTAAACAGTGAAAAGCTTGAAGCTGAAACAAACAGGGCCTTACTCTTCAGTCTTCAATTGATGCTTGACACGCCATCTCCACGCTCATGTCCAGGCCGGCGTCAGGAGGGACACGAAGGTGCGGCTGGGCGCGTGGTCATGGGACACAGCCACCGGCGAGGAGCTCCGCGTGGGCGCCGGGCTCGCCGAGCCCTACGACGCCGTCTGGTGCGCCGTGGAGTACTACGAGGCCACGGGCTCCATCCTGCGCATGCTCCTCCAGAACGGGTACACGGCGAGCGGCGCGCACCTCGGCCGGACGCTCCTTCACCACGCCATCCTCTGCGGCAGCGCCGGCGCCGTACAGACCTTGCTGGCGTCTGGCGCGGACTCCGAGGCTCCCGTGAAGACCTCCAGGAGCAGCAGGTCCAGGCCGGTTCACCTGGCCGCGCGGCTCGGCCAGCCGGAGATCCTGCAGACTTTGCTTGACAAGGGCTGCAACATGAACATAAGGGCGGACGCCGGCGACAGTGCTGCCATCCTCTGTTCGCGCCACAAACGCGAGGACTGCCTGAGAGTTCTCGTGACTGCCGGAGCTGACGTCGCGCTGTTGAACTCGGCAGGCGAGTCCCCGGCTTCTGTCGCTTCTTCAGGTGGATGGAGCAGCGGCTTGAACGTGCTGTTCTTGGTGCGATTCGGTCCGGGACCATCCCAAGTTCGAGCGACCGGAACGTGTTCTCGCCACTGATGTTCGCCGCGCGGTGTGGTGACGCGGCGGCGATGGAAGTGCTGCTCGCTCAGCCGGACGTGGATGTGGACGAACAGGACTTGGACGAGTGCTCGCCCATAATGGCTGCCGCCAAGGTGGGCAACGTCGAGGCATTCCGCGCCCTCGTATTCGCCGGCGCCAACGTGAAGCTGAGCAACAAGCGCGGCGAGACGGCCATTGGGCTGGCGCAGCAGAGCAAGAAGAGGGACTTCTTCGAGCAGGTCATGCTCGAGTTCGCGCTGGAGAAGGGCATGCCGGGGGGATTCTACGCGATGCACTGCGCGTCCCGGCGCGGCGACACCGCGGCGGTGCGGCACCTGGCGAGCACGGGCTGCGACGTCAACATCCCCGACGGCGACGGGTACACCCCGCTGATGCTCGCGGCCAGGGAAGGCCACGCCGGCGTGTGCGAGCTCCTCATCTCCTACGGCGCCCGCTGCGACCTTCAGACGCCCCGCGGCGAGACGGCGCTCTCCCTGGCGCGGGCGGCGCTGGCCACGGCGGCGTTCAACAAGGCCGAGGACGTGATCATGGACGAGCTGGGCCGGCTGGCGGTCCTCCAGGGCGCGCGCGTCCGGAAGCACACCAAGGGCGGGCGCGGGAGGCCCCACGGCAAGCCGCTGCGGATGGTGGCTGCGGCGGGCGTGCTGCGGTGGGGAAGGTCGAGCCGGCGCAACGTGATCTGCCGGGAGGCCGAGGTCGGGGGCAGCTCGGCGTTCCAGCGACAGAGGCAGAGGAAGGGCGACGCGTACGAGCCTGGGCTGTTCCGCGTCGTGACGGCGACGGGGAGGGAGGTGCACTTCGTGTGCCAGGGCGGCGAGGAGGCCGCGGAGCTGTGGGTGAGGGGCATCAGGGCCGTGACCAGGGCGGCGTTCGGCAAGAGAGGCAAGGAGTGAGCGGCGCGTGGCCTCGCGCTCTCTCCGTTAGGCTCTGTAGGTTTGCAGCGAGGGGTGCGTGCGTGTAAAGAGTTGTAGCGGGCGTAGAGCCATAGAGGGGCATGGGGTGATGCGCGTGTGGTGTGGTGTGCAGCTGCGCTGGTCTTCCAACTCGAAGGCTTTTGGATGCTGGGTTTGGCTTGCCATGCATGATGGTTTTTGGTTCAGGGGCATGGGGTTGTGTTGTGTGTATATAGCTTGGGTGTTGGTCTCGGCTAAGTTGCTTTAGCTAACTGGCTTGTAGTGGGTTTCTATCAGAATTATCAGACTTTCAGAAATCTCGCCATTTGAGCTGTTCTAACTTCACAGTTATGCCTGAGCTGCTTAGGGTCTGTCTCTCTCAACCGGAAGAGGATAACGTGCCTAGTTCAAACATGATTCATGACTAGAATGAGGGTTCGTGGAGCGGATGGTTCAGGAAAAAAATGAGCAGATAATAGACCAAGAAAGATATGGACGCAAAAAAGCTGTTAGCTCAGAATAAAATAGCTCAGAGCAACATAACAAATTCAATCAGCGCATTCCTAATCCTTCACTTCATCAGAAGAGGATCCCACAAACATACAAGCTAAGATAATTGCAAACACTCTTAACAGCATAACCAGTATATGTGGATTTGCACTTCGCAAGATAATGGATGAAGTGTGTATACAGGATTACAAATCGAAACCGAGTGACACCAGGATCTCAACAGAAAAGAAGGCATGGCGATTTTCTTATTAAATAAGCAAGGTCTATCATGTCCAAACTAACACTTTCGTTCTGTAAAAATTCGTGCCAACCTGACTCAGTTACAACACCACAGGCCAATCTGCCTGGGCACCACACCGTTTTGAACTGCTAACAGTCTAGTTAGTATGGCACAGGAAAGATGCAGCTGCTCAATTGCAGGCTCAACATCATTGGAATTGAAACAAAGCATTACTTCATCAAGATGTATCACTTCAGCTTCCGCTGATTTCCTTCTCCTTAGCCTTGCACATGTCATCTGCCGACTTTACAAACTTCTTTGTCAATTCTTCAATCTGGAGGGAAGATATAACAGGTTAAAATGTTTGGTGGCAGGCAATGTATTCCTTTTACAGCATTGTTTCAGTTACTCACCTCCTTCTCAATCCTCTTTATATCATCCTTGGGCATGCTAGATGCAGATTTCTTTATTGTATCAAGCGCCTGGACATGCAAGGCAAAGTTTACTAAGTTGCATAACTCCAACACCAGCATCGGAGCTGATGGAAACTGAAATCAAGTACTCACAGTCCTATGCTCCTAGCAACTCTAGTTTAATGGAAGATTTTGAACAAAAAAATTTAGTTTGCGAGCAGGAAGCTATCTCAAAAGCTTTAGAGTCAGATGCTACGCCAAGCGAAAACACAGAACACTTGGGTACCCCAGCGAACATTTACCCACAATAGCAGAGTTTATCGCTAATACAGATCAACAATATGCTTCCCGCCG
>CM014276.1:47796850-47890891 GCA_004135705.1 Alloteropsis semialata | reverse complement strand
GTAGCCAATATAAGTATTCCAATTATCCCTCCATAAATATTGAGTGGAAGGAAACTCAAGTTTGTAGTTGACTTTGGAATAACCTCTTTGAGTCACTTACTCACTTGTATGAATAAAGCCAGTATAGAAATAAGCTAGTTCCCAAGGACTTATTGTGAAGTGAATCACGAGAACATCATTGGCATTCAGTATAGAAACCACTGCTAAATGATAACAGTACAACATAACATCACGTACCAACTATACAATTACAAAACATACACAACTAGTGTTGCAAAAATAACTATCATGTAGAGGGCTAAGATAAACAATAAGGACCAGCATTAAAGGAAACACTTACGGAGGGATATTTGCAATAATCCTATTTCCATCAGGAGTAGGATTAATGCCCAAGGGTGATGAGATAATAGCGTGCTCAATAGACTTCATGGACTGCAGAAATAGATTAGTAATTAGGCAAAGGGACCTTGAAAGCAAAAGGCCAAGTTCAGGGCAACAAGTAACAAGTACATTAACATGACATCTGGCAATTTTATTTAGGCCTAAAATAACAGAAAACATATTGCGTATTATAGTTTAAGCCTTTCAGGAAGTTTTGACTACACTATCTGGGCAACAAATTATTGATACAAATGCGCATCTACATGTTAGCCAAATGTACCAGTTCATCTAACCAAGATTACGGATATAGAGGCTCTTACACTAGGATCATAAGGCATCACTGATAGGGTATGTGAATCCAGGACAGAAACAACTGCAATGCGATTCAGTGCAACTTTAACATCTGTGGTCTCCACCATGATATGGTCAAGCATTCCTGCAGAACAAAGCGTATTTGTTTTGTTATTTGTGGGAGAAACTGCACTGGCCAACAAAATAAAAATAACAACAGCATGGCAAAGGCAGGAATACAATGGTACCAGGAGTTGCCCTTCCAGTCCGTAGTTTACTCAGCTCTCGTGACAGGGCGATCACTGCAGCATCCATTTGTGCAGTGGCAGCTGATTTGACGGTTGGCCCAATGTCAGGAGCAGCTTGAACTGTGTCACCTTTGTCATCCTCTACACAGCCACATACAAACAATGAAACAAATGTGATCGGTTGATCAAAAGCAATCCTTCAATTATCATACTACTTTGCTCGTTGTTCAATCATAAGACCCTGATTTATCATTTACTCGTATCAAATCTAATTGATCCAATAAGTACCAGTAGCAAACACACAACAGGAACCGAGCTTCCATTTTACAAAATCTAGCTATGTATAAGGAGACGACTAGAGGAGGGGCCGGTGCGCAACTTACTCGATTTCTTCCCCTTCGCGAAGCCTCTCCTGCTATCGAGGAGAAAGAGCCGCGCTGGGGCGAGCTCCCCGGCGGCCATGAGGGATCCCGCGGCGGGGAGGCGGTGCACGGTGGCGGAAGCGGAGGAGGCGGCCGCCGCGCGTAAGGAGCGGGCGGCGAGCGCCGCGCCTCGGCGAAGGAGGAGGGCCATAAGGGCAGTGGGAACGGGTTCCGCTGAGGCTGGTCTGTAGTCCTGTAGAAGGCTCCGCCGGCGAGCGGCGGCGGCGAAGGGGAAACGGGAGGAAGGGTTTTTGGCTTTTTGCTTTGCAACTATCCCGTGGGGTTTTGACACCGTATCGGGCTTTCGGCCTTTGGTGCGAAAGGATCATCTCGTTGGACTTGTTGTAATGGGCTTTGATAGCCCAAATTTCGCGGTCTCTTGTAATGGGCTTCAACAGCCCAAATTTAGCGGTCTCTTGTAATGGGCTTCAACAGCCCATATTTTGCGGTCTCTCGTGATGGGCTTTAACAGCCCAAAGTTGTTGGCGTGACCCTCCTGTCCTGTTGAATGAATTCCGAGGTGCTGCACGCTAGCTCGGTATCAGTTTGGGATGAATCGGGAGGCCGAACCCTAGCTCGGTATCAGTTTCACAGCTTGCCAGTACGGAGTTTGTTGGCTTGAGCGGGAGTGTGGATGGGTCGCAGAGCTTTCAGGAAAATCTCGATAGATTTGCCGTACGTGCTGATCTCAGCGGTTTGGACATTGGGGGGCTTATCCTGTTATCGCATAACTGCACGCCGCCAACCAACACGAGAAATACCACTCACCTACACCGAAAAAACGCGCAAACGTAAACGAAATGTAGCCTGCCCCGGCCTCGCCTCCCTTCAGAGTTCGTTCGGTCGGGGGCCGCGACGGAAACACGCCATGCCGTGGCCGCTTACCCCGGTCACCAAGCCCCACCACACACAAAAGCGCTTCCGGCCCGTGCGCCTGGCCTTGTGCCATGGGAAACCAACCAGTCCGCGCTGGGGGAGGGGCCGCTCCGATCCGGCCGAGCCCGCGCCGTGTCGTGCTGCCGCGGAGACCGAGCTCACACCGTTTCCTGCCGCGTTCCGTTCCGTTTCGTCGCGCGACACAGATGCGTCAGAGCCACAGCGACGCGACAGTACGACGCGCTCGCCATGTCACTCTTCCTATACCACGAGTCAGCGAAGAGAGAAAAAAGGAAAACCGGAGCAACAACAGCGACGCCACGCCAGCAACACGTTAAGCCTGCCACCACCGTGACGTTGTACGCCAGCGCCAGTACTCCTCTCCCCGTACGCTGCAGGACCGTTGCACCGACTCCCTCCCAGACGGGGCGGGGTTTAGGCGCCGCCGGAGTTGTGGGCGCAGTACGTGCGGACCCGGTCCACACACACAGCGGCCCGGAGCCGCTCGCCGTGGCCGGGCCCCGCCGCGACCGAGAAAATCCAGGCCGAGATGTCACGGCCGGGCCTTCACATCGCTTGCCCTTGCCCGCGCCCGTTCCCGGGTCTGGGAACTTTGTCTACTTCCCGTCGCTCGCTCTGAGAGCTGCTCTCTGCCGTCCACAAGAGGGTTGGAAAAAAGCTTGAGCGAAACCGTCAGCAGATTCCGCGCGGCGGTACATAACGCCACGCCCACCGGTCGTTGCGTCCTGCTCGGAACGCAAGAGTGACTTGTGCAAACGAGACCGGGCCCGGCGATAAGACTCGGAGAGCGAGCAGGAGCTGCTGCTGCGGCGGCGGGCGGCGATGGGGCGGTGGTGGCAGAGCGTGTTCGGCGACGGCAGGGACGGCGACGACGAGGAGGACGACGACGGCGGGAGCGTCGGCTGCTGCGCGAGGTTTGGGAGGAAGCGGTCCAGGAACTCGTACGCCTACACGGTGGATCCTGCTGGTACATGTTCTTCCCCGTCCTGCCGCTGATTGCACGGTGTATGTGTGTTCACTGTTCTGTGCAGATTTGGATTATGCGACTTCTTTTGTTGGTCACTCTTTTGTTGTTCGTTGCTGTGATCGCTGAGATTCTAGGATTATCCTCATGCTTTGTCAGTCAGCGTAGAGAAAACTCAACGTTGATTTTCCTTTTTCTTTTTTTCTTTTTCCTCTCTTTTTCTCTGCATGTTCTTTGCTCTGCTCTGAATTGCGATGACTACTGACACGGCAAGTTGTGAACACCCTCTGCACACGCTTGTACTGTATCAAACACTCTGCAATTCAGCGTCTCCACTGCCTCTCGGTGAGAACTTTGTCCTTTGATGATCGTTCTTCAGAGAAACGGAAAGCAGGGCAAGGCGGCGGCCCCGCGCCGGAGGAGGTGGTGACGGTGGAGGTGCCGGAGGTGCCGCTGCGTGAGCTGAACGAGATCACGGCGTCCTTCTCGGGCGAGAGGCTCATCGGGCAGGGCTCCTACGCCAAGGTGTACCGGGCCACGCTGCGGGGCGGCGGGGCCGCCGTCGTGAAGCGGCTGGAGAGGCCCTCCAAGCATGCCTCCAACGTCGTCTTCCTCCGGCAGCTGTCGGTGGCGTCGCGGCTCAAGCACGACAACTTCGTCCGCCTGCTCGGCTACACCATCAGCAACGACCTCCGCGTGCTCGTCTACGAGTACGCCACCATGGGCACCCTCCACGACGTCCTCCACGGTACGGTAAAAAGAGATAGGGATCCCGGATCCTGATCACCTGTAGGCGTAGCTGCTGCGTGGCTGGAGCTGAACCACCAACGAACCGCAGGGGACAGGGAGGTGATGGGGCAGGCGGCGCCGGAGCAGGGCAGCGCCGGCAGGCCGGTGCTGAGCTGGATCCACCGGGTGCACATCGCGCTGGACGCGGCGAGGGGGCTGGAGTACCTGCACGAGATGGTGCGGCCGGCGGTGACGCACAAGGACGTGCGCTCCACCAACGTGCTGCTCTTCGAGGGCTTCCGGGCAAAGATCGCCGACTACAACATGTTCAGCCAGGCGGCGGACATGGCCAGGCTCAACCGCTCCACGCACACGCTCGGCTCCTTCGGCTACCAGGCGCCCGAGTACGTCGTGCCCTGCCCTGGTCTGGTTGTTGGACTCGGGTGCTTCTCTGACGGATTTCGTGTGGTTCTCTGACGGATTCGTGTGTCTTTGGGGGGTTGTTGTTGTTCAGGTACGCCATGACGGGGCTGATGACGGACAAGAGCGACGTGTACAGCTTCGGGATCGTCCTCCTGGAGCTCTTGACGGGGAGGAAGCCGTTGGACCGGACGCTGCCGCAGGGCCAGCGAAGCCTGGTCAATTGGGTAAGAGTGGTGGTGTTCTTGCTCTTGTTAGGAAACACTTCCGTTTGTATCTTGATAAATTAAAGGGTAAGAAATTGTTGGGTGTTCTTGTAGGTTACCCACCCCAAACAACATGGTCACGACTTACAAAGGCTAACCAAAACGCTAGACACCATAATAAAATATGACAATAATTCAGCTCTAGACCAAATTGGCATAATTTCAATCACCTATTCCTTCGTACTTCTTATCAACCATTCTCACTGCATTTTCATACCTAACGAGCATTTTCATACCTAACGAGCTGAGGATCGAAATAGATAGTTTCATTGACCCAAGTCAAGTGGAAGATTTAGCTGGTATTCAATCACATTGATCGAAATGTGTTTTGTTTGTTCAAGAAGACCTGAAAGAAACTCCTGTCCCCAGATTAAACTTTTATGGAGCTGACCTTCCAACTGTGATAAGCAGAGTGTATTGCAATGCAAGCAGTTATATGTGATGTGGCAAGCCGTTATATGTCTTGGTAGTGCCTTTTGAACCTAGTACTCCACATAATCCAGTTCTTAACATACGAAAACAGCATCTGCTGCCGTGCCCTCACAATTGACGCTACCGTGCACATAGATTTTTTTTATTTTATCAATAAAAAATCTTAAAGAATCCTCAAGCACCAGATGAAGAATACACCGCCTGATGACTTCCTGGCCATGTTGGTGTATCAGGCAACCCCAATGCTGACGGAAGACAGGGTTCAGGAATGCATCGACCCGAAGCTTGGCGATCAGTATCCTCCTGCCGGAGCTCTCAAGGTGGTTGAACTCGATGAACCTTCTTCTGTTCCTAGGCTTGTGAACCCATTGGCCATTGGCACAGCGCCAGAACCTAACCGGCGACCTGGTTGTTCCCTGCAGCTCGGGCGGATTGCGGTGCAGTGCCTGCAGTACGACCCCACCGACCGGCCGTCCATGGGCACCGTCGCCCGCGTCATCAACTACGCCGTCGTGCGAGACCAACAGGGCGTGGTGTGACGGTCGCCAGTGTGAAGATGCCAAGTTTTGCCGTCGTCCATCGACCATTGTACCTACGAATCCATTCGTGCATGTCTTGCCCCATGTTATGTAAGCTAGCCATGTTTGAGCAACAGCTATATCTGCTGTAGGCAGTCCATGGAAGCAGCCCAGAGCGCTTGGGTCATGTATGAAAAATGGCCGTGTAATAAAACTATTTTTTTCTCATAATAATTATGTGAAGAGGAACAGGGGGGAAAAAGATGAACAGGGACCGACCTCATCGATAAATCAGCAGGTAGAATGTGATGGTAGTACAGGAATCGTCAACACAAGTGTAGCATTTTACCCCGGAAATTAGGGGAAAGAATAATGGTACTCCCTCCGTATTGAAATAGAAGTCGTTTTGGACAAGATTTTAGTCAAATATTGAGAACATAAATCACAAATAACTTTTAATTCGTTGAGTTTGGAAATGTGAAAACCATATGAATAGGTTTGTCTTGAAAAGTATTTTTATAAAAGTATAAATATATTATACTTTAATAAATATTTTTGGAAAAATAATGAGTCAAAGTTACATCTTGGAGACCGTGCCATTGTCCAAAACGACTTCTATTTCAATACGGAGGGAGTATGTAAGACACATTACATTAGTCGTGTTTTGTGTATAATAAGGCACTAACTACTGCCATATGTTGGACCCAAAGCTGGGGACATGGTGCCCTCAATGAATTCTGAGTATATATGATATTTCTTTTGCTTATAAAGTCTACAAGAGCATCTGTTCTACGCTCGGCAAAAAGAATCTCTTCTATACCTACCTGCACAACAAATGAAAAACGACTTCGTAAGTTTAAATGTTCACTGCTAAAAGACTTAGAACATGTAGAGGGATTGCTGTACCATTATACCAGCACATGACCAATTCCAAACTACTCCATTTAAGGCTTATATTTATCAGTGCCATAAACTACCATTTACATGTAGGATACCAGTCTCTCATACAGAAAAAAAAAAGTTAACTTAGTACCTCAAATATAATCTTAAATTGGCAGCAAAGGTTTTCTCTCATCAGTTGCGCTAAGATGGCTTGCCTGAAACCATTGCCAGCTTAGAAATTAGAAACTACCTCCACAAAAAAAAAAGATTAATTATTCGTATACTCAGTCAAGCAATGAGTCACTTACATCGTCAGCGGCACCAGCAGTCATATTTACAAAAGAAGACTCAGAGGAACTGTTAAACAGAAATCGTCTTATTAGGCTAGATGTTGGGAAATATTTAGCAGACAATAACAACATCCTAGTATTAGTTATTATGCCGTGCTGCTTTAACACACTGAATTTATTTGGTAGCAACTGAGTTAACCAAGAGAACCAATAAAAACAGTTAATGTCTGAAAATAGGAGCATTTTCTCAGTTTATTTACCTGTGATTTTGCGTATCTCCCAGCTCAACTGTTCCTGCTGGTTTGTCATCTTTGACCTTGGCTAGTGGAGAGAAAAACTGAACAGAAAAAGCACCTATGTAAGTTGTGTTGCGAGAAAACGAGTTAATTAAAGAACAAGAAACAACAATTACCTGGTGCATTGAAATAAATACTATTGAGATGCCAAGAAGAAAGTTAACAGTCAAGGGTTGTCCCAAAAATGCAGCCGAAGCTAAACCAGTAAAAATTGTGGCAACTGTTGATGAGTACTTCTTCAAAATAGTATCTGCAGTATGATAGTCAACATTCAGAAGCACAAGGTAAGAGGCAATGGACGAAAAGGATAACATTCAGAAGCACGAGGTAAGAGGCAATGGACGAAAAGGATAAAGGATCAAGAAACTAGTATCGTAAAAGTGAGATAGGTGGGTATATCTTCCGTTACCTGCATACTTAAAGAAGAAAGAGGAGAGAATGCCTTGAGCTGCATTGTTACAGATGAGAAACAGTGTTGCCCTCGAATGCCCTCGAAGGATATCAAAACTCTCTGGACCTGTAAACAAACAGGATATACCTTATACTGCAATAAACAATAGTAATAACAAACATAAACATACGACTCTCAGTTGCTGGGTTTTTTTTTGGTGCAATTCTCAGTTTCTGGGTTATGACATTGCAGCATTTGTGCGTGATAAATTGACGCGACGCAATATACTGGTCAATATATAAAGCACTAAACAGCTGCCCTATTGTTACCTCCAAAGCACCACTGATAATCCGACCTAGGTACCACTACTTACTAAGGGGAGGTTTACCCTGGCTTCCCATATGTAGTCTACGAAACGGCTTCCCATATGTAGTCTACGAAACGGCTTCCCATATGTAGTCTATGAAACTACAGTGGTAATGTAGCAGCCTTACTTATCACTTTATCAGTAGAAAATAAACTTTCACCTAAGATGCTTACCTTGAAATATGACAGTCCCTAAGATGCCAAGGAAGTTGAAGATTGCACCATAACCATATAAGAACAAATTCTGCAAATTACATAACAAATTGGTGGACTAATGAGTAAAGAGAGAGCATGGTCACAAAATTAAGAAAAGAACATGGTTGCTAAATAATGCTTAATCTTTGTATCACCAGCTAAAATAATTTAAAAGAGAAATAACCTGAAGGTAGATGCTTGTATCAAACTGGCTTTTTAGAGCATACTCATTATAGACGGAGGCAAACGAGGGCACAGTAACCTAAAATTATACAGGAGCGTGTATAAATGAGGTTCTGCATCCAATAACTGTTCAGGCATCTGAAGAAGACTAATAAAAAGATGAAACCAATCTGTACAAACTTACAAAAATTAGGGTATATGCATACGCAATAGCGGTGACTGGAAGACCAAAAGCATTGGTGCCAGCAGGTATGGAGCGTAGTTGATTGACACTGATTCCAATAAGTAATAGGGCAAGGGCTTCCCACTGACAGTCAAAGGATCAAGACAAGGAGGGTCAGACATTGCTGAGGTAACATTTTTTTTGTATTAACATTGTATAGAGGTCATGAAAATAAGTCAGCAAAGGGGATAGACACAAAACCAGAAAACCTGAACAAACAAAATGGATCTACAATATTTGTCATATCTCGCAATCATTGATAGTTCTACTAAACAAACAACGTAAACGAGACTTTTTGTAATAAATAAACAAGACTTTTTTTTGTCTGGGTACAAAAAGCTGAACATCACTCTTACCTGAATTATGGAGAATTTTCTTCTCAATATAATTTTTAGGAGAACAGCTATGACCAGCACCTGGATTGGATGTCAAAGAGTAGCAATATTAGCAACCTTATTTTTCATGCATAGACAGCTAGATGTCTGCACTCACTCAGAGTGTGCACAGATGCGCATGTACTCCCACATGGTACAGGACAAAAACATGTGAACACAAAAAGTACCTTCAGATTGCTTAGCATCTTCACTGTTGCAGGGTTGAAGTATAACTGCATTGTCAGTACAAAACAACATCATACAGCAAGACCTAAAGCTACTCAAGATCATACTGCATGTCTGTCTATGAACAATACGTAACAAGATATGCTAGGCTTGATATTATAAAGACAGATGAAGCTTGAAAAGTAGTAAATGTAAATGTTTTATTAATCTATTGTCATGCCTCTCTTTATGCCTTGTTAAGCCATGAATGAAATAATCAAGAGATAAGTCACTAGAGCACAGTGAAGTGGTACTAGTATCAGTCATATAATTTGCCAAAAAACTCTTTTACGAGAGTGCATATATTTATAGAAATAATTTAAATAAAGTAGATAAAAATGTATAGTGTGATAAATTCTAAATTTCTAGCATTCAAAACTGTTTGCAACATAAAATACAGGAGTACCCCACAAGTGAATGGCATCTCAGCCAGTTCAATGAACTTTACCTGCATGATAAACTTTAGGTAGTTGTTGATGGCATAGAGGAGAGCAGGAACAGCCAAGAGTACATTATTACGAGCTGCCTACACAAGAAAACATTTAAGAACCAAATGATCAGCAGTTATGGCTAAAAAAATGAAATATGAAGCACAGTTCCATAGATAATTCAACACGTCTAGATAATACAGTAAAACTGAAACCAGGAATTAGGACAGAAAGGTAACAATAAAATGAGCAATGCTTATCTGAAGGAAATCCAAATAAATAAAAATTTTAAAAAAAGTCATACATGTGGTCTAAAATGAGAACCAGAAGTGAAGTATCATATATGAGCACGGGTTTATGTTATGTCTTTTTACAAGATAAATCACCTGCACAAAGGTAGAAAGAGACAGAAGCGGCTTCTCCCCCACCTTTTGTTTTCTAGACTGCAAAATAGAAGAGTAATAAAGTTAGGGGAAACAATTCAACACAACATGGAAGTCATCAAAAGTAATCAAGGTCTACTGAAAAAAAATAACTTAACGCTTTCACAACCCCACACAGCAAGAGTGAAAAAGATGACATTTCACAACAGGGCTGTACACCTCTGACAAGAATCAAAGCACATTCCCTTGAGGAAGTGTGACACAGAACAAACTAACCTGGATTATTAGCATTATAATGGCAAAAATAACTTTTGCAACCTCTGTCAAAAAGTTAACGCTGATAGGACTGAACTGAAACTTCCCATCAACCTTCGACATGAACACTAGGATAGGCTGCAAAACAGAGATGACTATTAGCAAATTTGTACCAGTGAGCATTTTACAATCTGGTACATGTTTGGCTAGATTAAATATGTCCAGGTAGCTCACTATTTACTTGAAAAGTAGCTTACTCATATCTGCCAATAAATTTCAAGCACGGCCAAACAAGCATAACTATCTGTACTCATTTCCTGGTTTAGTTTTTCCAAGGAAGCTTTCAAAACTAGCTATTTCTACAGGGGAATTGCTATATCCAAACAAGCATATCACATGAGTTGAACTGTAATGCGCATCATTGTTCCTGGGATGAATTCAATCAGATTTCACCCAATGATTTCATTGATAGGGCATGGAGTCATAAATAACTAAGAAGAGTGAACCACCTGGAGGCCGACCAAGATGCAGTCCCCAGACACAAGAAGCACATTAAGTGCACGGTACTTGGATGATATCTTGCTGCGGTGCTTGTCATATGCCCTCGACACACTCCTGGGGCTTGGAACTGCCACCTTGGAGCGACAGACGCTGCATTCCAGCGCACCATTCCTCTGCATCTCCTCCACCCGACCAGGATCAGCAGCCCCACCCTACAACTGTGGCCCTGAGCAATCCCTGACAATACATGCAGCCAAAACACTTCAGCTAGTTGATTCATAACTGGCAGTTCCCTCTAAATTTCACAGCGTATTTGCTAGTCCATGCATCAAACGCACGAATTTCATCATAAAACGTATCATTACACTGAACGCTGAAAATGCAAACGGCAATACAAACAGCTGTCCGCAACTAGCAATCCACACCAGATCACCAAAACCCAAGAGCGCAGGTAACTTCAAACGTAAATGGACTAAAAAATCACGCGCGCGGTTAAACCACGACCATATGCAACGACCGCGTCCTACCACCTCTACCACCCAATCAGCCTAAAAATAACTCCAAAAATAATCGCAGAAACAAGCCGAACAGAGAAGAGATCTGAGAGCGTTCTGGCTCTAGAGTGTACCGCAGTCTCACGGGAGGTGCGGGGACGCGGGGGCGGGATCTCGTGGATCTAGCCCCGCCTGCCTGGTCGCCGCGCCGCGCGCGCGCAGCGAATCCCGCTCGGCGCGGCCGTGTCGGTCTCCACTCCCCGCACGCTTCCCGCTCGCGCGCCGGGCGGGCCAGGCAGGCGGCGCGGTCCGGGCGTGGAGCGTCGGCGCGGAGATCTCGGGCGCGGGCGGGAGGGGAAGGGGGCCGCGAGCGCGGTGGCGGTGGCGCGGGAGGGGGGGAGGTGTCGAGGTGTGCGCGTGGGAGAGGAGCGGAAGAAGGCGGGCGCTGCTTCTCGCGTTTATTTATGTTTTCCTCGTGGTCTGGCGCTTTGGCGCTCGAGGAAAATGCTCGGAGGACCCTGCGTTTTACACGTTTACTTCTTTTCCAGAGTTCTGGCTAAAAAAATGTAGCGAGGTAGACAGTAGGCACACTTCCGCGTAAAACAAAGTATAAATATCGTTTTAACTTTTTTAATATATAGTTTTTAACATGTATCTAGACAAAATGTATATTTAGATTCACAGCAAAAACTATGTATCTGGAGAAAACTAAAACGACATTTATTTTAGGACGGAAGGAGTAAACAACACTTGTTCTTTGCACGTCTTTAAATCTAGCATGTAAAAATTTGTTATACTTGCATAGTTACATTGTCTTATCTACCCTTGATTTTATTCCAAATGAACCCATGGCGTCCTTCTATTATCTACTCCCTCGGTCCCAAATTACTATTCATTTTGGATTTTTTAGGTTTATTATTTTTGTTATGTATCTAGATATATGCTACGTCAAAATGCATAGCTAAAGTAACGAACCTAGAAAACACAGAATGAATAGCATTTTTGGAATAGAGGAAATATTTATGTAATTTGCAATTTATATGTATAATGTATGCCTTGCCCATTGTTTGCCCTCCTCTTTTTATGACGATATAATTTGCTTTATAGCTATGAGTTCGTACCAATGAAAACCTCGTTACTGGTTACCTTTGGATGTCACAATAACCACGTTTCACAGGCGTTATGGTTTAAACTTTAAAGTAGTACTAATAAGATGCCAATACAGATTTTTTTTTCTGATTTGGCAGTAATAAATTAATAAGAAGAGAGGACAAAACAACATCATGGAAATGTGGCATGATACAATGTACCGAAATTGGGATAAGACCGGGATCCTTGGAAAATGAAAGACAGTAATTATATTGAAGAAATAATAAAGAACAAATTAATTGGCTCTAACCTGGCAAATTAATTTAATTAACAAGCAATATGTATGAAATGAAAAATAATAAAGCAGTGTGAGTAAATACGAGATAGGCGGGGGAGGGCAACGCAAAAGAACATGTACGCGCACCGTTTCAAGTTTGCGTTGTCCGGTCCGAGCGAGTTCTTGACGTGTTCCTGGTTCGAGTTCGACTGTTCAAGGCGAGTTGGGTACCCAGTCGCTTTTGGCCGTCGCGTTCCACGGACAATTTGCAGCTCGTGCAAGCTACTGGCACTTCTTTTTCTGTCACCTGTCCACTTTTTTTGAGCACGTTGCCGGCATCCCCATTTGAAACGCTGCATGTTAGGTCCAGGTCCAAACACACCCGGCACCGGCAGTGCTAATAACGTACGCATAAGAATATTCTTGACAATATCCTCCTAGCTAGCTATCTGCTTCTCTATAAGGCTAGTATGGGTCTTTGGTAGGGCTTCACCAAAACTGCTTCACCCGGTGAAGCTGTTTTGGAGAAGCTGAAAATACTAGCTTTGCTCAACTTTTAGTTTATTTTTGCATCGTTTTTTGAAACAGATTCACGCTACAGTGTCTCGTTTTTACGTAAAACTGGTGAAGCTGAGCTGCTATAAGCTGTGCCAAACGGGCCCGATCTTTATTTTGCCAAGAAAGGGAGCTAAAAGCCTAACTGTCAAGTTGTGTTCGTTTGCTGATGCTGTTGTTTTTCTATTAACCGAGTTGCTTACGGCCAATTTTGCATGGACCACTGCCCACTGATGCTTGTATAAAAAAGAAGGGCTTTTTGTCCAGGAGACACTGTACAAAGGGGGTTTTTTACCCTAGCACATCACCTTAGTTGATTTTGGCTGTGACACATCGTGAAAATATGGTTTTGTCCACGTCGCACTGCATGTGTTATTCTATTATAAACTCTGGCCCGGGAAAGAGCTAAATGTACACTTGTGCCCTTGGCAAGGTTCTGGTTCTGGATGCCGTTATCTCCTTTCTTGTTCTTGCCTCTTTTCTCTCCTTACAGCAAGCACAAAGCAGAACATCCACGAACGGAGTGCAGGCAATGTGGTTATGTTTTAGCTTTAAATGGAAAAAACACGAAATCACAGTGTGCATGTGACTTAAATCGGTAGCGTCCCGTGGACAAATTTCTCAAATAAAAATGCCCCTATTAATTACCTTTAATCAAGAACAGCTAATATCGTATCACATATGGGCTGTGCTAAGGTACGCCGGGTTACCTCTCAGGAGGCAAGACTTTAAAGAGATCACAACCATCGATTTTTATAAATAGAAATAATTTAAATAATGAAACAAAAAAAAAAGAAAATCCTGGCATTCTTGCAGCCGCCGGCAGCGCGAGGTCGCCATTTTATCTCTTGCACTCACATTCACGTGAGGAGAAAAAAAAGTACCTCTCACGTTTGTGATTGTCACCGTGGGAGGAAAAAAAAATCAAACGAAAGAACATAACCTTACATACGTGAATTGTCACGGTATGAGAAAAAAAACGAACACAACCTCTCACATACGTGAATTCTCACCTTAAAGTAAAAAACTAGACATTAGCCTCTCACACACGTGATTGTCACCGTGTGAGAAAATTAAAATCAAACGAACGAACATAACCTTACATACGTGCCGTGTGAGAAAGAAAAATCAAACAAACATAACCTTACATACGTGACTTATCACGGTGTGAGGGAAAAAAAAAGTAACGGACACATACGTGAATTGTCACGGTGAGGAAAAAAATGAAACCCATCACCCGATCGGAAAGAGTCAGTTATAAATGAGGAAAATCCGGTACAATCACGCATGGAGGTTAGATCTAATAGGATGATATTTTTCTTATTTCAGAAATTAAAAATATTTAAATAAATATTTATTCTATTTCCTCCTGAGAGGTAATTGGTTATTATAACTATCTAGATCTACTTAAATGAACGGTCCACAACGATTTTGGTGTACCGTAGCAAAACCCATCACATATGCCACGGAATTTAATGTCGACATATTTGTTTTAATAAACTTATTTTTTTGTGTGGAAAAGTAAAAATAAACCAAACGTTTCCTACCTGTGAAAATATAAATTAAAGAAATAGCAACCTCACCAAATGTAATGTTTGTTAAAGCGAGATGTAGGCCAATAAAAATTTCACACACAACACAGAAAACAAAAAGTTCATATGTATGCCCCGAAAGAGCATGAGCGGTCTATCACGCTAGTCGGCATTGTCGGTGGCTGCAGTTTCCTGATTGGATCGAAGGGAGGCCAGAAAGATGTAGATGATGATGCAGGACTGCAGGAATAAGAAGAAGTTGGGCTTCAATTTCCCAAAAGAAATCGAGGAGGTGCAAGCAACAGAAGAGGAATTCACTGTGAACTGAAGAGAAGTTGCGAACGTGAATATCAACCACATCTCTGCCTACTCGATGGCCAAGTTGATAGGATTGTGGTTGGGCATCCATCGGTTGTGGACCTACGGGGAAGCATCAGTGTTGATAAAAAAATGATCAGACAACATAGTGTGAAACCGCGCAAATGAAAAAATGAGCAGCATAATGTGCAACCGTGTCTATGACTATATTTTTATTGGATATTTTTACACAAGATTGGGTGCTACCGTGTAGCACTACACATATTTTAGATTAGGTGCTACCGTGTAGCACTACACATATTTTTGTTGATAACACGGTCGCAACAAGTCTAATCCGCGGTAACACTATATATAAGCATATTGCTTGTCCTGGGTCAGGCCGGCATCTGTGTTGGACCCAATCGAGTCCATTGACCGGCCCGCTTCTGGACTCTGGAAGGGGCCCGTCGCGCCCAGAACAGAGTTCGCCAAAAGACCGGGAAGAAAGGGGAAAAGGAAACCCAATCCTAGGTCACACCGCCCACCCACACGCCACCCAAATTCCCCGGCCCTTCTCGCCTCTTCCCGCATCCGACGACGGCGACGACCTCGGGCGGCGGCGGCGGCTCAGCAGAATCATCCCGCGGCGTGGGCGCATTATCCGTCCTCATCCAGCCAGGCCCAGCGGGAGGGGAAGGCCGGGGGCGAGTCAACCGGCCCTCCTCGCCGCCTGATAGGGCGCACTCGCCACCGCCGATGCTGGGGCGCCGGCCATGGCGTCGGCGCTGCTCTCGTACCTGCAGGCCCTGTGGCCGTTCTCCGCCCTCGTGAGGGAGGAGGACGACCTGCGCGCGTCGGCGCGGCTGGTCGGGGCGCTCTCGGTGCCCGAGGAGACGAAGCAGTTCGTGTTCGCGCTCCGCGAGTCCCCGGGAAGGTCGCCGCGGGATCGGGACGGCGCCCGCGGCGGCGTGATCTACATCCTCGCCGCGCAGAACCTGTCAGAACAGTCGGCGTCGGACGCCGAGCGCCTCATCAGGGAGGTGCGGCCGGGTGCCGTGGTCACCCAGGTCGCGCGCGCGGCCCTCGACGATGTCCGGATCGAGGAAGACTGCCTTGCCGGCAACGGCAGCGGGGGCGTTCTGGTGCCGGCGTCGCCGTTCCAGGTGATCAAGAGGTGCGTCACGGAGAAGAGGAGCAGAGACCAGTATGTGAAGGCTGCCGCCTGCCAGGTCCTGCAGGAGATCTTCGGGGTCGGGTTCTACGGCCATCTGCTTGCTGCCAAGAGAGCGGCAGAGGAGACGGGTTCGTGTTTTCTCTTGCTCGAGTCTCCGTATGAGAGGAACTGCGGTGGCAATGGGTCGGGCAGCCCAAATAGTGCTGCAGAGGGTAGTTCACCCCAGCAATTACAGGCTAGCTGCTCGCCTTCTGGCAGCACCACGGATGATGAATCAGATTTGCAATTGCAGGCTAGCTGCTTGCTCCCCAGGAGTGCCACTTCAATTGTAAGCTCCCATGGTAGGAAAATATGCCTTATGGATGATAATGGAGGACAACTCTTGAAGTCCCTGGCTCCAAGTCTCAGTTTCTTGATGTCCCAAGCTATCTCTTCCAGTTCTGCTACTGAGTGCAGTCCATCTGAATGCAAGCCGTCCAACAGATATGAGGCCCCACCATTTGCTCAGTCGGTATACCCTTTACTTGCTGATCTTTATCATATATTTGTCGACATTCCGTCGATCGGGAAGGCTATGATTTCTGCTCAGAAGTTGCTTAGACAAGTTCACGAGGGGGAGCCAATCAGCAGTGATATGTTATCTGATGTGTACATATTTAGAATTGCAATAGAGGCCCTCAGAATGGGTTTAAACAATGCAGCAAGGAGTCACATTGATACCAGAGATGAGCATGATTCAAAAAAGCTGGACTTTTCAGAACTCCAATCTGATGAGAAGTGCCACATTCTTCTTGTGCAAGCTCTCAGGAGCCAACTAAAAGAGTTTGATTCTGTGGTTGCTATTGTTGATGCAAGCTGCTTAGCTGGAATAAGGAGACATTGGAACACCCCTGTTGCTTCAGAGATTGCTCAATTAGCTAGCAGATGCTTCAACCTCTATGGTGACGAAAATGATGACAAAATTGAGCTACCTTCAGCAGGCAGCACGGATAAAAAAAGCTGGATATCTGAGAAGCCTGTGGTTGCTGTTGGTGCAGGAGGTACAGCAATTTTGGGTTTTTCATCATTGTCAAAAACTATTCAGGCTTCTGCTTTCCTTAAGCTGGCTCCGTACAAAAGTCCAGTAGTTCTAAAGTACGGATTAATGCAGCTGCAAAGACATGCTGCCATTGTATTAAGCAAGATGCTCCCTCATGGGGTTGTTACTGCTGGTTCGAAGGCATCTGCTCTACAGTTCACGGCTTCAGCAGAGAAAATCAGAGCGGTGGCTCACACTATAATTTCATCAGCTGAAAGAACGAGCTTGTTAGCTATGCGGACATCATTCTATGAAATAATGCAGAAGAGGCATAGACAATCTTTCAGAATAACTCCTTGGGCAACATTTGGCTGCAGCATGGTCGCATGTGCTGGCCTCGTGATGCATGGAGATGGGATTGAGTGTGCAGCCGAGGCAGCACCTTCTGTTCCTATGATTGCCTCGCTGGGCCGTGGTCTTGAGAGTTTGCGTCTCACATCCCAGGAAGTGAGACAAACAAAGGGTCAGAACGTGAAAGAAGCTTTGCGAGCTTTAATGAACAGCTTGAAGAAATCAGCAAATTAAATGGCCAAAATTTTTACACTGGAGCTGTATATATTTTCGTCATGCAATTTTGGAACTGTAAAGTGCATTTTCTTGTTTTGCTGAGATAGTGGAATTTTCAAGGTGTTTGTGCCTGTGGGCAATGTTGGCTTAAGCTTAGGGAGCACTTAGTCAGATAAGTGTGTTTTCTTATTTATTGACCTTCTGTACATACATACAAGATATAACACTGTTGACACATTGGTATGAATGGCGATACAGTTACAATAAGATTTCTATGACTTATCGCACATTTTAGTGAAATACAGGATGAAGCATTGTCACAGCCTTGAAGGTGCCATGGAGGCATGGACAGAAGTGGATCTTCGTGATATCCTTTTAGTTCACAAGAACCGAGTATTCTTTTTAGGTCATGTTTGAAAACTACAACTATGTGCTTATCCTTGTTTTCTTGATTTATGCTTGTATACATACATATACGTTTGAAGCAAAAAGAGTTTTTCAACCGAGAATTCAGAGCAACTCTTGACATCTTTTGAGACGTGACTGTTGTAACATAGGAATATTTGTCTCAGGATTACATAATAATGTGAAAAACAAAACCATCCTTTATGTTTTCTTATTTGCTAAAAAATTGCTGATGCTGCCTGTGCAAAAGTACTCTTCAGACAGTTGCTGCTTTGAGGGTGAGAAAATCCGAAATTTGGTTTGTGTAGAAATCTGGCTGGATCGAGTTGTCGGGGCTCTGGAGTGTCTGCAGGGAAGTCACGCCTGCAAGAGACAGCCAAGCTCAATGCTTACGCTGATATTAAATCAACAAGGCGTGTATCAGAGTTAGGACTGAAGAATTGATGAAACCTGATAGAACAAGGAGAGTCTTGCAGCCTCCGTTTTGGCCAAACAGGATATCGGTATCCAACCGGTCACCCACCATGCATATCTGGGATGTTGTGATTCCGAACCTGTCGCATATGTGAAGAAGAAAGATTAGAATATGAAAACTCAATCAATTGTATGATTTACACTTAAACAACACATCCTTCCATGAACATTTCTGAAACTGAACAACACTTAAGATTGAGACAGTAAGCTTCATACTTCTTTGCCAGGTAGTCCATCATAAAAGTGGATGGCTTCCCCACAACGAGTGGTTCTTGTTTGGTTGAACCAAGAATTGCGCCTACCATTGATCCACCACCTGATCCAAGGCCAAATGTTTCATAACTTGAACAACTGGTATGTTTACGTGTAGCATACAGAAAGAATGCAAATTGCTCACTGACCTGCCCATTCTTGGGCATCTGTAAGATGAGTGACGGCGTCCCTGTTAGTTGCAATGAAAAGGCAACCTGGGTTCTCACGGATGCAAAGTGTCCCATACCTAGAAACGACTGGCAGTAAGTTTACAGGCCTACTACAATGTTTAGTACGTATGAAACCTATATATAACTTGAAGAAAGAGAGACAACAGAGTAACATGTAGGCAGCTGTGCAAAGTTAAGAGACTTACTGTACTTTGTAGTAGTTGAAGTAGCGATCAAATCCGACAACAACTGCTCCTACCTGTAAGAAACCCAAATTGTCTGTCACTGGGTGTACTAGTTCTCACTACATACCACACACTAAAACATGAAGAATACATACATCTTCGTCATGCTCCATGTAAAAACCAGGCTTCAGCTCTATCTTCTTGTCTCCATCTGTCTGCACGACGATAAAATCCAAGTTGCATAAGTTTATATACAGATTCACTAACTTGAATCAGCCAGTGCTCATGTGCATGCTATATTGGCTCACTGACATTGTAACATGCCAGTAAACTTGCCTATACAACTGCTAATTTCTCAGGAGTTTCATTGAGAAAAGAGCACTCTTTAATTTGTTACTTACGGGTCCGCCGAGGTACTGAAATCCAGCCAGCTCCAGCTCCTTCAAAATCCCTTCCTCTCCGATGACATACACCTAAACCGCGTGAAAAAAAATGTCGCACATCGCACTTCGTAACGGTTTTTCTTTGTTTGAATGATGCGAGGTACCTTCTTGTCCTTGGGGAAATCGATGGACTGCAGGTACGCCGCTGCTGCAAAGGATGAAGCGAAGATCTCTTCCTGCGCAATCCATCATCTCATCAGTTTGCAGGAAGAAGAGGATGGTGATCAGCAGAAGCATACTGAAGAAGTGAAGAAACCTACCTCGTCGACACTCAGACCCAGCGTCTCAAACTTCTTGCCGTACTGCTTCCTCGACTTGGTGGAGTTGTTGGTCACGAACACCAGCCTCTTTCCCTGCAAAACCACAGGCGGCTTCAGCGAATCATGAGGGAGTCGAGGAGCTGTGAATTAATCAGCAGGAGCATTGCGGCTTGGGATGGACCTTTGATCGGAGCAAGTCGAGCGTCTCCGGCACGCCGTCGATCAGCTTGTCTCCCTTCCAGATCACGCCTGCGCGACGCACAGAGCGTTAGAGAGAACGCGCGAATTTAAGCAAGAGACGTACTCCCCACACGAGAGGCCGCCGGTGCGGCCGATCGATGTCGGTCGCACTCACCGTCGCAGTCGAAGATGAAGGTCTCCACGGAGTCGATGAGCGCGTCGGCGTCCTCGAGCTTGGCCGCCCCCGCCTTGGCCATCACGGGACGCCTCGCCGCGCGCCTCGCCGCCGACGGCGCCGCGGCGAAGGAGACCAGCCCGCCGTGGCGCTGGCTGCTCCTCCCGAAGGACGCCGAGGGCGTCGGCGCCTGCGACGAGGATGGCGAGGAGGAGGTGGAGGGGAGGAAGGTGGGGGACGCGCGAACCTGGAGCATCGCGGCTGTGCTCTGTTTTTATCGGGGTGGCGTTTGTGGTTGGTGCGTGCCGTGTGCTTGGTTTTCGACAGCGCAACGGTTTATGTACAGGCCCATCGATCCTCTTGTTTTCTTTTGATTGGTTTCTTCTGGGGCCCTGATTTGTGGCTGAAAAGCCATAGGAGAGGGATTGGGGTGCGGGCGAGTATTGTGGCTGCTGTTCGTGCTGGAAGGAGGCAACCAAATGTATGTGAGGCCCAGGAGAGAGGAGCAGAAATGAAAAAGTCTGGAAGGAGATTAGTTCATGGGATTGAGACGGATCGTCTGTGTGGAACGGAGGGACTAGTAATTTTTTACAGGGATAACTTCATTATGCAAATATGCAACATATTCAAGCTGGCGCTTCATCAGCTCTCAACAATTTGACATAATTGTGTCTCTGAAACCTCACTATCACAGGGAAACACTCACCTGACAATACAAACTATGAAGATATAGTCTTTAATAATGAGAGTTTCACAAATGTAACCTACTGGTAAGTATCGCGGATGATATCCAACCAATTAGCTGCGCACAATCAACCATCAGAATATCATGCGGCCTTCGCTGAACTGAAGATGATCTGAGTGCCAATCTTGTGATGTTTCAAAGTGAATCCTGATCGACCGATGGTTCATTAGTGACGACGCGGGGATTGTGCCGGTAGACATACCTCTTGGCCCAGTACAGGTAGTTCAAGAAGGCGAGCAGTCCGACAACAGCCACAACCCAGTAGAACAGATCAAGACGGCTGTTGTTCAAGCTTGTAGCCTCCAGCCACCCTCCATGGTGCCCATGCCTCGTGGCCTTATTCACTATTTGCACCAGGAAAGTGGCTAGCAATGACGAGAGCCCTAGGACACACCAGAACAAGGCAGCCGCGATTGATTTCATGCCTCGTGGTGCCTCACTGTTGAAGAACTCAAGGAGACCGGGAAACGATGTCACGTCTGACACACCCAGCAAGAAGAACTGAGGTGTGAGCCAAAATAGGGACATCTGCACCGCATCTTCCTTTCTCTTCCTCTCAACAACTGCTGCGATGACTGATGCAAGTATGATGGAGGCGAAGCCTATGCCGACACGCTGCAAATGAGTGATGCCGCTAACATAGCCCGTGCGCTTGCGCAAGAAGCGCACAAGGAACTGGTCATAGATGGGAAGCATTACCATCTGGAATATGGTGGGGATGATGAACAGTGTAGCAGGCGAAACACGGATCTTGCCCAGCCTTGTGTTTGTCATGCCACCTTGCTGCACGGTGAATGTGAAGAGGATAGGGTTCGAAATATATCCAATCATGGAGCTGACAAACAGAGGAAGCACACGGAGCACAATCTTAGTCTCCTCCACTTTCGTCGTGCTGCAAAGGGACCAGGCTCCATCTTTCCCCCGGCTGATGCAGGCTTTGTCCAGGAATCTGACAAGATGCATGACATAGTTTATAGTAATAGGGAAAACTAGAAACAAGGCAATGCTCTCCACTCTTTATAACTAGTAGCCTCCATAATAAATGGTATGTGTTTTTTCTCCGAGTCTTACTTCAAGCTATTTGTTTCAGGGAGTACTTCAGTAAAGCCTGGCTCAGCACTGCTTTCTTGTGCCTCTTCCAGTTTCTCCGGAAACTCAAGGCTCCTGTTTCTGAATGCGACCACAAGAACCTGGAGACGCAAAATTGTAGCTAATCAATAGTCACAACACACTTCTCAGTGATTGAGATAAGATTTTATGGTCTAAACTAGGAAGGAGCACAACCTGCAGTATTCGAGTTAGAGGGCTTCCTTCAGGTATTTGGTTGCGGTAGAAAGGGAGACCAACAGCAACCACAAGCAACCCAAGAAGAATTAGGATGGCACACAAGCCAAATCCGATGTCCCACCCTTTGTCGTTCTGAAGCCACACTATTAGAATCAGCCCTATAAAACCTCCAAAGGAGATCCCAAAGGTGTACCAATTAAAGAAGCTGGATTGCTGGCGCGACTCAGATGGATCTTCATGGTCAAACTGATCTGCTCCAAGGGATGGCATGCAAGCACGCATACAACCATCACCAAGTGCACTGATATACAAAGCTGCGTACAGCAGGGTGGCATTCCAGCCATGGACTTCTTTGCAGTTGCTTGGTTCTGCTTCAATATTGCAAGTAGGTGGACGGAGTGAAGGAAGGTAGGCTTGCAGTGCAAGCAGTCCGTAGCCCTGCATAAGTGTGTATTTATCACGATAGCAAATACAGTGCATAAAGGTAATAAAAGGCATCAATGTGCGAACATTTGCTTAAGTACTGATCCAAAATTAGGACTAAAATTTCTCTCAATTCACGCATTACTCTGTTAATGGCTTTAAGAAGCTCCCTGTGCTGTATCAGTATTCAGTAAAATAGCAGGAGGTTGTTAAATTGGTAATTCAGGTCTTACTTAGCTAAGGATAAAAAAGGGAGATGCCAAGCTTTCCTTTACACCTGAAAGCAAATGCATTTCTTTTAAAATTGAATTAAGTGGACTTTACAGCAAGATTACCGTGAAGTAGGCACACTTATGAATTGAAATGTAAAAAAATGGGACAAGATGATAGTTTTATTTATAAGTCATTCATCTAATATATTTAAGTTTTTGGTTATGTAAAGTTGTGGGCTATTCCTACCTCCCTTGAAATCTCTTACATGTATACCCAACTAGAAGTGAGCTCCGGAGAGGTACTTCAGCACTTAAGCAAACTTTCTTACCTTAACATCAGCCAGATGAGATCCTGGCAATCATAATTATACTATATAAAACAAAACTAATGCAAAACTTGAGTGAACTTTGGCGGTAATCTAGCATAGTTTTTAATTCACTCATCTAATTGACAAAAATATGAAAAGTTACACCACTCTACTATCATCAGTTCACATTTAGCAATAGCAACAGGACATGAAAAATTCATATACGATGTAGATGATTGGATTACCAAAAACTCCAATGGACCAAAGAGAAGTATAGTTCTTGAATGAGTGATGTAAGAGTCAGAGAGGAAAGCTCCTATCAAAGCAAACCCAGCTGTGGCACCAAGGACATTAGTGACTGTAGTTGCGGAGCTCGAAACTCCCATATGCATTGTTCCATGGAGATAAGTGACCATATTCAGCATATTTGGGACATTAACGATGTTTGCCACAACTGTTAGAACTGCAAGGAGGAAAAAAGTGGAGAAGAAGTTTTGGAAATTAGACAATTTCATGCATGAAACATGTCAGGGAAGATTATACGCAACAAGGAATATAGCATAGATACACACAGTATATAAACCATGCTGCTCTGACTCCTCCATGCACCCCTCTATTGATGGGGTTTCCTCTCCAGTCCACAAAGCCTGTAATTGCCATGGTACTTAGAACTTATCAAGAATATGCCTTCTCCCTCTTGATTACTGGTTGCCTGCGGCGTCCCTCACATATGAGAGAAAGGGGTATAAATAAACCAGTCGGCATCCAAATCAAGATGTGACGGGAACAACTTGGGCAATCATAGTGTTTTTTTCCTTGCCTTTTTCCTTCCATTCCTATCACAAGCCCTGCTAGTCCAAATACCCAACATGCTAAAGTTGACTTACAATGTTCCTACTTGCTGCTGACAGAAATTTGGACACTGCAACACATTCACACTGAAGTGGAAAAACAGGGCATGTACAACAAGAGAGCTTGGCAAGTACTCCCTCCGTACAGAAATGATGGGCGTATTTTGATCAGGGAAAATTCAAACTTTACAAACTGTGACCAATAATTAGTTAAATTATATGTACACTTAGGTTATAAAATTTATATCCATGTATTTGTATTCAAAGAGGTTGTGAGATGATATTGAGCCTTTCGTAATTGACATTATATTATAAGAGTAATTAAGAGTCAAAATTTACTTCAAATGACTTTTTCTCAATCAAAATACGCCTATCATTTCTAAACAGAGGGAGTAATATTAATAATGTATAGTAGGAATTGTATTCAGCATGCCATCATCATGAGTGCCATATTTTGTCGCATGACTGCGAAAGTGCTAATTCATTAATTGTTTTGAGTAACAGTAATCTGAAAAGCTGACTTCCTCTGGAAAATAGTGCGGTCTATGAACAGAAAATGTTAGCTCTGAAAGAGACATTATTATAACTATGCGTATGATGAGAACAACAGAAAAATTACCTATTGGTTTCCCAGAACATATTGTTTTAGAAGATAAAATCTAGCAAGTAGCAAATAACTAATCATGATCACTACAATCACCAGATGTTGACACAGTAGCAGTAATTATAAATTAGCAGCAATAAGAAAATGAAGTCAAAAGCAACCATCACCATCACGGCATAACATGAGCAGAGAAGTCTTGAAATAAAGATAATTTGTAAGTCATCTGCTGAATCAATCCTGCCAGACAAATGAATTACATCCTTGGTATGGCCACCTTTCATGATAATCAGCATGCGGAGTCCCTTCACATATTGATTTCTTGTTATGGTATTCTGCTGATATCTGGTTCCAATGAACCAGCAGCATTCACTACTTGATATATATCTGAAGTGATATGAGGGAAATGAAGGCAAATCAGAAAGGATTACAATTAGGGAAATTTTACTCAGTTTTCTATGTATCACTTAAGTACGAAGTGAAATCACCTTTGCAATTTCTAAGAGACCTCAAGTCATCAATATAGAGGTAGTAATAAGGAAGGCGTTCTTACAGATATACGACATAAGTAAGAAGAAATCCACGAATAGCAATAGCAACTATCCAAAGACAGAAACCGAAGTGGGTTTTGTCACAACTGCTGCTGTCACCATCACCTCCTTAATTGATGAGATAATTGAATATGTTCAGAAGTCAGAACACATATATGGAGTAGTTAACAGAAGCAGTCACTGTTGACTAAACCGCCCATATTACGACATGGGCATATCTGCAGTCTTTTCAGATACTTCTCTGATTTTTGTGAGCACTGACATGCTAAGGACAAGCACCCGAAGAATACTAGCTGACACCATTACTTGGATAATCGTGTCACGGCGCAGCCCATAAGCCATCAATTTTCAGGAGATCAGGTATTTCACAGTATGGTACCTAATTAATAGATACGCTTCACACAAAAAATAAGTATCTTAAACAAATTCTCACTTTGAAGAATTTATTGAAGGTTTGCATTTTATTATCATTTGCACTCATTGCAGACATTAGAGAGGAAAACCAGATGGTTAATCTACTGATTGAGAAATACAGTACACAATTTACTTGATACTCCATTCTCTCCGCAGGCAGGCAGGGGGCGAAAGGAGTGGCCGGGAGCAGCGGACGCCGGCGCGCCAGATTTGGGTGAGCATGGCCCTCGCCGGAGTCCATCTGCTATGGCTCACACGCCCCACGTAAATGCTACCAAGGAGTTGAAGTGGGAGGTGGAAGCGGACCAGCGGGGCGGCGAGTGCGGCCGCACTGCTCCAGGAAACACAGCGAATAGGATCTACGGCGGCGGCGTGGAAACGCGCGTGGAGTTCACGGCGGCTATGGCGAGGGTGCGCCGACGCGAGCGAGGCCCGGCGGCGCGGCCTGAGCGCCGGCGGCCACAGTCCCTAGTTTTTACACATCGGTCCCTTAATCTCGATCCAACATTCTACAGTTGACTCCCTACCATTTTACAAAAACCCTCTATTTTGGGGAGTCTTCATTTGATTTCGTTTTTTTTTGCGAGAAAGTCTTCATGTGATTTCCTTTTCATTATCTGCAAGTGTTTGATTAGTAGAAGGGATTTGAAGAAGTGACCGGCTTGATGTTGATGGGACGAACATCTATGCATTGCAGGATAGCGATTGCCGCTTCGTCTGAAGAGAATACGACTGTATGGCACAATGGTTGGATAGACTGGCTGCCAAAGTAATGCTGGTCGATGGAGATCGAAGATATTTCTGTGACATTATATTATTATAATCTATATCTAATGTTTGATAGACAGTGCTCGGCTGGCTTCTTTCGGCTTATTTTCTCTCACACAATCCTATTCATTCTACCAGCCGAGCACTATTCATTCTACCAGCCGAACACGCTCAAACTATGGAAAGATCATCGGAATCCGGTGATCTTTACGGCTCAACTTTGGCATATCTCCGATGATCATCGAAATACTGTTGTTCGGCTCAATTTTCTGAACTGTCGCCCTCTAATCTGACAGTATTGGCGTGTTGCTGCTTCCTGGAATATCTCCTCGCCAAGGAAGTGTAGTCGACTAGCTGAAGGCAGGCAGCAATTGGAAGAAGCGATCAAGACGCGTGTGCTGTTGGAGTTTGCTCCTTCGATCCCTCCATCGTGTCATTGTCTCCATCACCATGCATTCTGCTGTTCATGAGCTGCATGGAGCAGCACGCTGACCAGGCGGCCAGTCTTCAGTTCTGCACTGCTGGTGTGATCGGCTCTGTTCTTGACTTGAACCCCCTTCCCTCTTGATGAATTAAATCTGCTTCATACACAATTCATTTCATGGAATCATGGCGAACCACCGTCAGTGATGATATGCATAATTACATATCCAAGCTGGGGCTATACAGATATGGCATATTTGTTTCTGAAAGTTGCTTCGCGATGGAGAAACACCCAGTTACATTTATCTATTACAAACTGTGGCGATAGCCTTTGTAAATGGCAATTTCATAAACATTGAAATTACCTTGAAGTATAATGGATATATCCAACTAACAATCTAAACACAAGAAGACATCAGCGTCTGATACAGTACAGGATTGAGATACTAATTTGCAGCTTGACTAATGAGTGGCACTGGGAACCAGAGCTCGCCTCAACTTTCTGAAGCAAGACCCTTCGATTGCAGAAGTTTAAGGTGAATCTTGATTGACTGACGGCTCACTGATGATGCGTGGATCCTGACGGTAGACATACTTCTTTGCCCAGTATAGGTAGTTAAGGAATCCAAGCAATCCAACAACAGCCACAACCCAGTAGAACAGGTCAAGATGGCTGTCGTTCAAGCTTGTTCCCTCGAGCCACCCTCCCTTGTGCCCATGCCTCGTGGCGCTGTTCACAACTTGCACCAGGAAGGTGGCCAGCAGCGATGCAAGCCCTGTCTCACACCAGAACAATGCTGTGGCGATGGACTTCATGCCCTGAGGCGCCTCACTGTTGAAGAACTCAAGGAGCCCAGGAAACGACGTGACATCCGACACGCCCAGCAGGAAGAACTGAGGCGTGAGCCAGAACAGGGACATCTGCACTGCAGATTCCTTTCTCTTTCTCTCAACAACTGCTGCGATAACTGATGCAAGTATCATGGAGGCAAAGCCTATTCCAATGCGCTGCAAATGAGTGATGCCACTGGCATAGCCTGTGTGCCTGCGCAAGAATGGCACGAGGAACCGGTCATAGACGGCGAGCATTACCATCTGGAACGTGATGGGGATGATGAAGAGTGTTGCAGGGGAAACAAAGATCTTGCCCAGCCTTGTGTTTGTCATGCCACCTTGCTGCACGGTGAATGATAAAATGATAGGGTTCGATACATATCCGATCATGGAACTGACAAACAGAGGAAGCATACGGAGCACAATCTTTGTCTCCTCCACCTTCGTCACACTGCAAAGTGACCAGGCACCTTCTTTGCCATGGTTAATGCAAGCTTTATCGAGGAATCTAGCAAGATGCATGTAATAGTTTATAATAAGCAATACCAGCAACAAGGCAATGCTTCCTACAACTAGTAATCTGCAATGAAAATTGTATGTTCTTCTCCAAATCTTACTTGAGGATATTTGTTTGGGAGAGTACTTTAGTTGATCCTTGTTCAGCACTGCTTTCCTGTGCTTCTTTCAGCTCCTCAGGCAGTTCAAACCTCCTGTTTCTGAATGCAACCACAAGAACCTGGAAGAGGCAAGATTGTAGGTAATGAACATTTTGAACACACTTGTTGATTATTGAGGTGAGATTTTCTCCTTAAAGCTAGGAAGGAGCATGACCTGCAGGATTCGAGTTAGAGGGCTTCCTTCAGGTACTTGGTTACGGTAGAAAGGAAGGCCAGCCGCAACCACAAGCAACCCAAGAAGAATTAGGATTGCACATAAGCCAAGTCCAATGCCCCACCCCTTGTAGTTCTCAAGCCACACAAGGAAAATTAGCCCCACAAAACCTCCAAAGGAGATCCCAAAGGTGTACCAGTTAAAGAAGCTGGACTGTTGGCGGGACTCAGAGGGGTCTTCATGGTCAAACTGGTCCGCTCCGAGGGATGGCAAGCAAGCACGCAAGCAACCTTCACCAAATGCACTGATATACAAGGCTGTGTAAAATAGTGTAGCGTTCCAACCATGGACCTCTTTGCAGGTACTCAGTTCAGCTTCAATGTTGCAGGGTGGTGGATGGAGTGACGGAATGTAGGCTTGAAGTGCAAGCAATCCGTAGCCCTGCACAAGTGCATGTTTATTCATGGATAATACATACATATTTCCCAATAAAGGGTTCATAAAATAACTTTTATCCAGTGCATGTTCATCAAGAACAAATCCCACATCACAAACTTGAACCTCGTAGAATTGGGGGCTACTCTTTTGATGACTTTTCAAAGCTGACAGTGAATATGTGTAGCGGAATTTACAGTATAAACCAGTTAAAATGTTTGGAATATACCAAGAGAACTAGCTTTGGATAAGAGCGCGTGGAATCAGTAATCCACATGTCAGAATCATGGCCTAGGCCATCCACCATCCGTCCTCTTTCACTATTGTCGCTACTACTTCTAATACTTCTTTTTTTTTTCTTTCTACCCTATCTTTTGTGGCTTATGCTTGGTTTCATTGCTAGCCTACCCCAACTTTCTTGGGAATAAAAGGCTTTGTTTTCATTGTTGTTGTTGTTGAAACCAGTTACTGTTTTCTATCTAAATTACTGGATTTCAGGGTCAAGACTTTGCCAGAGCAGGTATGCCAGTGTGTTTTAAGTTTCGACCTGTTTCCCAAATAGATATGAAAATCCTAACACTGTTTTAGTGAGGTAAATCAACGTTTATTCCCACCAAGCCAGATGGCCTCAAATTTCATAAGCGAAAATCAGTTTATGCCCATAAATAGTTAAATACCTTCATTTGAGCTTTGGGAAAGTACTTCAATAACTTCAGCTTCATATAGTTTACTACAGTATTGGTCAGATCAAATCTAACATGCATAACTGTGCCAAAATAAGAGCAAGTCATGCAAAATTGAACATTGTGTCGGCCAGTAATCTTCTATGCCAAGTGGCGATTGAGGTACTCCCTAAAAGCAGAGGGCGGTCCGTGACTGCAAAGAGGATTAGCTGATGATTTTGGGCATAGAAAAGATTCCACTGGATGTCAGCTTCTGGAATTTCATTAACATGGCATTATTTCTTCTGTCTGCTTTTGGTAGAAAAGGCTGGATCACTATATAGACTGTGTTCTGGTAGTTTGTCGCAGATGCAGCTGCGTACCACTATGCAACATTCAGTTGTATTCCTTGCTTTCTTTGCTGGTATCAACTAGCTGTAAAATTCCCCTAAAAAACTAGCTGTAAAATTGTGTGGCTCCTGTTAACAGAAACCGAGAATAATTTTCTCAAGTAAAAAAAGAAACCTCTGTGCAAACTTTAAAATAATTCAGGTAACCAATTTTTAGCATTAGCCTAGGATAGTGATGTTCTTTTATTCGTTTCTCTAATTGAAACTATCATTATGTTGTCTACTATCGATAGGTTCACATCTAGTAAAAGCAACAGAAGATGCAAAATATCTTTGTAGGCTGTAGCTTGTTGAAAAGACCGGGAAAAGAATTACCAGAAACTCCAATGGACCAAACAGAAGTATAGTTCTAGAACGAGTGATGTAAGAGTCTGAGAGGAAAGCTCCTATCAAAGCAAATCCAGATGTGGCACCAATAAGATTAGTGACTGTAGTCGCAGAGCCTGATACTCCCATATGCATTGTTCCTCGGAGATATGTGACCAAATTCAGCAAAATTGGGACATTCACCATGCTTGTTATAAACGTCAGGACTGTAAGGGAAAAAATATGGAGAGGAAGTTTGAAAATAAGAAAACATGTCACCCAGGAGGCCAGGACGCATGCCTGCGAATGACTACACACGTAACTCAGGAAGATAGATCATACAAGGAACTTAGTGTGTAGAGACTTACAGTACATAAACCATGCTGCCCTGACCCCTCCATGCACCTCTCTCTTGATGAGGCTTCCTCTCCAGTCCACAAAACCTCCAATCGCCATGGTACTAGAGAAAATTTTCTTCTCCCTCTTGGTTACTGTCTGCCCAGTGTATCCCTTGCAAACAAGAGGGGTATAAGTAAGGAGATGGTATGGATATTAAAATTCAAAGTGAGTTGGTGATAAATAAAAAATACAGCCTATTTTATGCCATTGCTAGTCAAGCCAGTATAGTACCAACTACCAACACTAAAGTTGACTTCATCGCTCCTAATTCCTGCTGACACTGAAATTTAGCCACTACAACAGGCATAACTAACTGGCAACGTATCAGGTGCAAACCAACCTCCTCGTGCAAACTATGCAAACCTCAATCTGGACCACATGATCTTGATCCAAGGGGCACGTAGAGAGAGGTGGGAGGGGGGATTTGCAAAATCACCGCCCACCCTTAATCACAGCAAGATCACTTTTGCAAATCCTCCCTCCCACCTCTCTCTACGCGCCCCCTTGGATCAAGATCATGTGGTCCAGATTGAGGTTTGCATAGTTTACACGGGGAGGTTGGTTTGCACCTGATACGTTGCCTAACTAATAATAAAAATAAACAGGGGCGTGTAAAGTGGGAGATGTCTACAAGTAAAAAAGAAAAGAAAAGAAACACAGGCATTGCTACAACATGCCATCATTCTGAGCGATATTTGTTATTCAAATGTCAATAATTAATTATTTGAGCATATTTTGAAAGCTAAGTTCCTTTGCATAGCAGTGCAGGTTAACTTATAAACAGGAAATGCTTATGTCTGCAAGCAGCAGGATATATAGGAATCTTAGAATCAGAAGCCAAAAAAGAAAGAGGTATCCATCCCCCAAATCATATCATTTCAGAAGATGGAAACCTAATAATTAGCTATGGACAAGCGCAATTGCCAGATGTGCTAGAAAGACACAAAAGCAGTATTAAGGAAAAAAAGGAGTCAAAATGAAAATTGCCATACCTGAGCATAGAAGTCCTGAAATCAAGCCAGCAGGAAATAAACTACACAAAATCTTCTCTCATCACTTTTTTCTCAAACACGCAGAAGAGATATGTATCATTATATTATGAAGAAAAGGGGGTTTGAAACCATTACAACACACATCCACACACACTCAGGTTTTTAGCTACCTAAATCTTTTCTGAACACTGAGCCAGCATAAACGAGCTTCTTGCTACAGGCTTACAGTTAACTTAGCTCGTGGTAATGGCATGGAGTCAGTTCAAATACAGCATTCTAGTAAGCTGATGGTGGATGAACAATGAACTCAGCAAACAGATACTTATATATACTACAAGGCATAATGCTATCACTCTGATATACATATCTTAGATGGGATCTCCATCTACAGAGCCTCTAATTGGCATGTTGCTGCTAGAAAGTTTGTCTTCTTCTTCTTGGCTACTGCTAGCCCATAGCATCTCTCACAAACAAGAGTATAAAACTATAAATAAGCAGATGGACATACAAATTCAAAGGGGGTGATAGCATCAACATGACAATCAAAGATTCTGCCCTATTTTATACCATTGCTATTGTAAGCCCCATAGGTACCAACAACCATCTCAAAGTTGATTTCCCACCTACTTCCTGCTGACTTAAAATGGATACTGCAGCAAGCAATCACAGCAAAACAATCATTCATTAACATCAAGTGACAAAACTCAGGAATATTTACAATTAGAGAGCTCTGCAAGTACCACAATATAGCAGATATTCTTTCCAGCATCATGCCAAGACACTGAATTTGATGTTTTGTAATTAAATCATACTAATTGTTCTAAGCAACTATAACTTATACAAAGGTAATGTTGATGTCTGAAAGCAAAACAACAGATGTATACAAAAGTACAACAGTAAAGACAATTGCTGCCCCAAAACATATTGTTCTAAAAGACGAAGCCTAGCAATGGACAAGAACAAATGCAAGTTGTGTTAGAACTCAGAAAAGAACAAATGCAAGGTATCATCATTACTAATAACTGAGTAGATAAGTTTTGAAATGCTAAATTAGTCATTGGTTTGCTGCTGAATATCTGCCAGAAACATAGACTACAATAGATTAGTTTCCACGCATAGGCAGCATAACTGTACTTCTCCGGTAGTTGGTACAATCACCTTAGTTCATCGCTGAATGGAGAAAGTTCAAATAATCTACGAAGAGTTCCAGGCTCCCGGTTTGCATGTTATTATCCCCTGCGGTTATTGCATACACACTGGAGGAATAAATCAAATGAAATCCATCTACAGACTGAGACATGCATACAAATTTTGGACAATGTGCAGGCAAGGCAAAGGGGTGGCAGGGGATGAAGGAATGGCCAGGAGCAGCATCTCCAGTGGCGGGGGCCGGCCACTGCCATTCCTGAAGGAGAAACTTGAAGCCGATGCCATGCAGGCTCTTGGCTGCACGGTCATCACAGCCGCTCTTCTGATTTGGCTGGATAGAGCCGCGCACGTGAGGAAGGGTAGCAGCGCGAGGTGGATGCAGACCAACATACGCATTCCAGAATTTCTGCAGTTCTTGTTGCTCACAAGTGAAAAACAAAAACAATAAAATAAAGAAACTGAAGAAAAGGACCAGGGAGTGATGTGGTTGGTTTGAGATTGAGCTGTGAGCTTGTGACCTGTTTTGTAATGGTGGGGGTGGGGCCACGCCATCGCAATCCGCAGTCGCCGTTCGGCTGTACCCGCCTACCCGGTAGGCGGCTTCGATGCGCCCTCCCTCAGTCCCTCTCTGAGCATCCCGCGCTCTCAAGTCCCAACGCGCCGGCGCAGCCACCCGCCTCAGCATATCCGCAGCTGCTCGGGCCGCGAGCGGCAGCGGAAGAAGCGCGGGAAAGAACCCATAGGAGTGTTGACGTCAAAAAGTCAGCCGTTGACTTTTGGAAATTAACACTGTGGTCTGGAAAATTTGCTTTACTTCAGTACAGGTCCAAAATCTCGAGGTTTACGGTGTGCCAGTCAATTTGACCTGAAATTGATAAGGTAAATTTTAATCAGTAAACAACAAGTAACTCATCGGTCAAAGCCCCGATTCGTCCCAACGGATCGGATCAACATGAATGGAAGTCCGATTTGAGAACATTAAACCATCGGCTATGAGTCCGATTTGTGAAGATGCAACATGTGTTAAAATAGGCCATCGGCTATGAGAACCGAATCATGAAGATACAGCGTTAGATTAAACCATCAACCATGAAGGCCGAATCGGAGATAGATTTAATTTAAACTTATTCTCTAATATACATCTTTCCAAAGGAGATAAATAAACTAATTCTCGTGTCACTAACAATCGGATCGATTTCGAGACAGCGTTGCTAGCAGGGCACCGATTAATCTATTTATTCCGATAGATCAATTTATATCAAACAACTTATTTAAATCAGATCTATTTGTAACTTGCGAATTAGATCTAAATCAGCTATATAAACAATAAGAACAGATCTATCATGAGGTCTGAATTATGATAAAACAGAATAGATCTTCTCTGATAGATGTAAGCCGATAGGATAAAACAGCAAGATACGATAAAGGGTGAGCGATCTAAACGAAGAAGGGCGATACGCCTTAATCTAAAGCCTAGAACGACTCGATAAATTGGTGAATTAACTAAATGAAGAAGGGCGATACGCCTCAATCTAAAGCTTAGATTAACTCGATAAGGGTGTCGGACTTACAGACAAGCCGGAGGTCAAGATGATGCAGCCCTGCTTGCTGAAGAACTCGACGAAAAGGGTTTGGGTGGCACGTTAGGCCGAAAGTTGTGTTTGATTGAATGGTTGAGTGAACGTCTTTTACAATGGCGCAGGGTTTATATTTATACGCTGGAAAACTACCTAAAACTTGTCGGCTACGACAATATCTCTAATTTAATTAAAGTAATCTAATTTTAAACTACTAAAACTATTACAAATCTTGATACGCATACAGGCTCTGAAGAAGCTTCCAGACGCGTCTCCCCTCAGAAGTCGTACATGCTCCGGCCTCTTTTGTCTCGTGTCCGATCAGGACTCGCATCGGACGAACTCCGATCGGAATCGGACGGCATTCAGAATCGGACTCGGCCTCTACGTCAACTCCGTCGTGCACGACTCCAGCCGAGTCAAAATCTGGTGTCAACACATGCCCCCAATTTTGGGATAAAATATCATTTTGTTCCAAAATTCTCCGAGCAATGATGACCCTGGCAGCGAACAGCTTATGGAAACCTGCACCCTTCACTGTTGCAACCCTCGAATCCCGTGCGGATTCGGCGCCGTGGCTTTCGGGCGGTTCCTTTTCTCATAAGCCTATAAATGCAGACCGGAACCGTCGTCCCCAACTCGCATCTGCTACTACATTCGCTCGTCCGCCATTGTCACCTCCATAAGCTCTCATCCAGCGACCCTGTGATCCTCAAGCCTCAACTTTTCGCTGCGAATCAGGTAAGAAACTCTTCCGCATATGATCCATATCACGCATCTGTGATTTACTGCATTCTTCTGCAATCTCTTAGGTTTCTCTCTCTTCGTATCACTATTCATTGTAGATCCATCTCTTTCATCAATGGCGGCTCCCCTTGATAAGGCGGATACTGATCAGGTTCCTGAGGTAAAAATCACCCAAAAAAATCTCCATTTTAATCTCTGCATTTCCTTTCCAGAACTATTTACGAGCCTCCATCTCCGCATTTATTATTTTATTTCTCTGATTGTAGCATATTAAGAAAAACCTAGTCATCCCCGTCTCCCATTTGGAAGCTGGATACTACCTAGGTCCAATGGGTGACCCCGATCCGACGGACCTAATCAATATGGAATCGGAGAGACTCTCCTTCAAAGGATCGGATCTACAAGTTACCGATTAGGCTGGCTTGTTTCGATCATGGCCTGGCAGTGTCCCAGGATGGAGAAATTGGTTTCTTAGAATGCAAACTGCCAAGTCCGCCTTTTGGGATAAGAAAGATATCGGCCAATGTCTCACACTCTCTCTTGCTGACATGGCCAAGGATGAGAACCTACTGGCCGCTTCCTCCCTTTTCTGGTCCGACGCCTTAAATGCTTTCATATTCGGTCATGGTCCGATGACGCCAACACTTATAGATGTGCATATGCTGACCGGCCTCAACACCATCAACGCCATGAACCCAAGAAGGCTGTCCAATGAACTGAATTACAAACTGGTAGGCACAGGCTCCAAAAGTTGGAAGAAATATGTCGCCGATCACTGTAAAACCGGCACTATCGGAGACAGGGAACATGCAGCTTTCCTTAACATGTGGTTGGAAAGATTTGTATTCTACGGGTCAACTCTTGGTGCTACCTCCAACATGCAAGCAATCGCAGAAGCACTATCTCGCGGCGAAGCAGTCCCCTTGGCCGTCTTCTTGTCGGAGCTGTCTATCATCTTCTCCACCAGGTATCGGCCAGATTGTTAGACGGCCAAGCAGTTGGTCATATCGGAGGCCCCTGGTGGTTTTATTCAGCTATGGTTGCAAACACAGTTCCGATCTGCTTTTGGATATAATTTCAAAGAACACCAATTTCTAAACTATTATGCAGAAGAAGAAAATGCAACCAGCCGTCGATGCATGTCATTTGGAGAAGCAGCATCAATCTGCCCCGGATCAAGGCTTGAACCAAAGGACATGGCCACATACTTTGAAAGTTTTTACCATGGGATCGCATCGGAGCGCTTTAGCTACTTTGCTTACAGTGATCCCAATCGAGACTATGAACTGCCCCTATTCAACATTCAGAATGAGCTGGCGTCGATCATGCCTGTCCTCAAATATTTATACCCTGAAAAACTACCTAAAACTTGTCGGCTACGATAATATCTCTAATTTAATTAAAGTAATCTAATCTTAAACTACTAAAACTATTACAAATCTTGATACGCATACAGGCCCTGAAGAAGCTTCCAGACGCGTCTCCCCTCAGAAGTCGTACATGCTCCGGCCTCTTTTGTCTCGTGTCCGATCAGGACTCGCATCGGACGAACTCCAATCGGAATCGGACGGCATTCAGAATCGGACTCGGCCTCTGCGTCAACTTCGTCGTGCACGACTCCAGCCGAGTCAAAATCTGGTGTCAACAAGGAGACTCCTGAGCTCCCTCGGATTTGAGGGAGGGGGCGCGGGATGGCCGGCGACTTCGCCGGCCCGGCAGCAATGTAGCCGAACCGGAATATTTTTATTTTTAAAAATAATCTTTGTTAATATTTGCATATGGCCCCATATATTTTTCAAATAGACCCCTATTTTGGATCGCGGTTATTATTCACGAACCGAATATTTGCAACTAAACCCTGAATTTTCCATATAGACCCTTAATTTGTATTATTATTTGTGATCCGAGTATTACAAATAGACTCGAATTTTTTCTATATCGACTCCTACTCTCCTAGTTTGTATCGTGATTATTAATCACGATTCGAGTATTTGCATATGGGTCCATAGTTTGGTCTGCTTTCGCCGGAACAGCAAATTCCCATCTCAATCAGCAAGCAGAGCGGAGGATAAAGTCACGCCCCCCCCCTCCCCCCTCCCCCTCCATCAGGGGCTTGTTTGGTAACTAGTGTATTAGAGTGTAATGGGAGGAATTGAGGAGGAATTAGTTCATTTTTTGCCTTGTTTAGTTCCAGCAAGTTTCTGCAATTCAACCAAACGCATTAAAAAACGTATCCCTCTCTCTACAACACGCTTCCCAATGTACTTTTTCTACAAGAAATTCGACCAACTTTCATGAACTAAACAAGGCCTCTTTCTCAATCTCCTTCGTTCTACTTCAATACACCTCTATCCAAACAAGGTCTAAGAGGTGAGCAGGGATCCCTATTCATTTTCTTTTCCTTCGCATCAGGTCAGATTCTGGCACTGCCCTTGCAACGGTCACCACAGAAGAATCTGGTCCTTTGGTTTTTTTGTAAATGGTGATCGAAAAGTCGAGAGAAGTGGTTAATTGATGGGATTGTGCATCTGAGAATTTCGCTATATTGCACATTGAATTGTTTAGATAACTCCTGCTGTCCACCTGCTACTTTACAGAAAATGTAAAATTTCTCGGATCCACAATCTATATGGTGACGACGCATTTTGCCGAACACCTCGAAGGCGCTCCTGGGCTGCAACTTGATGTACCAAAAGACACTGCGGGCAGAACCCGAAACCCAACTTCATCAGTTCAAGGATGGAGGGACTAGGGAGAAATCCAGAACCCCTGCATGCATTCAGGTGAAATTGATCTAGAGATGAACAAACGCGATACGCATTGGACAGCCTGTTCGGTTGGCTGGTGGCCGGTGGCTGGTGCTGATTTATTGTGAGACTGAAGTACTGCTGGCTGGCTGGTGGCTGGTGCTGATTTGTTGTGAGACTGAAATACTGCTGGCTGGTGGCTGATAAGCCAAGCGAACAGGCTGGATCCCTAAATTTTGCACAGAAGTCCCTACTTGTACTTGGTTTTATTGATTGAGATCCAATATTTTTCAATCGAGCTAATTCCCTCAGTGCCATTAGAATTTATAGTGATTCCTTCAATGCCATCATAATTCTTCTCCTCCCTTCAATGCCATTGTTTCCAAATTCCCTTCCCTTCATTGCCATTCCGTTAGGTTCTTCATCCATATGTGTCACTTACAACATGGCCCCACCAGAACCTTAACCTACACAAGGCCACCGACGGAATCAGGCGTTTCGTGCTGTCGGCGGTCGGCATCCGCTCGCTCTGGTCATGTGCCCTGCGCTCCTGCCCCGCGGGATCCTGCTTCACTGCCTCTCAGCCTACCACGCGGCCATTGGCGCATGCACACAATACGCTGTAGCAGAGGACATCCACACCGTCGGGGATGGTGTCGTCGAAGCCGGCAAGGATGGCCCACCCCGCGCAGCCCTGCTCCGAACAGAGTAGCCGACCTGGTACATGGCGACCCTCGACACGGCGGAGCCCACCTTGGCGGTCCTAGGGGCGAGGCTGTAGTACGAGGCGCCGGCGACCGTGTTCCCAGCGACCATGGACGCATCGTCCCCGGGCGAGCTGCTGCCGCCCCTCTCGACACGGATTCATGGATGATCAGCATCCATCCGCAGCTGCTCGGATCGCCAATTTGTTCCTGTGATGCTTGTGGCCATTGCAGAATTCGGAGCGACACGGCCTTTTGAGACATGCTCGTGCTGACTCTCGCGGCCAGCTCGCGGCGATAGTCCGGCGCGTTCGCGGAGCGGTCGCCGCCGAGAGAGCCGACCACTGCGTTGGCGGCCAGCTTGTGGCACGACGCAGCCCGTGAGCCGCAGACACCTTAGCGCACGCCGCTTATCGCCGCCGCTACGCCCGCACGAAGTGGCCTAGCACGGCATCGCGCCCTGCTCCTACAGTCCTACGTGATCTAGGACTTCAATGGACATGCGACTTAAGAGCAGTAGCAGGCTTCAGAAAATTAAGCTATCTCTAACAACTGAGAGCACGTGAGAGAAGAGGAGGCCATGCGCAATCGATTTTACTAGATTTTGGTGCAAATTGCTGAATAGAAGTGATCGAATTGGACGGCAGCGCTGGTTACCGGAGCTGTCTCTCGGCAACGCGTGTGTTTTCTTGTGGAAGGGATAGGCCCAGCGCTGAAAAAGTTGCAACTGTTGCACATCGGATAGGAGGGCTCAATTTAGAGCGTGACTTACCTTCGGAGCACTCCGCCGAACGCCAGCTCTCTAGAGCACGGAGCACCTACGGAGATAATGGGCCGACGGGCCGTGACGGAAGATGTAACAGAATGGCAATCAAGGGAAAGGAATTTAGAAACAATGGCAGTGAAGAGAGAAGACAAATTTTGATGGCATTGAAGGAATAGCTATAAATTTTAGTGGCATTGAGGAATTAACTCTTTTCAATCTGTCGACTCGTGTCCGTGGTCGTTTCAGTCGCGGCGGCCATGGCGGCGGCGACGGCGGCGGACCAGGAGGAGGACGAGGCTCTGGTGCGTGCGGGCCGGAGAATACTTTACTGGCAGCGAGGCGCGCGCGACCATCCCTGACGACCCCGCCGCGCCAGGTTTACCCATACGCCACAACTACAACCTTCGTTCCCCTCTTACTTCGGACTTCGTTCTGAGCGCGGCATTTCGTGGCTGCTTTTGCGTTCTAAGCCTTCGAAGACCGCAGGGCTAGGCTGCAAGATAGCGAGCAGAGACTCGAATGCGATGGCTCGGGAACCTCTGGCTAAATACGAATCACCAAGCTTCCATCTTAGTACTGCCGCAACAGTAGCAGATTCGTCATTCATGTTCTTTTTATTTTCTGCAAGTAATTATGAGGAAGGGTTCCGATAAGTTATTAGTTGATGGGATTGTACATTGTTGAAGTGTATGACACATTGATCAGTTGTTAAGCTATTCGTGCTGCCAGCCTGCTTCTTTTTATTGATAGAGATTGTCGTTCTTAGCCACATTACAATCTAAATCTATAATATCTATCAAAATTGGATGGTCTTTTCGATCCACCTACTGCGTACTGATACTTTTTGGCTGTTTAATTTGTTCAGTTGTCATCCTCTAATCCGACAGTACTGATGCGTTGCAGCTTCCTGGAGTATCTCCTGGCCCAGAAAGTGTAATTGATCAATGCCACAAGCTCGAAGACTGCCAGGAACATGAAGAAGTGATCGAGTCGTGTCCTGTTGAAGTTTGTTCCGTCCAGCCAGCCCCTACCGCCACCATGCCTTGTCACTCTGTTCACAAGCTGAATGAAGGCGCAACATGACCAGGCAGCCAGTCCAGCCAGAAAGGACTGCACTGCTGGTGCGATTGGCTTCATCACTGGAGGGGCCTCACTCTTGATGAACTCAACCAATCCACCGAACGATGCTGCATCCATGATGCTTAGAAGGAAGAACTGGATCACCAGCCAGAAGACAGACATTGGCACTCCGGTTCCTGTCGATGTTAACCCGTGCTGCTCTGCGATAGCTAATCTTTTTGCTTCCACCATTGTGGCGATGCATGCCGCTGCTGTCCCGCAAACCGAACCAGCGCCAATACGCTGCAGTGGTGTGATCCTACGCTCATGGCCTGTGGTTGTTCTCAGCAGCGGTGCCAAGATCCGGCTGTAGCATGGCTGCATCGGCATGTGGAATGCTATTGGGATTGCTATGAGAGAGGCAGAGGGTATCTGGATTGTGCCTGCCCCTTTGTCCATTGTGCTGCCAACTTGTATGGTTAATGTCATCAGCAGCGTGTAGGGCAAGTAGATGAGCAAGCAGCTGATAAAGATTGGAAGCATCCGAGTGATAGCTTTTGTTTCATCAACTTGAGTAGTGCTGCAAAATGAAATGGGGTTGTTATCACCATAATGTATCCAAGTTTTGTCCAACAATTCTTTTCATCAGGGAAATTATGATTGAGATACAATAAAACGTTACTCTGTATTGAATGAGTAAGTTCCCAGGGAAATGTGAGCGGTGAGGTGTGAGGAACTTACCCAGATTTGTGGACGCGGTCTGCTATGCTGGTTTCTTGCAGCTCGAAAACATCTACTGTGGCTTGCCTCTTCTTTGATGAGATGACAAGAACCTGTGGAGGTACCAGGGTCAGAACTTGAGAACCTCCATAAGTTAAGCTTTTTTCTTCTTTTATCTTAAATTCTTACAAACCAGCTGATCTTGATAATAAATTCATTTTTCGTTTATGATTCATACACAGAAAAGGGATATTAAGTTCCTTTATTTCTTATGAGTAATTATCTGCTATTTAAACTTTAGGACTAATGTGCATGGTCTTTCAGCATTAAGCATTGAAGGCAAGTAATCACATATTGAAGCCTTTTTACATTTAGTCATCGTCATATTGAATTGCAACAGGCCAACAGACGTTTAGTCCATACAACAAGTGTACTTTATGAACTTTTACCTGCAATGTTCTAGTTAGAGGACTTCCAATAGGCTTTTGCATTCGGCAGAAAGGCATTCCACAGGCAGCCACAAGCAGCCCTACAAGAACAATATGAGCACATATCATAAATCCAATGTTCCAACCCAAGTTATTCTCGATCCACACCAAGAAGGCCAAGCCAATTATCGCTCCGAGAGAATTCGCAAACTTGAGCCAGATCAAGAACATACTCTTGAGCTGTGATTTTTTTGGTTCATCAGTACTGAACTGATCTCCACCAAGGGACGGTATGCAAGAGCGCATGCAGCCCTCCCCAATGGCGAACAATAATAAGCTCAAGTAGAGCATTGCCAAGTTCCAACCTTTAGCTGTCTCACAGCTGTTTGGTTCTTTGTTTACCTCACAAATGTCAGGATGAAGTGAAGGAAAATGGGCTTGAAGTGCTAACAACGTATAACCCTGCACATGCAACAGAAAGTGTTTATAATTCGGCATTTTTTTTTACTTCTAGTTTCCAATTTCAAAAGAAAAAAAATTCTAAGAGCAATTACTATTGCGGTATAGTAAAGTGCGCCTTTTATGGAATAGACTACCAAATCATGTATATTTTGTATAGTTGTTATGGTACAGCCTAAAAGAACAAGCTGAATTGCTTCGGTAGCTCTAGTTCCACGTCGTAGCCAAATGGAAATGGTTTTGTTTGGCAGCAATATGACTAGTTATTAGTTAATACATAATTTTTGAACAGGTATTAAATTGAGAAGTAGATTACCAGGACCACACAGGGGCCGAATACAAATATAGCAGTGGTTCGCTTGATACATGCATCAGAGATGAAGCTCATCAGTGCAGCACATACCAACACGGCGCCAACCAAGCAGCCGATCACAGTTGATGAGGTCACTATATCCAGATGCAACATCCCATGGAAATAGGCCACCACGCTGAAGTTTGAGCTGCTAGCGCTGCTTCTCAGCATGAACAAAACTGCAAACAACATAACATTCAGCGTTAACTGTTAGAGATACTGGTTCAAAGCGGCTGAACATTTAATTTTTGGAAGAAATACTGATCCGCTCTGGACCAATCAAGAATTCAAGATTTGTCAAGGTTAAAAGTGTAGCTGCACGTGAACCAAGAACGGTGAGGTCTTTTTGCTTGTTTGCCATGATTTTCATCTCTCTACATGTCGGATAGAGTTGTTTGTGCAGGCAGCATTTCGAGAAGTCTGACTATTCTGAACTTTTTAAAAACCAGGACTATTCTAAGGTTTGATGAAACATTCTATGTGTGAGTTGGAATTTATATAACCTTGTCAAACGTTCATTTGGCACATAATTGAAACATAGAATACCAAACATGATTTATAACAATAGCTAAAAGGGCTCTCATAGAACTAAATTTGGTTTAACGTGCCAATTGGGTGGCTACTGTCTAGTCCAGCAGTAGAACTGTAGAAGTGGTGCCCGTGCATTTTGGATTCAAATAAGTTGTTTTTATTGCAGATATTTTGAAAACAAAATCAATAATTTTTTAAAATACTTGGCACGTGATATCGTGATAGCTTATCATTGATAAATCAAATGAGCAAGAGTTTGAGGTCTATAGCAGTCAGTGTGCTCTTGCAGCTGCTTCTACAGAGCACAGATCAAGATGTTTACCTAGTGACTAAAAAAAAGAGGAAGGTCAAATTGTCGGTTATCTTCCTATCTGGCGTTGTCTACCTCGTGTTGCAAGTCCCCATTTTTTACTTTCGAGTCGTACGATTCCTACAGCTGTGGATCCGAATGGAAATCAGTCAGATACTCTGGGCAACTAATTAAAAGGTCAGACTGTCAGCTGCCAATATGAAATGCCCATTTCTTGTGTTCCAATAGGAAGGGCTATTTCGATCTCCCCCCAAGCTCAAGCAAGAGAAACATTGGTTTCTCTATTAGTTTTGTTTGTGTAAACAGAACAGAAATCGCAAACAAGATCATGAAGTGCTCAAGTGCAAGGCTATCGATCAACACCGCATCGGTTGCGTGGATGAAAAAGAACAAAAAATTACCGGAGTTTGTAGCAAACTAGGGATTTGTCATGGTAGCATGATCAGTTACCATGCCTTCATAATCAGTTAGAAAATGAGCACTACAAAAGATGGCAAGAACATAACAAAACAGAACAGAAGGCCGATCCAACGAAAGCATCCATGAACTTTTAGCCCAAATCTAAATGGATACCAGAGTTGCTCACATACCGTAGAGGAAGAGAGTTGCCCTGATGCCTCCATGCCTCCTCTCATCCACTGCATTCCCTCGCCAATCCACGTACACTTCTTCACCCGCCATATAGCTTTAGGCTTCTTTGGGAGCAAAAAGGAGAAGAGCTCAAGCCAGGCCTCTCCTGGTGGCTGGTGCACACAGGCAACTAGCTCAGCTCTGTTTCAATGCACGCAATGCTCTATCACTACAAGGGTGGTGACAGAGCACAGCCTGCCCCTGCTGCTCTCCAGTCTGCAGACTCCTAGAGACTCATAAGATATATGAGCAGAGCAGTAGTGTTATTGACTTATTGGAGGCACACGAAGACAGGTTGGATAAAAATTGATTAATCACTCGATAATTAAGGGTACTCCCGAAATGGCGAAATGGCTATGTGTTTTTAAAAGGAAAAATTTGAAAAATGCCATTATAATTTTCGTGAATTGGAAAAATGCCATCCGACCCCACATGTCAGTGACTCAGGTGGACCCCACCTGTCAGTGACTCAGCGATGGCATTTTTCCAATTCCGTGAAAATTGTAATGGCATTTTTCCAACTTGCCCTTTTAAAAGATGAAAAGAAATGGTAGAAAAATCCTAGCGTATAAACAAATGCATGCCCTATATATTTACATATGCTGTACACGAGTAGAGACCCTTGAATTGGCTTCTGATCGATCACGTGGTGATCATGCCCGCGCGCCCGGGCGCTGCTCCAGCTCGCGGTGACGCCGCGTATCGGCCGCGCGGCCGGGACGTGGACGCGTATCTCCTGTCGTGGGCGAGAGCTTTATTTAGCTCCATCGTGACGTGCGCGCATGAAACTTTCATGTGCTTTCCAGGCTTTGGTTATTAGACGACGGCGGAGCCCTCGGTGTTAGATTGATCTCAAGTGGGGGCCCAACGGCAGCCCATTAACCCCTTAATCGCGCCCTGATCGGGGGCGCCTAACCCTAATGGTTAGTGGGCCCCCGTCGCACTGCGCTATATTAAGAGGGGTGGGGGCTGGCAGGCTCTTGACACGAGGTTCGCCGCAGCCGTACTCCCCACCCCGACAAACCCTAGCTCTCCGATCAGAGAGGCGCAGCAGCGGCGGGATTGCTCCACCGACGCCCTCTTCTTCCTGCTACGACGACGCCGCCATCGCCATGGCCAACGCCGCCGCCAATCCCGCCACCACCGCCGATGGTTGTAACCCTAACTCTCTCTGTTCATTCTCTGTTTTTGTTAGTAGACGATGTATAGGATCCTCTCTCTGTTGTTTAATCCTTGTACCCGAACCGGATCTACTGCTAGTTAACAGCAAGTTCCTATCAATGGTATCAGTCGGGTACTAGCGAGTAGATCGAGTTTTTCGGGTTCAAATACTAGCACAAGAAACACAGGGGGCCGCCGAGTGACATGTCTCTGAGCATCGTCCCGGGCCTCACACACAGCATAGGTGGCTGCCGAGCGACATGCCTAGAGCATCGTCCCGGGTCACACAATCACAGGCAAGAGCACAGAGCAAGGCATCAAGTCTTTTCCCCAACCCTAGCACACAGAGCAGAGAGCTCACGGGACCGGGGAAGGGGACTTACCTGGCCCTGCCGCGCGTGCGCAGTAGTTGCAGCCGCAGTCGAGCCGCTCGACGGCGGCGCGCTCAAAGCGAACGCGCCGCCGGCGAGGGATCCGACCACGGCGGCCGGACGAACAGCAGCAAAGGAGGCCGGCCGGCGCATCCAGCGCTAGAAGGCGCGGCTCGCCACTCACAGCTGCGCGTCGTGGAAGCCTCGCGAGATCTACGGCGGTAGCTGCGCGAGCACAGGAGTGAGCGGCCGCGCGAGCGAGCGGCGGCAGCTGCGCGCGGCGGTTTCGGAGCGAGCAGCTGCGCTGCACAGTAACGGTTTTGCGAGCGGCTGCGCGAGGGTTCCGGTTCTTTCTGCGAGCGTCGGTCTTTTATCCGAACGAGAACGGCGGAGAACCGTCCGATCGATCGGACGGCAGAGATCGAATCCGGCTAGGGTTTTTACAGCGCCGGTTCGACTGGGCCGTTAGCAGGCCGTGTGGGCCGAGCGCCAGCTCGCTGGCTGGGCCGCGCTGCAGCGCAGTAAGGCCGCGTGCGAGCGAGGGCAAGTTGGCCGCGCCGGATTCTCGCTGGGCCAAGCAAGCAAGCGCAAACAGGCCGCCCGCGCGAACAGCAAGCAGGCCGGATCTGTTGTTTTTTCCGGGCCGGTTTTAGCAAAAGTGATACTTCTGAATTTATTTCTTCATATTTTCAGCAGCTTTAGATACACTAATTAATTTACACCAACGTGTTTATTATTTAGAGAGCAAGATTAGCAAGTAATATTTCTGAAAATAGCAAGTTATTTTTTATTATTCCGCTGCGCAAGTTATTATTGTTATTCTCTTATTAAATTGAACCAACGGGATATTTAATTTGAGAAGCCTAGATTTTTTCAGCACAAGTATTTCGGTACTGTTGTTATTTTTTGACCAACGTTAATAATAGCAATATTACTGATCCAAGTTTTACCAGTATTTATTCTTTTCTGCCCAACGGTGATTAGAATAAGTGAAGCAAGTTATTTGTATGTCTTGATTTTGACCAACGTTAAATTAAGATATGCAATTATTATGATTATTATGTTCTCACAAATGTGTCATGTTTTCATTTCAGAGCAAACAGCAAACGCTATACACTTAATCAGTGCAATCCCCAAGCTAACTGGCCAGAATTATGTTGCATGGCGTGAGGAGCTTGATTCAGCACTAGCACTTGCAGAGATAGATATGGCTCTCACTGAGCCACAACCCACTGAGCCAGAAGAGCCCGTGAGGGCTGAGAATGAGTCTGAGGCAGATTTTGCTACTCGGCAGTGGAATCATGCTCCCATAAGAGCAAAGTATGACCTAGACAAGGCAAAGTGGGACAAATCAAACCGCAAGTGCAAAATTATCATCAGAAAGACCATTACAGAAAGCTTAAGGGGTGCCATCCCAGAGTGTGACACAGCTACAGAGTACCTAGAGAAAGTGAAGAGCTAGTTTACTGGTTCAACCAAAGCTCATGCTTCCACACTGATTCAGAAACTCACAACAATGAGATTTACTGGTGGAAGTGTGAGAGATCACATTCTGAGCATGGGTACTATGGCATCCAAGTTAGACAAGCTGAAGATGCCACTGCCAGATGGGTTCCTCATTCACTTGGCCCTGAACTCACTCCCTAAAGAGTATGAGACATTTGTTGTTAATTACAACACAAAGTCAGAGGAGTGGGACCTACAAAAGGTCATTGCCATGTGTGTACAAGAAGAAGAAAGGCTAAAGAAAGCAAAAGGAGAGGATACTCTCAACTATGTGAAGGGCAAGCAACAGAACAAGAAGCAACACTTCAACAAGAAAGCTTCAGATGCCTCTACTTCTCAGTATAAGGGAGGCAACTCTTCACAGTTCAGAGCACCCTCTAGACCAGCCGCCCAGCAGAAGGAATTGAACAAAGATCAGTGCAAGTGGTGTGAAGAAACTGGGCATTGGAAGCATGACTGCCCTAAGTTCATGAGGCACTGCCTAGAGAAAGGTGAGGACATTATTACATTTGTTGATGAGTCCTTATACATAAGTTATGACAGTTCCACATGGTGGATTGACTCAGGTGCAACTGTTCATGTTGCTAACTCTTTGCAGGGATTCCATGGAGGGAGAACCCTTCAAAGAAGAGAAAGACAAATTAAGGTGGCCACTGGCGTTGAAGCAGAAGTTGAAGCCATAGGAAATCTTTCTCTAGTTCTAGCTAGTGGCTTCAAGCTTCAGTTACATGATGTCCTTTATGTTCCCTCATTAGCTAGAAATTTGATATCAGTTTCATGTTTGTCAGACTATGGTATTGATTGCCATTTTTCTAAGAATGAGTGTAAGCTACAGTTTAATAATAAATGTGTGGGTCTTGCCTTCCGACAAGACAAACTTTATTTATTATCTATGTCTGAGAATGTGAATGATGTAAGCAGTAAGCATGAGAAAGTATTATCATTAGATGCAAGCAAGAAAAGAAAGAGAATTGATTCCTCATCGAAATTATGGCACTGTCGTTTAGGCCATATTTCGAGGGGGAGAATAGAACGCTTAGTTAAAGAATCAATCCTCCCACCACTAGAATTTTCAGAGTTAGAGCAATGCGTTGATTGCATCAAAGGCAAGTTTGCAAAGATTATAAAGAAAGGAGCTAAGCGAAGCGGGGGAGTTTTGGAATTGATCCACACGGACATCTGTGGACCTTTTCCAGTAAAGTCTGTGGATGATTTTGATTCATTCATCACATTCACAGATGACTACTCTCGTTATGGATATATTTATCCAATCAAAGAACGTTCGGAAGCGTTAGACAAGTTTAAGATATTTAAAGCTGAAGTAGAAAATCAACTCGAAAGAAAAATCAAGGTAGTAAGATCCGATCGTGGAGGGGAGTACTACGGTCGACATACCCCTTATGGACAAGTTCCTGGACCTTTTGCAAGGTTCCTACAGGAAAATGGCATAGTAGCCCAGTATTCAATGCCGGGCGAGCCTCAGCAAAATGGAGTAGCAGAAAGGCGTAATCGTACCCTTGATGGATATGGTGCGCAGCATGATGAGCTATTCCACATTACCATTGAGTCTGTGGATGGAGGCCTTAAAAACCGCCATTCATATTCTCAATAGAGTTCCAAGCAAGTCGGTGATGAAAACACCGTACGAGTTATGGACAGGGAGAAAACCTTCACTCAACCATTTGCGTGTGTGGGGGAGTCCTGCTGAAGCCAAAGTATTTAACCCAAACATAGGAAAGCTAGATCCCAAGACAGTCAGTTGCCATCTTATTGGCTACCCAGAAAAATCGAAAGGTTATCGTTTCTACTGCTCTAGTGGGCACACAAAGTTTGTGGAAACGAGACACGCTAGATTCCTAGAGGAAGAGATGATCAGGGGGAGTAAGGTAGTGCGAAAAATTGACCTTGAGAAAAAACGGGTGTTTGTGCCCATCCCGATAGAGCAAGAGCCCTATTTCACACTACCTGTTGTCGCCGGCCCTACAATAGAGCCAGCACCTGCTGTTCCTTTGCCTTTACCTGGTAACCCGGAACCTGTCCTTCAGGAGCCGGTTGAGCCAGTGGCGGAGCAACAGCAGCCTCAAAATGAACAACCACAAGTAGAGGAAGTGCCAGCTGCGGAGCCTTCTGGCAGACCGCAAAGAGTTAGAAAATCTCCAATTTCAGATGACTACATAGTCTATGAATGCGAAGAAGTTCAGATGGAGGGTGATCCCGCTTCATTTGAAGAAGCCATGAGAAGCGCTGAAGCATCTAAGTGGCAAGAAGCCATGGAAGATGAGTTGAGATCTATGAGTGCAAACAAAGTCTGGGAGCTAGAAGAAATTCCTAATGGAGCCAAAACAGTAGGCTGCAAATGGGTCTACAAGGTGAAACGTGACTCCAAAGGGAATGTAGAAAGATATAAGGCGCGACTTGTGGCGAAGGGTTTTACCCAAAGAGAAGGGATAGATTATAATGAGACATTTTCTCCCGTCTCGAGCAAGGATTCTTTCAGAATCATAATGGCCTTGGTAGCACATTTTGATCTAGAATTGCATCAAATGGATGTAAAGACAGCATTCCTAAATGGAGACTTAGAAGAAAGAATTTATATGGCACAACCGAAAGGTTTTGTCGAGAAAGGTAAAGAAAGAATGGGATGTCGTCTAAAGAAGTCTATCTATGGCCTAAAGCAAGCATCTAGGCAATGGAATCTAAAGTTTGATCAGACAATCAAAAGATTTGGGTTTAAAGAGAATGTTGAGGACAATTGCGTGTATGCAAAGTTTAAGAATGGGAAATACATTTTCCTAATACTGTATGTGGATGACATTCTACTGGCAAGTAGTGATGTTGGTCTGCTGCAGGAAACCAAGAAGTTTTTGTCCTCAAATTTTGATATGAAAGACATAGGTGAAGCCTCATTTGTTTTGGGCATAAAGATTCACCGAGATAGAAGCAAAGGGGTATTGGGATTGTCCCAAGAAGCATATATAGAGAAAGTTCTGAAGAAATTCAATATGCATAAGTGCAGTCCTTCACCTGCTCCTATAGTCAAAGGTGACAAGTATGGGGCGCATCAGTCTCCCAAGAATAAGTTTGAAAGCGATCGCATGAAAGCTGTTCCATACGCTTCAGCTGTAGGAAGTCTACAGTATGCGCAAGTGTGCACACGCCCAGATCTAGCATTTGTAACCGGGTTGCTTGGCAGATATCAAAGTAATCCTGGTATGGAACACTGGAATTTGATAAAGAAAGCCTTAAGATATTTACAAGGTACAAAAGGTCTAATGTTGACATATAGAAGAACTGATGACCTACAGATAGTAGGGTATTCAGATTCTGACTATGCAGGAGATGAAAGAAAGTCCACGTCAGGGTATATATTTACTCTTGCTCAAGGAGCTATTTCGTGGAAAAGCCAGAAACAAACAATTAACACTGCGTCATCGACGATGTATGCTGAGTTTATTGCTTGTTATGAAGCATCAGGGCAGGTGAACTGGCTTAAGAAATTTATACCCGGTTTGAAGGTGGTTGATAGCATCAACAAACCACTAAAGTTGTATTGTGACAACGAGCCAGCTGTATTATACGCTCACAACAATAAGTCTAGCAATGCCGCCAAGCACATTGACATCAAGTATTATGTTGTGAAGGATAAAATCCGGGATCACGCCATCAGTCTAGAACATATAAGCACAGAAAAGATGCTAGCGGATCCGCTTACGAAAGGCTTACCGCCCAACGTGTTCAGAGGACATGTAGCCGGCATGGGTTTAAGGGAAAGCTTGTGATACCTGGATAGCAAGGGGGCCCAAGGCAAGAATTCGTCTCTAAACAGAAAAGGGTTTGTGGCTGTCGAGTCTAACGGTAATGACTGTGATGACGGAACATGCTCAATACTCTGATTTGTGATGGGGTGAGTTGGAAAAGCACAAGGCGATAGAAGAGATCAAGGGGGAGAATGTTAGATTGATCTCAAGTGGGGGCCCAACGGCAGCCCATTAACCCCTTAATCGCGCCCTGATCGGGGGCGCCTAACCCTAATGGTTAGTGGGCCCCCGTCGCACTGCGCTATATTAAGAGGGGTGGGGGCTGGCAGGCTCTTGACACGAGGTTCGCTGCAGCCACAAACTCCACCCCGACAAACCCTAGCTCTCCGATCAGAGAGGCGCAGCAGCGGCGGGATTGCTCCACCGACGCCCTCTTCCTCCTGCGACCACGCCGCCGTCGCCATGGCGAACAACGCCGCTGGGAACCCCAACGCCACTGCTGATGGTCGACCTCTAAACCTCTCTGTTCTTTCTCTGTTCTTGTTAGTAGACCATGTTTTAGGATCCTTGTATCTACTGTTGTTTATCTCTTTATACCCGATCGATCTACTGCTAGATAACAGCAAGTTTACTATCACTCGGTCCTCACCGGCGTTGAAGAAATATGTTTATGAAGATCGGGATGGACATGGACTTGATTTGTTTGTAGTATCTGGCACCAGTTCACTGCCACCTGTTTAGCCGATCGCGTGGATTGATCTGATCTTCATGTGGGTGATCACGATTGGGTTCATGGTAACAACATTAACACGCCGGTGGTGAGTGCCCCTGCTGTGCCTGCAGCTGCAGTAGGCACGCGATGGCTTGTATGCTAACGAGGGCCAACTAGTTAACAAAACTTGAAATATATATATGTAGCCTTCTATGCCCTTGGTTTCTGTGCTTGGTTAGTCGGATAAGCAGTTTTGATTTTTTTTTTGGGCGTGACAGGGTCAGGGACGCGTACACATGCTTTGCCGCCATATATGCATAACATAGTCACACAACCAGTCAACCAGAGGTGTATACCATCACATACTTATAGGATCTCTATTGATTTGTAGCATATCTATACTATAAAGAGTGAGAGATTTGATGTCAAATCCTACACAGCCATAAACCTACCCTCACCTCACAAATCAACTTTTTGGGCCCACCCGTCAGGTAGGACGAAGACCAAAAGGGAGGGGGGGAGAACCATTTTCTTCATAGCGCCCAGAAGAAATCGGTGGAAACAGCCGAATTTTTTACACAGTAACTCCTACCCATACCCACCGGGCCATCCCTCCTACGCTCCTTCCTTGCCAAGGCAAAACTGGATCACCGCCACCATATCGCGCATCTCGTCCGCAATCCCGCCGGCGCATGCATCTCGCCGGCAATTCCGCATCCGTGATTCATGCCCTTGCTTTGAAGGGGCGCGAAGGCACCACCGTCAGGGCTATAAGTAGGTGCTTCGTCTTGGCCTCCACCTCGTCGGTTCCCAGATGGCTTGGATGCCCACGCCGCTCCATCGGCGGACCTCGAAGAGCTCTAATGCCCGCACCGCTCCCCACGGGCTACAGGGGAGTCCCCTACGATTTTGCCCCATGGTAGGAAGTAGCGTGAAGGCAGGGGCGCCCGCCGGCGGGAGCCGCCGCACGTGGGCCACAGCGACCACCCACGGCCAGCAGCAGGGCTGATGCGAGCAGTATGGCCGCGCCATGGAGCCGGCAGCCAACACCTGGCGAGGGCCGCAATCAGAGGCGCATGCGCCCGCCGATGAGGAGGCAGGGGTGTCCGTCCGCGGGGCCCGCGGGGGGCGCGTTCAGCAGCGCCTAGCGAGGAGAGCGACACGGGCCACGATGCTTGGAGCAGGTGGCCACTGGCAAGCACCTTGACGCAGCCAACACAGATGGTGGCCTGCCTCGTGCCGCGAGCTCTCGCGGCGGGGATAGAGGCCCTGCCTCCGATGGCGGCCTAGCTACGAGAATGGAGAGCCTGCTCGGCTGTCGTGGGCTCCGGTGACGGCGGAGGCAGCACGCAGGCGCAACTGCAACGTTGTGGCACGGGGATGGAGTAACACGGTCGAATCGCATTGCCGCCGCCGCACCTTCGTCGAGCCGTGCCGCCGCCGTCGCATCTTCGTCGAATCGTGCTGCCGCCGCTGTGAATCGCGTGGGCCTCGTTGTTGACCCTGGCCAAGCAGAGATGCAGATAAAGAACAATCCAGCCCTGTAGCCACAAATCAAGCAAGTTGCCGCACCGTACCTGAGGTCAGACCCATCATCGATCTTGGCCAAATGGAGCTCCACGACCGATGGCAGCTTGGCCATGGAGGGGATCTCGGCGGGCCCCAGTCGACGGAGGGCGGCTTGGCAATGGAGGAGATCTCGGCAGTGCCCGGCCGACGGGGGGTGAAGCCAGGGGTGGGGCAGTGCGGAGAGAACGCAACACAAAGGAAGCCATCTCCGGCGTCGAGCCCGGCCGCGAGGCGGAGAGAGAGGAGCGGTGCGCGGTGCAAGTGGAGGGAGGAGAGAAAAGCGGGGCGGCGTGCGTCGGTGAGAGGAAAAAAAAGCTGGGGGGTCACGGTTTGTGGGCTTTTTGGGTTTGACGTTGAAACAAGATAATCGCTTATTTTTAATTGGCTCGAGAAGCGCGACGTTTGGGACCTGTTGCCGCTTGAAAAAAAATGAAGCCCCAGCACATTCTAGCGCGGCCTGGTGATCAGTACTTTGTGAAGAAAAATAAAAGGAGTACATGCCGTGAAATTAAGTTATGCAGGACGATAAGAAGAAAAAATAAGGGAGAGAAAAAGAAGGTAGACAAAAAAAAAGAAAAGAAGGGAAAAAGGAAAATAGAAGTCAATTGTGTCCCCTATATACTTTATTTCCAAATCCAAGTGACGAAGGTAAGCTAAAAGTTGGTGGGCACTATGCTAATGTGCTGCAATTATTTAAATTTGAATGTTTGTGTATTTTGTAGCATGTCTATCTTTCTAGGTTTGACTGTTAATGCTTATGAAATTTTCATATTTATTCATGGTTTCACTCGAGCATAGAAGCCAATGTGACTAATGCATACCTTTTTTTAGAGAACACGCATAGCGCGTATTTCATTAAGAGAAAAAGAAAAGACGAAGTTACAAAAGAGGGACACACCCCAAACGACAGCAGAAAAACAAGAACACGACCAACACACTTGCTAACAAAGAAGAAGGCTAACACCACCAACCACTACTGCATGACTAATGCATACCTTGTTGGTGCTAAATTTTCAGTATGTGCTACTGATCTCACACAGACATAATGGTCCGAATAAAGTACTTTAATTAGATGCATCATTTTTACCAGTGTCTTATGAAATTTACTCTTGTTTTAAAGTTGCTCCTTATAGTATAGACAAAAATGTTGCTGGAAATCGGATGTTATAGTGGGGAACTGTTGGTTGGCTAAATAGGTGATATATGAAACAGATTGGCTGGTTCACCTCCATTTAGAAACGTGCAAACCTTATTAGAAAAATGGTATATGTTATGTTCCTGAATAGGTTTGATGTCTGATGGTAAGTCATTGGTTGCTGAATCTAAAATATTGCTTAGTATTTTTTAAAATAGTTCATTGCTACATTATCTTCCTATAAATATACATTTATTGCCTAGAATTTCATTCAAAATAAAATTATTATTTACTAGGTAGATAGCGTTTATATCGGCATGAGGAATTATAGGGAAGATGATTATAGAGAGAAAATTATTGATTACTGGATATATTTTTTAAATACACATCTGCATTATATATACATCTGTGTCATAAACAAAAAGTACTTTTTAAATCAAATTCCACCCTCATCTCACTAAAATAATATATTGATCCCACCCTATAGTCTAGGAGATGAACTAAAAGATGGGAGTGAGAGAGAGAGAGAGAGAGAGGAGAGAGATCACATGTGGAGGCATGGAGGGAGAATCACATATGGACTGAGTCCGGAGAGGACAGAGATAACATGTGGAGGGAGAATCACATATGGACTGAGTCCGGAGAGGGAGAGAGATCACATGTGGATCAAATTAGAAGATGAGAGAGGGAAATCACAAGTGCATTGAGTTTGAGAGGAAGAGATGGAGGGAGAGAAAAATCACATGTGGCTGGAGTTAGAAAAACGGGGAAGGAAGGTAGATATATTTACAAGTTTTCTGAAATAAGTCCTTTGTTACACATAGATATTAGCTATAATATAAAATTAATATTTACTAGATTTTTATAAATATATAGAAAATCATACTTGGTTTTTTAAAACACGTGCTTGGGAACGTGCATCTCCACTATTTTTCTAAAACATGTGCATGAGGCACGTGCATGTACACTACTGAGTTAAAAGAGGAAGATCACATGTGTATCGAGTTACTAGGAGAGAGAAATATATGGAGAGAGATAAATCACATGTGAATGATTTAGGAAAGGGAGAGAGGTCACGTGTGGATCAAATTAGAAGATGGAGAGAGGGTAATCGCAAGTGCATTGAGTTTGAAGAGGAAGAGAGGGAGGGAAAGAAAATACACATGTGGATGGAGTTAGAAAACGAGGAAGAAAGATTCAGTTAGGAAACACATAGAAAGGGGGTCAAGAGAAATCAAAGGTGGACGTAGACCAAGTTAAGAGAGGCAGAGAGAGGGAGGGAGGGCGAGGGAAGGAGAGAGATAGAGAGAGGGGGAGAAATCATGGTGGATCGAGTTAGGAGAGAGAGAGTACAATAGGGAGATGGGGAGAGAAATCAGAGGTGTTTGGAGTTTGAGAGGTTGGGAAAGAGTGAAAGAGAAATTAAAAGTGAATTGAGTTAGAAGACGGAAAGATTCAAAGGTTAATCAAGTTAGGAGAGAGATCATTGTTGGATTGGTTTAGTATGGTGAGGGACGGAGGATGGGAAAGAGAGAAATTACATCTGGATAGAGAAAGATCAAAGGGTCGATCGGGTTTGGAAACAAATAGAAATAGGCTAAAGAGAAATCACAGGTGGATCGAATTAGGAGAGAACAAGGGGAGGGAGGGAGGGAGGGGGGAAGAGAAATCACGGTGGATTGAGTTAGGAGAGAGAGTAGAAGATGGTGAGGGTGTGAAGGAGAGAGAAATTAAAGGTGGATTGATTTAGAAAAGGGAGAGCGATCACATGTGTATCAAGTTAGAAGAGAGAGATTACAGTTGAATCGGTTAGGACATGGAGGGATGGAGAGAGATAAATCACATATTGCTCGAGTTATGTGAGAAGGGATGAGTGTGTGTGAGAGAGAGGCATCTCAGGTGGCTCGAGCTAGGAGAGGGAGAAGAGATATCCCAGTCGGACCGAACTAGAAGAGGGAGAGAGATATCACGGGTGTGTAAGTTAGCAGAGAGAGAAATTATAGGGTGAATCAAATTAGGAGGCAGAAGGAGAGAGAGAAAAGGTTATTAAGATGCTGATATTTGTTTTAGATACCTTTACTCCATAATTCTATTTGTTGTTATGTTTACTATATACATTATGTTTAGATCAGGATACCAACCTTATGATATGTACATTTTTTAAATTATATATAAAATTATTATTTATTTTATTTTCTATAATATAATTTTTTTTATTTTAATATACCTTTAAAAACACGTGCCTGTGGCACGTGCATCTACACTAGTACTAATAAAAGTAAGATTTTTTAAAACTATCGTGAGTAAAAATATCTCGGCGGGAAATTAAATATAGTATTTTTGCCAAGGATTTTTATTTAAAATCTGAAATATCTATGATAACATATACAAGTAAAATTGGTCTATATTGTCTTATAGCATCTACTTAAATGGTTCGTTATTTGTTCATAAAATCTTATGAGTAAACAACTTAGTGATTAATGAACACTCAAATATAGTTTTTCAGAAATAATTATTTTCAAATATAGAATATTTATGATGATAGATCCTAGCAAAATGGGTCTGTACCGTTTTACAGCTTCTACTAAAATAGTTTCACGAATTTTGGAAACCATTTTATGGGCAAACAGTTTTATGTGAAAACTCCAATATAGCAGTCTATGAAGAATTCTTTTCCAGCCCTCCACTGCATGGGCCTTCATCCTCTTCATCCTCCCTCCGTGGACCTACTAGAGCAGAGGCGCGGATCAAACGCACAACCTATGGTGACGACTCCTCAAACCTTCCTCGATCGCCGAGTGTCGTGCGCCGCCGCGCCCGCGCGTTGTGTCGCGGCCTTGGCCTCAAGCACGTACGGCGCGACGCCACGCCCGTGCTCCGGGGCCGGGGGTCAGGTGCACTGTTGCGCGCGCTTTGGATAGCCCGGCGGCCCGAACGGCCGGGATGCATGGGCTCGCGTTTAATTGCCTCAGCAGTCAGCACTTTGGATATAACTATATTGTTGGGAATTTGGCCCGCCGACAAACGCCCTCTACTTGTTTTGCTCTGTTTTGACACACACAAAGACGGCGATTGACAAGGGAGAAGAAGCCAATCGTATTCTTTTACTTGATGAGTCCCATATTCGGCTTCGGTCAGAGAAATAAGCCAAAGCCAATCGGCTTCGGTCAGAGAAATAAGCCAAAGCCAATCGGCTTCGGTCAGAGAAATAAGCCAAAAGCCAATCGGTCGGCTTACCTGGCCATGCACCAAAGTTACATTATCCAAACTAAGTTAGAAGCCAATGTAGTGAAGAAATGATACTATTGAATGCCAAAAGCTATGATTGAGTCGCTGGTTAGCTTCGGTTCATTCCATATTGCAGGTTCCTGGAGGAGCCATTAGCTTTTGGATACCGAGGGGCGGCTTCGGATCGTCCCAATTCGGAAGAAGCCACATCAAGGGGCTACATGACTCTTTTCAGCTGGCGAAGCAGGCGTGGACCAAGTCCAACAAGACCAAGTCCAAGCCAAGTCAAACACGGAATTGCAAGTCTACGCATTCACATTAGGAGGAGTAAATGTACTAAAGTGTCCCTAGGCTAATTGTATTGTATAGTCTAGAGGATGATGCCTGATCCTCAGGGGTACAGCGGGAATGTAAAGACCCTTGGTCTCCCTATAAAAGGAGACCCCTCTCCCACATGTAAAGGTTGTTGATTCCCGAGAACACTGTTGACGAGTAATATTATTATTGCTTGTCTCTGTTACTCAGTTTCATCCGTTGCTTGGGTTTATTGGCTTCGGCCGCTATCCCAACAATTGGAGCCCACTGTTTGTGCTGTGCACGAACAAAACCCACGATAACCACCATGCCACCCAAAAAAGCCAAGTCAACCACCACCACACCGAATGCAACTTCCAGCAACGAAGTCGCTCCCCAACCCCCAATTCCACAACCAAGCCTACTACAAATAACCGAAACTGTTATCGATGATCAACAGGTCGATAACGAAACCCTTACCACTGAAGAGAGAATGCACCGACTTGAAGAAAGGCTTCGTCTTCGACGCCTTGAGCAGCAGAGAGAGCTGGAGGCTGCACAGCTCGAACTGGAGCAACAAATGCAAGAGGAAGAAGAGGAGCAGCAGCTTCAATTGCTGCAAGTCAAGAAGCACCTGGAGGAGCTGAGACAAGCAAAACAGAGGAGGTTGAACAATACAAGTTCAAGAGCTGAAAAGCTGCGTCAAGAGCTTGAGAAAGCCAAAAAACAAGTTGCTGAGCTACAAGCAGAGCTCAATGAGCCAAACATCACCATCAACCCACCAAACCACAACTCTTCATCCCAAACTGGCTTCCAAACACTCCATACTCGCCCTATCGACCATACTTGCCCACTCTCAGAAAGCTTTCAATTGGCAAGATGGCCACCATCTTATAAACCTATTTCTTTACCAAGATACAACGGCCTCACTGACCCGAAGCAGTTCCTCATGAGTGACGAAGCTGCAATAGCTCTGCTGGGGGAGATGATGTTGTTCCAGCAAAATCTTTCATCATTGTCTGCGATGGCACAGCAATGAACTGGTACACGAAGCTACCAGGTCTATCAATCAATAGCTGGTATGATCTGAAGAGAGAGCTCATAAAAAATTTTAGCATTATGGGAGATCAATCACTCTCATATGCTGAACTCACACTACACCAGCAGCTGAAGGACCCCCTAGAGGACTACATCCGCAGATTTGTTACTCTACGCGCTCAAGCTCCGCACATCCCTGACGAAGCAGCGAAATTCGCAGCAATACAAGGGCTTCGCCCTGGACTATTTGCACAGCATATCGCAAGAGAGACACCAGCTACTTTGGCAGACCTATATGATGAGTTCAAGAAGTATTGTCGGTCTGACAATGACAACCGAATGAGATTGGCTAGAGAAGCCATCATGAGAAACCAATATGAGTCACAATCCAAAAACCACCACCACAGCCACAATTACCAAAACTACTCCCACCAAACAATCATGAAGGTAGACAACCCACCTTCTTCCCAAGCTACCCAATCACCTTACCCAGAAAGCCAACACCACAACCAGAGAAATGAGCCCACTCAAAGGGGCGAAAAAGCCGGCAGAGGCCGAGGAAGAGGAAGAGGTCCATTGGGACCTGAGCTGTTTTGCCAATACCACGGCAAAAATCACACCCATGGCACAGAGCAGTGCCGAGACATCAAGAAAACAATAGAAAAGCTAAGAGCAGAGAAGATTCAAGCAACCCAAATGAAGCCAATATTGGCTTCACAGCCAAACACCCAAAGCCTTTCCCAAGCTATCTAACCATACTGCCCAGTATACCCCTCGCTAAACTCAAACACTGTGCACCCATCAACAGCAATGGCAACTCAATATGTGCCTTCGCCACAAACCTTTCAGCACTATTACCCACAAGCCACATATCCTCACTTGTACCCACAAACCTCCCACCAAATGGCTTCGCAAAACATAAAAGTCGAGGAGCTACCACCACCACCACAACTCCCTCAACAAAAAGCCAATCAACAAGAAGCTCCAAGCCCACTCCCAAGCTATGGACACATCATGCCCATCTCTGGAGGATCATCGCTTGCTTTTGAGAACAAAAAGCAAAGGAAAAGCTATTTCCGTCAAGTCAACAATATCTCTGTTGATGGTCCATACAAAAAGTCAGAATGGTCTCATATTCCCATCACCTTTACTGAGGAAGATCTCAAACTCCACAATTTCCCACACAACGATGTGATGTCGATCGAAGCCAATATTGCTGGCTGGACGATTGGAAATGTGCTAGTAGACACAGGAAGCTCCGCTGACATCATCCTAGCAAAAACACTAAGAAACATGACCAGTATCAACCCAGACAACCTGGAGCCATCAGATACTCCATTGGTCGGCTTCGGAGGGAAGCGAACCCAAACACTCGGGAAAATTTCATTGCAAGTATCCTTCGGTGACACATCCAATGCAAGAACAGAGTACATCACCTTTGATGTAGTAGACATGATCTTTGATTACAATGTCATCTTCGGAAGAGGAGTCATAAACGCCTTTGATATCATCATAAGGCAATCATTCTTGTGCATGAAAATGCCAACTCTCAAAGGAATCATAACTGTATATGGCGACCAGAGGGAAGCCAGAAACATTGAGAAAGCCGGAGCACCTGGTCAGCGAAATGTGCATTTGCTTGAAGAAAAAGATCCATATTACCCAGAAGAAAAGCCAAATATTGAGAAAGATAGCAGAAAGATGCAGAAAGCTACAGAGACGAAGCAGGTGCAGCTGCAGCCTGATGTCTTCAACAGAGAAGTGATCATTGGCTTAGACCTAGAGCCGGAAGAAGAAGATAGGCTCATCGAATTCTTGAGGAATAATAAGGATGTATTCGCTTGGTCGAGCACAGATCTACCAGGTGTTGACAGAAGCATAATTGAGCATAAGTTGGCAATCAGTCCTGATATGAAGCCAAAAAAGCAAAAGCTGAGAAAGATGTCAGAAGAGAAAGCTGATGCAGTAAAAGCCGAAGTGCAAAGGCTGCTGGACGCCAATGTCATACGCGAAGTCAAATATCCAACATGGCTAGCAAACACTGTACCAGTTCAGAAGAAAAATGGGAAATGGCGAATGTGCATTGATTTCACCGACCTCAACAAGGCTTGTCCAAAAGATGACTTCCCACTACCAAGAATCGATAAGATCGTTGATCAAGCAGCAGCAAGTGAAATGATGTCCCTCTTAGATTGCTTTTCTGGCTATCACTAAATCTGGATGAAAAAAGAGGATGAGGAAAAGACCAGCTTTATCACACCAGTTGGCACTTTTTGCTTCATCAGGATGCCCGAGGGGCTTCGGAGTGCAGGAGGCAGCTTTTGTCGAATGTCAAGTACAGTGTTCAAGGACGAACTGTTCAAAACTATATTGGCATATGTTGATGACATCTTGGTCAAAAGTGCCAAAAGGCAAGATCACATATCAGATCTGGCAACTGCCTTCGCTCGCATGAGACAAGCTGGTCTCAAGCTAAATCCAGAAAAGTGTGTATTTGGATTGACAAAAGGCAAAATACTTGGCTGTCTGGTATCAGCTCATGAGATAGAAGCTAACCCAGACAAGATAAATGTAATCCTTGACATGGAAGAGCCAAAGTGCATGAGAGACGTGCAGAAGCTGTCGGGCAGAATTGCTGCACTCAACAGATTCATTGCAAAAAGCAGCTGAGCGAAACTTACCATTCTTTGCAACACTCAGAAATGCAGCCAAGTTTCAATGGGGACCACAGCAATCAGAAGCATTTCATGAGCTAAGGCAATACTTGATGCAGCTAACGAAGCTGACAGTACCAGACCCAAAGGCACCATTGCTACTGTACATTGCAGCATCACAATCAGCAGTGAGCGCAGCGCTCATCACAGAAAAGCTGATAGATGGCAGAAACATTCAGCAGCCAGTATACTATGTGTCGGAGGCATTGGCCGCGTCGAAGCTATTTTATACAGAGATTGAGAAGATGATCTATGCAGTGATAATGGCTTCCAGAAAGCTCAGACACTATTTTGAGGGCCACAACATCAAAGTCCTCACGGATCAGCCTCTTAAGGAGCTTTTGAACAACAAAGAAGCTTCGGTGAGAATTCGCAAGTGGGCTGCAGAGCTTTCAGAGTATGTCGTGGACTTCGAAAGAAGAACAGCAATCAAATCACAAGTTTTAGCAGATTTCATAGTGGAGTGGACATCACCCAAGCCACAAAACACTATCAGAGAGGAAAATTGGCTGATACACTGTGACGGTGCTTGGGGGGACAAGGGAGCTGGCATCGCGGCAATTGTGCAATCGCCTTCGGGTATAAAAATGAGATATGCAGAAAACTTAGAGTTTTGCAAATGCAGTGACAGAAGCACAAACAACGTTGCTGAGTACGAAGCTGTGTTACTTGGGCTCAGAAAAGCCAAGGCTTTGGGAGCTCAGAGATTCACCGTCAAAACAGATTCAAAGGTGGTAGCAGACCACATTGAAAAAGAAAGGATAGCGAAACAACCAGAACTCATCAAATACTTGACCACTGTACGCTCAATGGAGAAAAAATTCAAAGGTTTCACTGTGGAGTACATCCTAAGAGCAAATAATGAAGAGGCAGATGCGTTGGCCAAGGCAGCTGCAAAGGGGGATAAGCTTACACCTGACGTATTTTTTCAAACATTAACAACACCATCGATAAAAGACTCAGATGATCCGCCGAAGCTGATCAGTGCAATAAGCTCAGAGGATTGGCGATCCCCAATAATAGCTTATCTTCGGGGATACTATGAGCCAATTGACGAGGATGACCTAAAAGCTATGCAACAAAGAGCAAGATGCTATCAGATGATAGATGATGTCCTTTACAAAAAAGGAGTTGTAGCTCCCTGGCTTTGTTGCATCTCTCACAACGAAGGGAAAGAGCTGATTCAAGAGATACACAGTGGCTTATGTGGAGCACACTTTGGGGCAAGAGCTTTAGTGGGCAAGGCAATGAGGCAAGGATTCTATTGGCCTGCAATCATCATCGATGCCACAAACACGGTCAAAACATGTGATCAGTGTCAAAAGTGTGCAGGAAACAGAAAATCTCCTTCGGAGCAGTCACAGCTGATAACCCCAACATGGCCTCTGCAAAGATGGGGCATAGATCTGGTTGGCCCACTTCCAACAGCTCAAGGAAATCTCAAATACGCCATAGTAGCAGTTGAGTATTTCACCAAGTGGATTGAAGCCAGGCCATTGGCTAACATCACAGCAAAAACAGTGATCAAGTTCTTCTGGAAGCAAATTGTATGCCGATTTGGAGTGCCAAGGGAAATAACAGTGGACAATGGAAAGCAGTTTGACTGCGATGAATTCAGGCAATACTGCTTGTCGATTGGAACAAAAGCTAAATTTGCTTCGGTCTATCACCCGCAAACAAATGGAGCAGTTGAAAGAGCCAATGGCTTAATCTTTACGGCCATTCGATAGTGCCTTGCAAATTGTAAGAAAAAAGGCAAGTGGGTAGAAGAGATGCCGAAGGTGATTTGGGCTCATAACACCACCACATCAAGAGCAACACAGTTTACCCCATTCAAATTACTTTATGGTGAAGAAGCAGTATGCCCAGAGGAAATATTGCACAAGGGGCTTCGCACCCAACAAGAAGCTCCCAAAGATAGCGAAGCCATTGACAAGGATCTCATTGAGGTATACAGGCTGCAAGCAGCAAAAAATATTTCCAAGTATCAAGCTGAGACAAGAAAATGGCGAGACAAGAAGGTAGTTAAGAAAGATATCAAGGTAGGAGACTGGGTCCTAAGGAAAAACCCAAGCATGCCCGCTGGAAAGCTGCAACAGAAATGGGAAGGCCCATTTTTGGTCATCAAAAGCAACAGGCCTGGCTCATTTTGCTTAGGCGACGACGAAGGCAATGAGCTGCCGCATTCGTGGAATGCCGACAGCTTACGCAAATATTATTTATAAAAAGATGTAAAATGGCTTCGTGTTCTATAAACGAAGTCATTAAGTTGAATAGCATTTTTACTTTTTCTATAAGCCCGTACTCTTTTCCTCACAAGGGGACCCTGACCAAGGGGTGAGGTTTTTAACGAGGCGGTGCTTACTGTAACTCGTCAAGCTATATATAAACGAGGTATTCCCCAAACGAGCAGCATCGAAAGCGATTGGCTTCGACCAAGTCGCTGGTATTCGACAATTCAAATAGAACTGAATTGACCCTACCGAGAGTAAGGCCAATTCAGATCTAAGGAAAAGCTTACTCGAAAAAGGAGTAAAAGGGGTTTCGGTCCAATAACGCTTACTCTAAATAGAGTAAAAGGGGGTTTGGCTCAAACAACTACATAAAATCAAAAACAGCTTCGGCTAAAAGATTTATAACCGCTTATAAACAACAGGGGCTTCGGCAACCTATCAGAATTCACGTACAACATATTCTTATACATTCATATTCATGCACAAAATCTGAAAAAAGCTAAAGTGGCTTCGAACCACAGGTACATGCAAGTACAAAGCACTTGAACGAATAAACCTCGCTTTGGGGGGGAGGAGGCGTTTCTTTCGCAACGAAGCCAAATCGAGCTTACATTCATTCAAGTGTTTGCAATCAAAACAATGTCCAAGCGAATTACAAAGTGTTTTACAAAGAGATTTTACAAAGAGATGGCTCAAAACATCTCAAAAATATAGCCATCAAATTGCTGGCCAGATCTCCTAAATCTTGGAGCATTAAACACGTAAGAAAAATCCCTATCATCATCTAAGTCCTCTGGCTCGACCTTAACTGGAAGCAAACGAGCAGCTTCGGCGTTTCTCGCACGAGCAAGTTCGACACGAGGCGATTGTCGAACGATGAAAGAGTTAAAAAAAGTCAAACACATCAAATTTGCAATGACGAAAGAACTCGTGGCAAAACTCCCAGAAATCATCAAGTCTTTGACTTGGATATAGAGAGAATTACCAGGATGACACCGGAAAAAATGTTGCTTACCTATTTGACATCAAATTCAGATTCTTTTCTATATGTTCCCATCTTCATTTTCAGTTTCCTATTTGACACTACCGTTGGGTCGTCTGTTAACTGTGCACGTGAGGTGAAGGGAATAGACCAAAATGTCCCCGCTCTCGCTCTCGGTTCCTTGAGGTGGGCCTGACCGACACCGACCGGCTCTGCTGCTTCCATCAGGTCGCAAAAAAAAAGTAGATCGGGATCGAGCGGCATGGCGACCGCGGAGGAGGACGACGGCGCGCCCCCGTCGCCGCCACGCGCGACCGCGGAGGAGGACGGCGCGGCCCCGTTGGCCTCCCGCGCGGCCAGGGAGGAGGGCATCGAGANGGCCGCGGCGTCGGGCAGGGAGGCCTCCGCAGCGGCTCCATCGCTGGCCCCCACGGCGGCTCCGTCCATGGCTGCGGTGGAGGGCGGCGCTGCCTTGGGGGAGCACGGCTCGAGCAGCCACGGCGCCGGCGCGAGCAAGCAAGGAACTAGGTGAGTTTCTCATGCATGTCCTCCGTAGCAGTAGGCTTCCATTGATGGAGATGTTCTCACGAATGTCACTGTTGTGGTCTCACAGGATGGATTCAGATACTAGTTTCCTGTTGAACATTCATTTGCTTGGCAATCCCAAAACAATTAGAAAGGACATGAAATGTTTTGACATTGACATGGTTGTTGATTCAGATTTGTCGAATTATAAAGATTTAGTTGATTCAGTTACAGAGAAGTACCCACCAGGCTACTTGGAAGTTGCACATGTCCAGTACTATGATAATGTTGTTAAGGATTTTCCAGAAATAAAATCAGATCAGGATTTGATGTCTATGTTTGATCTACACAGTAAGGAGAAAGTTGTAGAGATGTTCTTCATTTATTGTGATCCATCAGAGGTATTTGTGCCTATCACTGAATGGAAGTTCAAAGATGAAGGGCCACCAGAAGAGCAGGATGAGGTTGAGTACCTTAGAAATCCTTTACCAGAGAATGAACATGTTGGTGTTGATGAGGAGACCATGTACTTCTGGACCATCACCAAGGTAATTAATCAAATTTTGAATAAATGTTCTTTCAATGGTCATGGTGACTTCTAAGTACCAAACTTGTTTTTATAGCCTAAGCTTGGAGATTACAAGTAGGAAAAAGGGAAAGGGGGGTTCCTGTAACTCTAGAGCATCAAAAAGGTAAGCTATACTAACTCTGAATTTGGCATCCATGGTCATTTTTTCGATTTGATCTCTAATTTTTTTTTTATTCACATGAACTTGTACAGGTCAAGAAGTGGTTCAAATCAACCTGAATCACTTTCAGTTGAGTTTCCTATGTCCAAAGAGAAACCAGGTGTTCCTGAGAAGGTTAAGGGCAAAAGGAGGAAGAAAGTAGTAGATACAAATGCTGCAAAAAATATTTTCCCCCAGCTTGATAGCCCTGCAAGGGGCACAAGGAGCAAAAAACTTCAGTCTAGTAGTCCTGCACTGAGCACTAGAAGCAAAAGAAGGTTGAGTTTGTGATTCCTGTATGACAAAATTGCATGTCTATGTGTCATGTAATAGATGTAAACCTATGAAAACTATTTCCGGACATGTACTGTGAACACGGATGCTAAGTTATTTTGAACCTGTACTACTTGTGGAGGCTTGTGTCAGATTGTTCTCTTGTTTAAATTGGTGCATGTTGGATTGTTGTTTAAAATGGTTTAACATGTGCATCTTGTCTATTTGAACCTGTACATACAATTCCTGTTGTGCGCCCGTCATTTTTGTTGCAAGTGCAAAAAAAAAAAGGCGGCAGGCTGCATGCGCAAAAAAATGTGAGGCTGCATGTGCAAAAAAATAGGAGGCTGCATGCGCCAAAAATAGGAGTGCAGGTTGCATGCGCCCAAAATATGAGTGCAGGCTGCATGCGCAAGAAAACTGAAACCAGGGGTACAATGGTCATTTTTCCACAAACTTAACGGTGCTAGGCAATCAAATAGACGGTAGTGTCAAATAGGAAACTGAAAATGAAGATGGGAACATATAGGAAAGAATCTGAATTTGGATGTCAAATAGGTAAGCAACATTTTTTCCGGTGTCATCCTGGTAATTCTCTCTTGGATATAACATCCGATACTGTTCCCATGCGAAGCCAGATACACACAAGGGACCATCGCGCATGGTGATTGGCATGAGTTCAAGAACACCTCCCTCATCAGGGATCTGAGTATATACAAATTCACAAAGTTTTAACATCCCTCAACAAAAGTATCAAAGCCATCAGCTCTAATGAAGCTAAACCTTTGGGTCAGCATCAGAGGCTCCGGCTTCAGCTCTATTACGACCAGCTTCAGCACCAGCTGTAACATCCTCAATTTTTGAGAGATGTTTATTGTCCTGGTTTTTGCTAAAATTTAAAACTTTATGTTTGAATGTGTGGAACCATTTAAAACTTGATCAAACATAGGGTCAACCCTCTATTCTCCCCTTCAATTTCAAAAGCTAGTAATTAAAAATTTGTGCATTTAAATTGAAATCATACTTGCACGAGTGATTTGGATTTTATTTGCTTTTATTTGGATCTCATGTATGAGTTTGTATTTTGGATTAAATCCAAAATACAAATTAATGCTAACATAATATAATAAGAACCTAACTTGACTAACCTTGCACACGGGCTGGTTCACTGGCCAAACCCAGCCCGGCCTGCTAATCAATCTTGCTCTCTTTCTTAACTCTCTTCTCTTCACGTGAAATCCAACCCAAATCACTTGCTTTCCTTTTCCTTTCACGTGATGACCAGCAGCACCAATCCGGCCCAGCCTTGCTTGCGTCTGCTCGTCAAAGCCCAACTCTCTCCTGGACGAAGCCCAACCGGCCCTCTCAAACACCGTTGCAAGGCATAGTGGCGTCTTCCTCACGCGGACGCCTGCACGCCCGCCGCTCTCCCTCCGTTCTTTCTCTCTCCGCTCCGTTCTCCTCTCTATATCGCCGTTCTGGAAAACGGATCAACGACGACGTCTCGCACCAGCACAGCTCCTTCTGCCCTCGCTCTCGCTTTCTTTCTTCGCTTGCAAGACAGCCGCCCGCATCCCGTTCCGGCCGCCTGCCGCGCCGTTCGCATGGCTCGCACGCCAAGGAGGCAAGCTCCCGACACCTGTGGCCCCACCTGGCAGCCGTCTCGCCGGACGCTCCTTCCTCGAAGCTTCCTCGCTCCGTGACAGAAATAGCCGTGCCGCAGGCAGGAGGCTGCGCCCTCTCGGCGTCCGTGCCACGTCGACGCCGCACCCTTCAAACCCCGAACCCTGGCCTCCTCTCTGTCCTATAAAGCCGAGGCCTCACCTGCTCGCGCTTCCATCTCTCCTTGCCGCCGCCGCTGGCCTCTCTTCCCTTCCACTCTTCTTCCTCGCGCAGCAGCAGTTCAACGAGCTCTCCTTCCCTTCCTCAACCCGGGCAGCATCTCCCCTGCTCGGTCTCTTCCACAAGCAAAGCACCAGCATCTCTTCTTCCAAAGCTGATCGCTCTCTCTTCTGCTCCACTCAGCAAGCACGCGGGCAGCAGCTCTCTATCTCCTCTAACTTCACCCACCGCAAGAACAAAACCTGCCTTGCACCTCCTTGTGTGCTTCTGTGCTTCCAAATCCAAGAACGGTAGCACCTTCGGCTCTCCAACCCGTGCAGCTCTAGCAGGAGCACATCTGCTCACCGCTGCTGCTGTTCGTCTCTCGGACAGAGAAGCAAATCCATCTCGCCCTCAACCTGCTCGATGAAAAGCCCCACCAAGTCGCCGTCTTTCTTTAAGAGGGAAGATAAGAAGCAGGAGAGGAGCAGCGCCGATCCACGACGACGAGTACACCAAGCCGCTGCTGTCTTCTTCGACTACGCCGAGCCCAAGACCGAGCGCCGCCGAATCGTGCCTGGCCTCGCCATGGCCTCGCCGCGATGCCGGACTGAGCGACTCCGGCTAGTTGGGCGTTTTCACGCCACGGCCACACGCACGTGCCCACGCCGGCCACGTCGCGCCGCGACATTTTGGCCGCGCACGCGCGCACACGGGAGCGCCACGGGCACGGCCACTCAACGCAGAGTCGCGCCGTGCGCGTACATGCACGCGCCCACGCGCGACATGAAGCGCCACGCCGCGCTGCACAGCTGCACAGGCCACACGCTCGGCCACATGTGCACGTGGCCGCAGCGGCCACACGTGATCCAAGCCGCCGCGGCGCTGCCACATCAGCGCCCTGTCAGAATGTAGGCCCACGAGCTGATGGGTGGGACCCACTGCTGACAGTTGGGAACCACTAGCGGGGCACACACCTGACCGGACCTCGGACCCCCTGGCTGACGTCATGTTGACGTAATCATGACACATGGCACTCTCACAGCCTACCACGTGGCATTCCAGGGGCCGACACGTGGACCACACTATTTAATAATTCCTTAAATCATTTAAAATGGTTCAAAGGTTCATAAATTCATAACTAGTTCAATTTAACTCAGTTCATATTTTTTTCTATAAATGAAGCTCTTGCTGTTTGTAGCTAGTTTGGAGTTATTTGAGTCTTATTTGGATATCTATTGGATCTTTTTGCCTAGATGTAATGACGTGTATTTATTTTCGCAATGCTGCTTTCTTCCTTTTTCTAGACTCCAAGCTTGGACTACATCAACATCGACGACCCAGTCTAGACTGAGGAAGAATTGAACGACAAACAGGTATCACGTCACTCTCCATCATATAGAATCCTATTAGGCTTGCAGTAGAGCTAGTGCTTTGATGGAATGGATTGCATGTCTTGAATTGCATAACCCGTTTAATTAAGCCATGCCTTGATAATTTAAAACTTGATTCCTTGAACTCACCTAATCGGAACTAGCTACTTCCCCATAGCTAGTTCCTTAATATTTAATCACATGCTATTTGTGTGATGCTTGGGCATGTTTATGCTATGGATTGGTGATAGGATCCTTGATACTCTTGGCATGTGTTTTGGGTGAGTTATATTCCTTGATGTGTTTTAGCGGGGAGCGAGCCAGGACGGTACTATGGAAGTACCTTGCCGGGAAGGAGGTTTCGGGACCTTCCCATTCTTTGTACCTGTGGCGGGTACTTGGTTGAGACTTTGTCTTGAGGAGTTGGTGGCTGGTCTGTGATGGACTAGCATTTGTACTGCGGTACTACTTGAGGAGGAGAGTGCTCGCTCTCTGCAACCTAGGACCCGAGTCGGTATACCACCAGATATAGTACTTTTAGTACAGACCACTTGCCTTGTATGGGCGGGGGACGGTTTTGGGACTAGTGTGAAGATAGCACCTAACCTGTAGGCGGATTGGTGGATCGTATATGAGACGATGGACTCAGAGAGACTCAGCCCACACTGGCCCGTGGGCGGTCGTCACAGCTTCGAGGTCTCCAGTCAGCGACGGTGTGCCCTGTGACTGAAGACATCCCCGGACTCGGAGAGGCAGGAAGGTGCTAGCTTCACATTAGCGCTCGGGCCGTTGGGTGTGGTCGGATGGTTGCGCCCCATTCGGCTGCATCACGGGTGGGTACAGTTGTACACCCTCTGCAGAGGTATAATCTATACGTATAGCCGCGTCCTCGGATATGGACGGTACTGTTATCTACCGCTACCTCCGACTAGACTTTTCTTGTGCTTCTACCTTCCCTTTTCATGATATTCCGGCCTTGGGGGCCGCTGAGATGTGCAGGGGAGGGAGCTCTCACATCGAAATGTGTTGGGCCGGAACATGGGTGATGTTCCGGGTGTTGGTGCAGACTTCCTTGATTGGGGCGAGGCCCCAGAGATGGATTATTATATTCCTTGATTGCTTGCTGCTGCATAGGAGCTCCACAGCCAAAAATAGAACTCCATGCATGTAGATTAATTCCCTCGTTTCCTTGGCTTGCTGCTATGGAGAGTGACACGGCCTACCCGCTTCTCGGGTAGATGGTGGTGTTTCAGGTTCAGAACCGGAGTACCTCACAGAAGACGAGGATTGGGAAGACTAGGGTTCAGCCTATGCTCAAGTTGGCCTGAGGGATTGGAGTTTCCCTCGCTTCTACTTCGCTGCGCTTCGTAGATCCTTACTCTGTTTGATTCAGCCCTTATGGACTTGTACCGGTAAGGGCCGAGATGATGTATTGCATATATTCTTATGATGTAACCTTGATGTTTTGTGTGTGTGTGTGTGTGTGTGTGTATATATATATATATATTACCCTGTGTATTATGGATTTGTAACAGCTAAAACAGGGATTGCACGTGATAGCCGCTTCCTGGGACTATCACAGAGGTGCAGAGATTCGGATTCTCAGTTTTGGGAATTCGGGTCGTTTCACCAGCTCTTGAAGTAGACGCCCCTGCAGCGGCAGTAGCTTCGGCTTCGGCTTTCCGCTGTAGCTTGAGAGCAAGCTCCTCCTTGTGCTGAAAATAAACAAAAAAATCAATACCAAAAACAAAACAAACAGAATACGAGTGAAAGCAAAAATAACCGAAAGGGTAAAAGAAGCTAACCTTAACAAGGCGATCATAAGCAGTGCTTCGGGCACACTCCCTCCCTGTTTCGGACCAGAATCTCCTAAGAAAGATGCCATGAGTCGCTAAAACAGCTTCGTTGAAAAGTTCCTTCTTGTCAGGATTCAATGCCGAAGGAAAACTAAAGTCTCTTTTCAAGAAACTCTTATAGTGAGAGCACCCCTCATCCGCTAGCATCTTAAAAGCATTTGTAATACATGTCCAAGCAGCATAATCGCCAACCTTGGAGAAGAGATCTGGTAGGGACTTGAACTCGTCATCCAGCCATTCGAAAAGCTTCCCGACGTAAAAATCGTCAGAGGGGAAAGGCAGCGGCTCGGCTCCATATTGCTTCAGTGCAGATTCGTACTCAGTGTAGATGCCTAAGCTGCGACTGAGTATCTCAAAATCTAAGCCCTCTTTATCAGCCTTAAGCTCCCCCACCTGAGACTTAAGTTGACTTGCCTCAGATATGAGGGAATTCTTCAAGTCAACAGCAACAAGAAGCTCCCTCTTGTACTTTTCAGCATCTAACGTTGCCTTTTCCTTATCAGCCTCGAGAGACTTTACTTGATTCTTCAAATTATGCTCTAAAGTGGCAGCCTCGACCAATTTGTTCCGAAGCCCTTCAATAGTCTGAGCATTGAGCGCACGCGTACACTCCAGTGAAGTGACTTTGCCTTTGAGCGAAGCAATCTCTGATGTGGCAGACTCCCGCTCAAGACGAAGCTGCTCTTTTTTATTTTCCAAAGATCTCTTAAGCTGAAGGAAGCTCTCGCGCTCTTTCCTTAGAGTTTCAAGCTCGGCCCGTTCGCCCTCAACATCGTTGAGACGAAGCGGAAGGCGAGCGAAAAGCTCCTGCATGGACATCATAGACTAAAACAAGAAAAGTATAAGTATCAAAAAGCCAGATAGCAAACTCAAAAATGAAGCAGAAGGAACAAATCTGGATACTGCCACTAAGGCTGGAGACAGAAAGTGTGTCCAAATCCAAAGATTTGACACGAATTTCAAGCTCTGAAAAAGCAAAAGGAAAATTAAGACAAAACGTAATACTCAATCAGCTTCATACGAAATAACACAAAATACTAACCATTTGGAGCAACAATCGGAATGTCATTGAGAGGACGAAAGCCGCCCTGACGAAGCCGATCTGCAAAGGGTCCATACCCAGCATAACTTGCTTCTAAGGCAAAAGAATCAACATATCAAAAAAGCCGTTATTTGAGTTAAATCGCCAGTATAACTGCTTTGCAAAACGTACCTTTGGATTCAGGAGCTGGCTTCGCAGGAGCTGATTCAACGTCCTTAGCAGGGGCAGATTGTCCGACGTCAGCTGAATAAGCCAAATTAACTGGCAGAGTAGTGGTTGGAGTCAAATCGCCAGAACCCTGCCAGTCTCAAGAGCAAAAGCGATCCGCGGAAGCTCCTCAATGTTAGCCGAAGCCGACCGCGTAAGTCCCTTAGAAATCTGAAGGGACTTGGCCGCCGCACCAGCCAACAAGTCCAAGGATGACGGCTGGAATGGGACGGACGATACTTCAGCTTCACCAAGTACAAAATCCTTCGTCTCATCCTCCCTTAGAAGACGGCTGAAGCTTACTTCATCCTCATCATCAATGCATCCAGGCAGGCGTTCACGACGAGGCGGCGCAACAACGGCTTTAACTATAATAAGACAAGAATAGATAAGAAAAGCGAAGCCAAAAACAAAACGACAAGATAAACAAGAAACAAACCTCCAGAAGAGGGCACATCGACTGCAGCGGAAGCTGCAGGATCGACCTGCATAGGTGCAGCAATAACAGGCACTTCAGCAGACAAAGCAACGGGAAGAGGAGGAGCACTGGAAAGCGGAGTGATGGGAGGAGCTTTCGAAAGCTTTTGACGCTTGGAAGCTTCTAAGGAAGAAGTAATAATCCGCTTCTTCGTGGCAACCACCTTAGAGGCACCTCCTCGGCTTTGGCTCCCGCCCCGGCTAGAGGGGGCTCCGGCTTTGCTGCCACCAGCTTCGTCGCCGCCCTCGTCCGACTGACCGCTTCCACGGCCTCCGCCACGACCTTTCCTACCACGACCTCGACCCGGCTTCGTGGGAACCAAGCTGGGATGATCTTCGGCAGAGAATTTCTTAGATGGCTTGGATGGAGCCGTGCGCAGAGGGTAACTAACCTTCATCTCGTCAAAAACTCTATAAAGCCGGACCCCATCAACCAAAGCCAAACAACTCTCATGCTCCTTAGAAGTATACTTCCCACAAATAATCTCGGCCATCAACTCAACAGACTGAACGAAAGCAAAATCAGACATGTTATCCGGCTTCCTCACCCCAAACTTAGGGAAACAAACATGAGGGATCCCTCTGTAGAGCCTCGTCTCAACTGCAAATGGCTTCCAAGCCGCAGATAGAATGTTGAGCCCAACAGCGAGTCCCTCCTCGATCAAGTCCGGGCTGCTGGAGACTCGACTGGCTTTGAAAAAAGCGCTTTCACAGCGATCGTAACCAGGAGCATTCTTGTCGAATGGAGGGCAAGCAACAAACTCACAAGGACCAATAGAACTGTGCAGAGGAAATGATATCTGCTTCATTCCATCCTCTAACACAGTCTCCAGCGCCGGCACCTTGACATAAAGCCAATAGTTCTTCCAATTCTTGTCCCAGGTGTTTTTCTGGCAAAAGGTAAGTTCTACCTTCTGCAATTCAGTTTGCCTCCACCGCGCGCAGAAAGTAACGCTGCCAAAGTCCGGCTCGTACTCAAAGCCGTCAATCTTAACGCTTTTTGTCTGACGATGCCCCTCAAAGTAACGGACGAAGCAGTCCGCATTAACATCTGATGCGTTCGTCTTCACGGCCCAAAAGAAGCGAAGCAGATGAGTGATGGCATTGGGGGTGAGATGATGGAGTTACAAACCGAACCTCCCAAGAATATCAGCAATTATATTGTCCACGGGCATTCAAAGCCCATCGCAGAAGAACTCCTTGAATACCACAGCTTCATCCGCACGGGGCGTCGGGGTAGTCTCCATAACTGGGGCTCGTCCGTGACCGGCTGGGAAATACCCCTTTCCCTCGTAGAAGCTGATCAGCTCGGGGGTAACAAAAGATTGACCAAAGACAGTGGTCTTTGGCTTTTTTCGGTAATCCATAAGATCTGACACTTCGGCTTCTACTTCGTCAAGGGCATCACCTGCCGCAGACTCGGCATCCTCTGTGTCATCGCCTCCGGCAGCTTCCCCTCATCGACGGGACCCTTCCCCCTTTCATCAATTTCCATAGCAATTTTAGCTTCTGGGGCTGCGGCCACGTTGACCTCAAGCGCCTGAGCAAAAGATGCAGCTTCGGCAGTATCCATATTAACCGCGTCTGAGTTGTCTTCGTTGGAGACGTAGTCAATCAGACGAGCGGTTTGCTTCGTGCGAGCCGCTACAACAAACAGAAAAGACAATAAGCAAACGAAACAATAAAAACACAGAAAAGCAAGAACAAAGGAAATGAGAGTACAAAAAGCAAAAAACTTACTTGTAACGAGAAGAAAAAGCCAAAAACTTGAGGTTCAAGAGCTTTTAAAGCAAGCGAAAGCTTCAAACTCAAGCTAAGTAAGAAAATCGCCAAGCGAACCAAGCGAGAATCTACCCCCCCCTTCGGTCCTATTTATAGGGCAGTAAAATCCGACCATTAAAAGTCTCGAAAAACGAGCCAGCCCTTCAAATTCAAACGAACCGAAGCAAAGTTACGACAACGGTACAAAAATTCAACCGTTAAGAAACAACAAAAGCCAATGGACAAAATATCAAAACAGTAAACGAAGGGGCTTTCTCCAACAAGGAGGAGGCGTTTCTCGGACTGGCAAGCAATCCAAAGTTCGTGGAGCTCGGCCTGTTGAAGAAAGCCCTCGTCCTCGAGGGGCTACTGTTGGGGATTTGGCCCGCCGACAAACGCCCTCTACTTGTTTTGCTCTGTTTTGACACACACAAAGACGGCGATTGACAAGGGAGAAGAAGCCAATCGTATTCTTTTACTTGATGAGTCCCATATTCGGCTTCGGTCAGAGAAATAAGCTAAAACCAATCGGCTTCGGTCAGAGAAATAGGCCAAAGCCAATCGGCTTCGGTCAGAGAAATAAGCCAAAAGCCAATCGGTCGGCTTACCTGGCCATGCACCAAAGTTACGTTATCCAATCTAAGTTAGAAGCCAATGTAGTAAAGAAATGATACTATTGAATGCCAAAAGCTATGATTGAGTCGCTGGTTAGCTTCGGTTCATTCCATATTGCAGGTTCCTGGAGGAGCCATTGGCTTTTGGATACCGAGGGGCGGCTTCGGATCGTCCCAATTCGGAAGAAGCCACATCAAGGGGCTACATGACTCTTTTCAGCTGGCGAAGAAGGCGTGGACCAAGTCCAACAAGACCAAGTCCAAGCCAAGTCAAACACGAAATTGCAAGTCTACGCATTCACATTGGGAGGGGTAAATGTACTAAAGTGTCCCTAGGCTAATTGTATTGTATAGTCTAGAGGATGATGCCTGATCCCAGGGATACAGCGGGAATGTAAAGACCCTTGGTCTCCCTATAAAAGGAGACCCCTCTCCCACATGTAAAGGTTGTTGATTCCCGAGAACACTGTTGACGAGTAATATTATTATTGCTTGTCTCTGTTACTCAGTTTCATCCATTGCTTGGATTTATTGGCTTCGGCCGCTATCCCAACATATATTATCGGTTATCGCCCGTAAGGTTCGGCAGATTGCAGTATGGCTTTTTCACCATCAGAAGCAATTCGTTTATGTTCTCCACATGGCGCACGGCAATCAGCAGTGAAACGCACCCTTGACAAGTTTTCGAAAAGTATCCCAGCATGTCGGTGGAAAACATTAACCCCACTCGGCTCCAAAGCAGATACTCCCTCCGTTCTTAAATATATGACACTGTTGACTTTTTATTTCAACTTTGACCAACAATATTTCATTAGTTAGTTTGTTAAATAAAGTAAAATGGGTACCCATACATCTAATATCAATAATACTTTGGATTTAACTCATAGACCTATGTTTTTGTATAAATATTTGTTGCAAACTCGAATAGTCAAACAAAGGAAAAAAGTCAATGGTGTCATATATTTAAGAACGGAGGTAGTATGTATCTTTGTTCGCACTACACGGAACCAAAGAGACGCATGATCGACCCAACCATCCTGGGGCATGTGTGTTTCTTTTTAGCCATTATTATCTATATAACTAATTCATACTTTAAAGGAAAAACAAAATTTGGTATGCAAGCTAGCTATGTGTTCTAGAAGAAGGCACCACCTGGTTTAGTCAACTCCATGCATTTCCCGCGACAATGACATGTGCAATCAGGAAGTACTGCAATAGAACGGCAATACACAATTATACACACTACCACATGGCCCACATATACGGACTAGGGATGGATATGGATGTCTGAACATCTGAACTATCCGTATTTGTATTCGTTTAAAACGTCAATATGGATATTCGTATTCGTATTTGATTTTAATATGATTGTTAAATGGATATATCCGAATTCTTTTTTTGTTATTTTTCTCTATCCGATTTACCATTCGTATTCAAAAAAATGTGGAATATTCGATATTATCCGTATCCGCGAATAATTAACACATGATAAACCTATCTATCCGAATGTGAATCCGTATTCGATGTATTATTTTGTATTCATATCCGATAAGAATGGACAATATTCGCATTCGTATCCGTATCCGATAAGATTCGTATTCGATTCGTATTCGAATTAAAATATGGTAAAAGGTGACATCCGGATTCGATTCCATGCTTATATATCCGATCCGAATCCATCCCGGTTTATGCCTGCGTCCACACTGGCACGTGCATTCTACACATATGATGCATATAAATACGAAAAAGTGTCTTACCGTTTCAGCTCTTTGAGTCTTGGACTTGGTGACTATTCTGATGGGTCACGTGGCCAGCATGCCCGCAGATATGGCTCCGTTCCTAGGGTGACGCCGCGCATCGCCCGCGCAGCAGCCAGGAGGCTTTGTCTTGTACGAGTACTACGTTGAGAGATAAGGTATTTGCTTTGCATATCTCGTGATGCATGCGTGGACTTTCGTCTGGCTCCAGTTGGGACTTGAGATAATTAACCAGATAGGCGTAGAATGAACATGGATCACCACATCAGCCGGTGGCCTAGCTAGCTAGGTCAAACACAACCGCGGCACCCAGCCATAAGTGCCATGTGATTGGCCCTGGCCCCTGGATATATATGAACTGTTTTACTGACATGGCATGGCATCAGTAACCACCTTCTCCGATCGTAAATAATAAGCCAAATGTAAAAAGAATGGCAAAAACGGTATTAGATGTTATAGCAGATGGTTAGATTTGCAGCACGCACATAACTTTATAGAATCCACCGTACAACAGTTTGTACATGGCTGTATCACTTTGGACTATAGCTTCGGTCACAATTTGGCCAAGACATTATCTAACAAAATTAATTTTGCCAGATGGCAGGACGTGTTTTTTCTTGGATTTCCATTCACCTCTAGATTGTCATTATTTTGGACAAATTATTCCAATATTTGTCATTGTACATGGCCTCGAGAATTCTAAAAATCTCATTGTCATTGTACAGAAACAAGATCTTTCTCTCTAGCTGCTTGTTGTACACACGGAGGAGATGCTGCAACTTATTCTCCACTCCTCCACAGGAACAACTCGATTTTGTCCACAGAAGCAACATTGATATGTACCTCCAAATTTTGAACGACGTACTAGTGTGTAGTGTACTACTACAGAGACGAGAGCTAGTACGATGGACACAGGCATGCCAAGCCTGCGAAGTAATCTCCTTCCCCAGCCAAGCTCTCCATGGCGCACACGAATCTGCCGAGCTCAGAGTCCTCCCGATCGCCGTCACAGCATTCAGGTACTTCCCCGCAGCAGGCTCCGGCGCCATACACGGCGATGGCGCTGCGGCGCGCGCCGATGGCCCCAAGGACGGCGCTACCTTGCCCCTTAGCCTCCCTGAGGATGGAAGCCCAGTACGCCAGCCACTCGTGATCCCTCAGGTCCCGGCCGTCCGCCAGCTCGACGGCCCCGCAGATCGTGGCGTACGCTTTCTCGAGCCTGTCAAAGAGCGGGACCCATGCCTGATCTTCCTGACTAGCCGTCTGATTCAGCACCGCCGTGGTCTCCGTGGGCTTCTTCTCTGGCGCCTCCATGTTTATCACCATGCTTGATGCCGATGCTTTCATCTTTCCCCTACGTGCAGTTGGCTCCCTGGCGCAAGCCTGGGACGGGGGTTCTATCATTGCCTGATATGCAATCTGGACGCTACCGCTACGTCTAGACCGGGTCCTCTTCCCTTTCGTAGCCATGACTGTCTCCGTCTTCTCCGTGGATTTTGCCTTAAGCGCCAAGATCTCAACCTTAAGCAGCTTTAAGAAGTCCCCGATTTCCGGCGAGAGCTCCTCCAGTTTCTCCACCGCGCTGTTCAGCCTGTCCATGTCCTCATTGCTCGGTGAGAGAGTCGTCATTGCGGCGCCGCGGATGCCAAGCACCATGCTCGGCGGCGTGGAAGACGAAGCGCTTGTGGTGGTGGTGGTAGCAGGAGCGGAGGCAGCAGAGGAACACTGTTCCTGCTGCTGCTGGTGGGCGTCGCCAGCGGCCTGAGAAGCGCCATCCATGGCTCGCTGCCTGAAGCCGGCGAGCACCTCGTCGCCCTCCGCGGCGGCCTCTTTCAGCTTGTCGCGCCACTTGGCCAGCCACGCGTTCTCGATGGCGTGCGCGTGCTTCTCGTACGCCTCCACAGCGCTGTGGATCTTGATGAGCAACATGTCCAGCCGCCGCAGCTTCTTGTCGGCGGCCGCGGCCTGCCGGTCGATCCTCCCCATGAGCCCGGAGAACAGCATCCTGGCGAGCTCGCCGGTCACCGCGGAAGTTGCAGAGCTAACTATGTGTTCGGTCATGGCTTCAGTGACAGGAATCAAGCGATCGAGCTTGTGCAGGCAAATATACGTTCTCGACAAAGATAGGAACCAAGCGAGGCTATTTTGATTTATAGCCGACTGAAAGCAATCGGAGAGACCGAGGCAGACAGGCTTTCTTGCGTGGTTTGTATCACCCCCAGCTGCAGCAAAGGCCTGCAATGTGCAAACGAAAAGGTTAGCAAGAAAAATGAAACCGTGTCGCCTATATGCACGTCATTCCATCATCATCTGTGTCGTCGTAGGAGTAGGACAGCAGCGTCGCATCGCACAGTACGACAAAAGAGGAAGCATCTGATGAATTCGTCCCCTTCACAAAGTTTCTACCGCCAGGAAATTCAGTCCTGGTTTCTGCCTCGGATAATCTCCTCGAGTCTCCAAAGAAAGATGCCAAAATGTCGCGCGGCTCTTGGCCCGCGCGCGAATGTGCTGATCGGGCTGAATTGTGCGCCGATTAATCATCTGGAGGCCCAATGTGCTGATGCGAACATATGGGCTGAATCTTCCGACGGGATGGGCCGGAGTTGGTAACGGCGTTAGGTCAGCATGCGCTCCGCCGCTGTCGTCCTCTTCCCCAATTCCTCCCGATCCCCCCTCCGCCGCCGCCTCCATCGACGCGTGCAAGATCCAGCCACCCACCGTCGACGAGCGAGCCCCCGGCCCCCCGCGCGTCCACCCCCGCCGTCCACCCCGCGCGTCCACGAGAGCTATCCCCGCGCATCCACGAGCGCGTCCACGAGCGAGCCCCCGCGCGTGCACCCCCGCCGTCCACCACGCGCGTCGACGAGCGAGCCCACCCCGCGCGTCCACGAGCGAGCCCACGCTCGTCCACCCCCGGCGTCCACCCCGCGCGTCCACGAGCGAGCCCCCGGCGTCCACCCCGCGCGTCCACGAGCGAGCCCCCGCCGTCCACCACGCGCGTCCACGAGCGAGACGGGCATCGCGGTGGCCGTCAAGGCGTGCCCTTGCTGCGGGCCCGCGATAGGGACCCTTCAAGCACGGGCGCTCGGCCGCGCTTGAGGCAGTCGAATCTCTGCCTCGACAACGCATCGAAGGAAGGGAAAGGTGCTACAGCGGCGAGAGGTCAGTCGCCGTCCATCTCTGCCTCGCACTACTTTTCTCGCGTGTGTCCTTACCTTCAGCGTGCAGGGCGCCTCCCCGATTCGAATCACGCCGCGGACTTCCATATAGGCCGAGCCCTCCGGTGCTGCCATGGCAACCAAAGCCAAGCGCAAGAGAGCTCAGCAGGACATCGCGTCCCCCTCGACTCGTCCGCGGCTGCCATCAACTTCTCCCGTAGGCAAGAAGGTGGCCGCCGCCCTGGACTCCAGTGAAGACTCCTGCGACTCGCTCCATTCGGACGCGTCGTCCGCTCCTTCTTCTTCAGAAGCCGAGGTGGACCTGGTTGCCGTACGCCTGTACGAGATTGCCGTCGATTCCCTTGAATCCGTGCGGCAGCTCGTCCGGCGCCTCACTCCATCGGCAATAGCTCGGTCCCTTGATTGGGACCTCCTTCGCTGCAATCGACTTACCAAGGTAATTTCTCTCTTCTTCTCCATTTCTTTCACCCAACAGATGGTCGGTTCACGCTGCGTTACAGATGGCTGCTCGCAAGCATGGGCACTGGAGCGACGACGAGGTCCACGCTTTCCTGCAGAGCTGCATGGAGGAAATTCATGCACGTACCATTACCGGTACCTGCCCCTCCAACAGAGGATACGACAACTTGATCAGGAAGATGGTTGAGCGGACCGGCAAGGAGAGCGACAGGGGACAGCTGAAGAACCTGTGGGACCAATGTCGCCGGAAGTTCTCCAACTGGACTTGGCTGCAAGCATCAGCTACTGGACTTGGCCGAGATCCGCAAACCGGCGCCATCCTCGCGGATGATGACTGGTGAAAGCAACAAGAAAAGGTATGCATTTTCTACAACACATGCTATCCATGTTTTTGCTGTTACATGTTCATGGCTAGAGATAACATGTATAGTATAGCTAGATGCAAGCAAGCATGGTTGGGAAGAACATTTGTCATCACATGCAAAGAGAAGTGGTTTGATTACTCAATGAAGTCAGGGTGCTTCATAGTCCAAATGTGAACTCACAAAGGATGTTTTACAATCAAGAACATGTCATGAGCACATAAATATGAACTCATATTTCTTGAACCGCATTAGAGAGTGCAGATAATAACACTATATAAATGTTCTCTGAAACATCCTTTCTGAGTTCATGCAGGAGAGGTAGATATTAGGACCAGCATAGATGAAATCTAGCGTCATTAGCTTTACGCAGTGAGATATTTTTCGTTTATTTTTATTTCTTCTAGATCTGGTGTCATTATTTTTGGGATGATAAAATTATGATCTAAGTATCAAGTGCCAAACTTGACTTGGAATGGAATAGGTGTTGTTTTTTTTCAATCTTGCCTGGTTTAGTAGTATATAATTGTTTTTGTATGTACAGAGGCAACGATTAAATAATTCCTTGCGGATGCTGGCATTTTCTCAAATCACTAGTTGTTTTAGTAGGACGAAATAGATATAAAGTAAGGTATGATACAGCTTCTGAAGTGGACTAGTATACCATACCAATGGAACCAGCAACTGCTTAGTATACTGCACGTTTTGTTTGATGATTGATAAATGCAATGTTAAGTATCTAATTTGTGCTATTTCTACATCTAGGCTTTGCCTTCTCTCCATAAATTAGTTCAGTTTGATTGTCTCATGGTTCGGATCTCTTGATTTTTATTTATTGGCAGATGAGTTAGGCTGAAAATTAGGAACCACAATTCTTAATCATACATAAAACAGAATTGAGAGCGAGGGAACATTCTATCCAAAATTTGACGACATGTCATGACTATGATCCTTACAGACACTACTTTAACTGCAAAGCTAACTGTTCCTGGCAGATAGATAAGCAAGTATGTCTAATAAGTAAACAAAGATCTTATACAACAATATCATAAAAAAATCTTCTACAAAGAAGGGAAACATAGTTTACCTTTGTAATGTGATCCTCTTTGTGCTATTATGGAAAATAACTGTTATGATTTACAGTAAACTGTTGGTATTCTGGAAAATAACTGTTTACAGTAGACTGCTGGTCCAGTTTTGGAGATGACAGTAATAGTATTGAAACACCCAGGAGCTTAGTTCTTGATATCTCTAAACAAATTCGAAGTATCTAATCTCTAGGAGCAAACTCCATTACAAACCTAATCTAGCAAATAATGTGGAAAATATTATAGTCACATATACACATAGGAGTAAAGCAGTGCTGGAGTTTCATTGGAGTGCAACAAATTGCTAGATTATGACATGGTACCAATTGAAACTTCAGGGTTGTCTGCCCCTTCCATCTAGTTTTTTTATCCAGAACCTTCACAACCTGCAAAGGATCAAAACAAATTTATCAGTTCCAGTGTTTTGAACAGGCTTGCTGATGCCGAATTTGACTGTAGGCATCCAGTTTCATTGTTGTGAAAACATTTCAGTGGAAGTTCAGAGAAACAGATTTAGAATAGACATAGACATTTGACAGACAATTTTGACCTTGTTTTCTTTTTCATTTTCATTTGCAAATATCTAGGATTAGTAGTCTGCAGTCTCCACTGAGCAAGCATCCTAGTGAAACTTAGTTAAAACCCTTTTCCTCACCCAATGCCTCTGTGTTTTCATAGCAAATCGTACAGACCATAGTCTAAACCTCGTATTAATCACATAACTATGGAAAGGTCAGATTTGCTAAGTCAAAAAATAGTTTACAAAGCATACTTTTTTCACTAATGATCACTGAAAGAAGAAGGAATATGTATGCCACAAAAAGATGATTAAAGGAAGGCCTGTTGTCTGCCACAAATCTACAAGACAGAGCTTGAAATGACCCAACTTCATTTCTTGAATCCAATTGCCATGCTGATCCTAATGCTTTATTGTTTGGAGTGGTTTCGTATGCAATCAAGGTAGAGATGTATGTTTCAAACCTGTACTTGCATGATAGCCATCTTTCCATTCTTTTTCACCTACTTCATGCTATTCACTGCTCCTTACGGCTAGTTAAAACTGGAGAACATAGTTACCTTATAAAAAATGTGATGGTTATGGATTTTAAATACAACCACCTGTGTTAAAACTGGAAAAGATAGCTAGCATTACTAATGGATTTCTTGATATTTTCAGCCTGTGGTTATCAGATAGCAGTTCTTATATGAGATTGTCAGTGCTTATCAGATAGCAGTTCTAAAATGAGATATCAGATAGCAGTTCTAAAATGAGATTGTCATGCTATTCACTGCTCCATTCGTTATCAGATAGCAGTTCTAAAATGAGATTGTCAGTGCTTATCAATTTCGTTTCTTTATATGTGATTTCTTGATATTTTCAGCCTGTGGTTATGCATATGCTCGTGTGAACTGCATGGACAGTGCATGCGTCCTACTTCTAAGAATGTGTTCTTTCTTCAGTTGCTCTAGGCTCTAGCTGTTTGGTCACGGCACTTATCATTTTCTAACACATGCTATTTCATTGTTGCTGCAGAGGAGGAAGAATGTTAGCTGCTTCAAGAAGAAACCCCTGAAGTTTCCTGAGTTGCACTATGCAGTGTTCCATGGCCGGACTGTGGTTGGGGACCACTCAATAGTCCCTGGAGCTGTGGCCGCTCCTGAGGCGCAGGGTGTCATGGCCGGACAGCAGCAGCAGCCAATCAACGTCGAGCAGCTGGAAGATGTGTGGCAGCAGCAGCAGCAGCTGCCACGTTCAGGTGCCGGCCCTTCTCGTCGCAGCAAGTGCAAAGGCAAGAGGGAAACCAGTCCCAGTGGAGGCAGTGGCTCCAACAAGAAGAGCAGGAGCTGTTCCACTGGAGACGCACTGAACAGGCTTGCTGATCTGAGGGTGCTGTCTAACGAGAGTAAGGCTAGAAAGGAACAGGAGAAGCAAGCAAAGAGTGCAAAGGCCTGCTTGGAGCTGGTGGTTGCTGATGGGTACCCTAAGGGTAGCCCGGTATGGTTCATGGCAATGCAGCTGTTCAAGGACAGTTATTGGTGTCAATTCTTTCTGGATGACTGCCCAACTCCTGAGGATCGGCTCCGGTTCATCCAGCTGAACAGCCAAATGTATGGACAAGCACCACCTCCAACATGCGGAGGAGGGCCTACTGGCTTTGGAGGTTGGTTTGGAGGAGGAGGTGCTGGTCCTGGTGGTTCAGGTGGAGGCTTTGGTGGTTCAGGTGGAGGCTTTGGTGGTTCTGGTGGTTTTGGAGGTGGGTACGGAGGTGGCTATGGAGGAGGTGGCTATGGAGGAGGCGATGGTGGAGCTCTGTATTAACAGAGCTACAAATTTTCTTGCCCACCGCGATTGCTGCCTCGTGAAGTCGTGCCTACTTTTATTAGCACTGTTTAATTCTAGTTGTTATCTGATTAATGCTACATGTGGCTGTTGGTCATGGACACTGTTTCCATAAATGTGTGTTTAATTGTTTTCTGTACAATATTGTATTTCTGGAACTGGCTTGAACCTTGTGTTATTTATGGCACCAATAAATCATTTTTTACTTATGTCATGACATGCAAGTTAAATTTGTAGGAAAGAATGATTTGTACTTCTTCGTGGACCAAAATTAATTGTTAATGAGTTTGAGTTAACTTTTTTTTGTCAACAAAGGTACTGGAGAATGAGTTCCTCTTCTGACAATGGAGAGAATTACACCAGTGAAGAGGATGATTCGTTGGTGACATGGCTGGCAGAAAATCTTGAACAAAACTTGAGAGCTCCACGACGAGTGCCGCAGCAAAGTGGGATGCAATGGATGATGGAAACAATGGAAAACCAAGAGCAGTGCCGTAGTGTTTTCCGTTTAACTGCAAACCAGATCCATTCTTTGCATGGACTGCTGACAACCCGTTACAACCTACAAGGTACATACGAGGTATGCACAATGGAAGCGCTCGGTATTTTCTTATATACCATGGCAGGGCCACAACCAAATAGATCAACCAACAATAGAATGGTGCGTTCTGGGTCTACTGTGTCCGTATATTTCCATCGAGTCCTGAATGCAGTTTATGCAATGGCGGTGGATATTCTGAAGCCAATTGATCCTAACTTCGACGAATTGCATCCTCGACTCACGGACGATGCAAGGTACAGTCCCTTTCATGGATCTATCGGTGCGGTAGATGGAACTCATATTCCCTGTGTGGTGTCACGGGAAAGGTCAATTGAACACCGAAATCGCCACGGGGACACCACAAAGAATGTTCTTGTGGTGATTGGGTGGGATGATAGGATCATCTTTGCGGATGCTGGTTGGCCTGGATCTGTCCATGACCAAAGAGTTCTTGCATCCGATATACGCCGTTTTCCATTTACTTTTCCAAGACCTCCATTGGGTAAGTACAACAACGAATAAATCCATGTAGTTATTTGTCCGCGTGCTGTGGGAGATGATTTTCAAATTTTTTCCCATTGTAGGAAAGTATTTCCTTGTGGACTCGGGGTATCCGTGCCGGTATGGATTTCTACCTCCATATGCAGGTGCTCGCTACCACATGGATGAATTTCAGGACGAGGCACCTCCGGCAATGGGAAAGGAAGAGCAGTACAACTTCCTTCACTCCTCTCTACGCAGTACAATTGAAAGGGCATTTGGGATTATTAAGCGGCAATGGAAAATTCTAAATGGAATTCCTTATTTTTCCGATCATGACACGCAACCAAATATTATACTTGCTGCTTTTGCTCTACACAATTTTAGATTGGACAGTGGTCGGAACCCCCACTTCATAACTCAGAACCCCTTATATAATGGTTATCCCATTCAACCCCTTCATCCTCCACTTCATCATTTGTACGACGCACCAAACTCCACCGAAGCTATGACCGCACTCCGTGAAGCTGTTGCAAATATGGTACTTAACGGTTAGGGGTACACTTATCAGTTCTTCTTCCACTTCTGTTTCAAATCCATGCGATCCATGGATATGTATCCTCTATGTATCGTTGTCTATGTTTAATTATGTTGTTTGATGTTTGAAACAATTTCATGTACTTGAGAACAATTTATGTTCAATTTTATTCACATGATTTGTTGCATCTATAATTTGCGCTGTAATAGAAAGTTTTTTTAAAAAATTACATCCTCGACTGTTGAACGCGCTGCCCATCTCCGTCTCCTGCGTCGTCTGGTGCCCGTCGCTGCTCGAAACAGATGGGTTCTGCCCGTACTCGCTCGTCGGCGTCTGGTGGCTGCCGCTCTGGAGGATGCTGGTGCCGACCGCCATCTTCTGGAACTTCTTCAGGTCGTCGTTGTACTGGTTGGTGTCATAGTCCGAGGCCGAGCTGCCGTATGATCCCATGAACCGGCTGTGCCCGGGACGCACGCTTTCGTTCAGATCGTCCAGAGACACGTCGCCCTCCAAGGCCCGGACGACCTGTTGGTTACATTCAAGTAGCAAAAGGAAAATATCGCTTAATCCACCAACAACAAAAGCAGAGTTTACAGGATATCAACCTTGCCATGCTGAAAGGCTGGAACAGAGTTAGACACATTTCCTCTACAAAGACACCAAAGTGAGAATACATTTGATTAGCATTTTTATGAGGAAGCATTTTGAAAGCATTAATCTTATCTATAATAACTTTATGGTGTTCCTCACGCTCATCCTTGGATCCGATGTGCATGTCGCACAACTTATCCCAAATTTCCTTAGCATTCTCGCTACTACGCACTCGATTGAACGCCTCTTTGTTCAAGCCATGAAAGAGGATGTTCCATGCCTTGGCATTCCACCTCACGGTGTTAGCCTCTTCGGGAGTGAGTGCATCGGCTTTCTTAGGTTCGGGATAGCCATACAATGCGGCATGGTACACACCGGCATCCACGGCTTCAAGGTAGGCCTCCATACGAATTCTCCAATAGGAAAAGTCGTTGCCATCAAAAACGGGAGGAGCTCCATCCCCGTTAGACATCTTACTCTAGGCGGTGAAGCCAAATCCAATGAGCACGAGGCTTTGATACCAATTGAAAGGATCAAGATGCCTAAGAGGGGGGGTGAATTAGGCTTCTAACTAATTTTTGCGGAATTAAACACTTATTCAAGCCAATTCACCCCATGTGCCTATTCCTATCTAGTGTGACTATCTAATCGGAAAAAGAGTTTTGCAACCTAGTTCCAATCCTAGTCTAGCATGGCAATTCTAGGAATGTAAAGGCGAGAATGTAAATGCGGAAAGTAAATTGCCAAATGTAAAGAGAGAGTTAGGAGGCCGGATTTTTTCCCGAGGTATCGAAGAGTCGGCACTCTCCCCTAGTCCTCGTTGGAGCACCCAACACAAGGGTGTTGCTCCCCCTTGATCCAACACGAGGATCAAGTGCTCTCTAGTGGATGTCGATTGTCCCCTCCGGAACGGTGGACTCCAAACACCGTGTACACCTTCTTGGGCCTCTCACAAGTCGCCTCCTTGGGAGATCACCAAGAACACCACCACCAAGCCGTCTAGGTGATGCCGATCACCAAGAGTAACAAGCAATAGCTTCACTTGACCTGCACAAGACAAGAGACAAAGGGTAGATGCACACTTGCTACTCACTAAGCACTAAAGATGTTCCTAATCCTCACAATCAAGAACTTTTCAATCACTTCTAGTGCTTTGCTTGCTCTTAGCTCCTAAATATGACTATGAACTTCCTCAGGTCGCAAGAGAGCTGAATTGGAGCTATACACCAAGTATTTATACTCCAAACCAAAGAACTAGCCGTTGGTACTTCACATGTTGAAAACTTCGTAACGACCGACTATTGCGGTGGGGTATAGAGACCGCCACCGCAACAATCGGTGGTGTACCACAGTACACAAAACCAACGGTAACTGACACACCACCGACTGTTGCGGTGGGGTCAAAAACACCGTTCCACCGCAACAGTCCGTCAAACCAGAGACGAACTCGTCTCTGGCCCAACAGGACCGATTGTTGCGGTGGTTGCTCGACCGAGCACCGCAACTTCCGGTGGTTGCCGTCACTTGGGCCCATCTGGCCTTCACAAGACCGACTGTTGCGGTGGTACCTGAGTACCACCACCGTAACAGTTGGTGGCATCTGCCTTCACCGGCCCTGATGGCCCTACCATCACCGACTGTTGCGGTGACCATCTTGGTCACCACCGCAACAGTCTGTGGTACACTGAAAACCTATTCTAAGTTATTGAAACTCGTCCAATTCAAATATCTTTGAGTTTCTAACTCTTTCTAAGGTTCCATGGCTTCACTTAAGCTACCTAGTGCTAGAATTTCACAAGTGTGCATCACCCTAATCACCCTAAGGTTGGTCGGCCTCTTCCTGAAACAGATGTGAAAATAACCCTAAGTAGATGCACAATAAACGTAAACCAAAAGGGTGTCACAGATGTTATGCATGACGGTGTCCCCAAGCAAAATCTTCAGGATTTATATGAGAAGTGGTTGAGAAATTATCAGGATTAGAAAATATTTTCCTATTTTAGCATGAGCTCAGCCACTGTGTTGAATGGGACATCTTCTTGTCTTTTTTAATACTCTTGACGATTTCACAAAGTGAATGACATTAATTCAAACTGAAGAAAGGAGTAGCATTAAAGCTAATTGCTTCAAGAGAACGTATTTGTTTGTGGCTACTGTTATGCATTGACGAAATTCTCAAATATAAAGATACAGGGGAGAGAGCGCGCTATAATCCACTCAAAAATATCTAAATTCCTATTGTATTCAATTATTCTGAGCAAGCAAAAACATATCCTAAGTATACTGGACTTTGGTTGGTTTGGTGACATCAAACAACATAAAAACTATTTTTAACCATTTCAAGTATATGTGTGCCTTGATTTCACAGGTTTTCCTCTGGGAATCATCTGTACTTTTACTTTTATTACTAGACTGTTTTAGTGTATGATGATAACAGTATTAGCTAGGATATCTGTGGATTTCCAAACATGGAAAGCAGTATTAAATATTCTGTTATGCCGTGTGCTACCAGTGTTTGCTGTAAAAAATCAGCGTCTTGAGGGACACAGAGAAGAAGATCCATGGCATACAATCCATGTCGTAGGCAGAAAAACCTCGACCGAAACAAAACCGCGGTTGTGAAACAAACAGAGCACAATCAACGAAGCAGAATGATAGGACGTGACTTTAATCAGCACTAGTGGGAATGAAGGCACGGAGCAGCTGTGTTGTCTGACTCACCTTTGTGCGGCGGCGGAGGTGGCGGCGGCGGGTGGCCGTAGTAGTGCAGGTGGTGGGGCGGCGGGGGAGGGGGCGGGTGTCGGGGGTAGACCCCCAGGGGTACCCAGCAGGCGGATTGGCCCAACCATCAAAGGGCGGCCCAATCCGAGTACATCTGGATCGGTTTGTCGGACTGGCTGGCCCACCAGTCGGGGGGCCACCAGTCGGGCGAACCGAATGGGCGCGACGACGCGCGCAGCAAGGAAAGCACACGGCGTATCCCGCAAGAAGTTCGGAGATCAAGATAAACTAGCCGGAATTATAGGGAAAGATATCTGTAATCGTTATAGGATCAAATCCTTGTAATTCGGGTAGGTTACGATCTCTGGCCGACTTGTAACTCAAGGCAGCCGGACTATATAAGGCGCCCTGAGACCCCCCTCCAGAGCATCAACATCTACGCTACAACCCACAACCTCTACAACCCTAGGACAGAACCCAACTACGGAGATCCTTCAGGAACTTCACACAGCAATACAATCGCCGCCAACACAGGACGTAGGGTGTTACGTCATCTCGACGGCCCGAACCTGTTCAATCCTTGCGTCTTGTGTTACCATCGACTTCTGATCCTCGATCTGTCCTCAACAAATCAACCACGTAGGCTACCCTGTGTGGACTGCCGGGTCCAAACATCCGACAGTTGGCGCGCCAGGTAGGGGTTGATCGACGAGATCAATCTACAAGCTCGATGGCAGAAATCAACGACAACACCGGTCTGCACCTGCGCCCTCTCCCTGCGATCGAGCGCCGCCCAACTTCACACGCCGTCGTACATCGCGATCCATCACCGCCGCCGGCACAAGCATGCGAAGGACGTGGCCGGATTGCCACATCCCCTCACCGCGGTTGGCCCCACGTCCACCTGCATGCGCGGCTATCAGAATCAATCTACACGGAGTACACGATAGGGAAGATTTCCTTTTTATTTTTCAGTGTTCGACCTGATTTGCCTCTGTTTCCATTCTAAACAAGGTTTATGATTATTCTAATATGTACTTCCTTTTTTAATCATGCATGTGAAAGTTGCGTGCGTACATATGCATGCATGGATGTCAGGTGCTGCTGCGATATGGCAGACTACTACATTGATCCGATATATTGGTCGAAGACCGGACTCGGCTGCTGAGGCCTCGGACGACAATTTCGCCTACTCGACTCCGACATACCAGCCAGAGGCGAATCACGGCCGCGCCAATTCGCCGACTACAATCGCTTACTCCGCTACGCCACTCGTCAACACGCCTATCCAGAACTCCGAACTACTCGGACGTGACGATAAGTTGAGGCCGAACTGCCCAAGGGCTCCGCGACTACAAGCAAGGACAACATGCCGATTCTTCGACTCGGCACAAATTAAGCTAAGTCATATTAAATACTTTTTACGATATTTTTCGGTCACTGCATATCTCCATACTTCGCCATATTTCTCCATGATCATCGCCGACTACCCTTGGTTTGTTCCCGACTGCTTATACAGCCCGAGCGCTACACGAGCAGTCGGGCTACACCCAACGGACGTATATTGCATTTTTCTCCATCGTTTATTTCTTTTTTCCACTCTTGTACAAGTCGCTAAAGTACTTGGGAAGCACACGCCTTAATCCGTGAAACCTCGACTCTTCCGTACGCCTACGCTCCTACGCGTGCATGCGGCCCAGCTCCCTGCGCTATGGACTACGGCTATCGGGGATCAGGTGCATAAACGTAACAGGATAACTACCCGAGGAAATTAATAGACTTAAAGAGTTGGAAGTAGAAATTCTATTACATACAGCGCCGAATATTTTTCTCCAGAATTAGTGTTTGCTACACCATATACTACCTATCCTTCATATCTTCATTGCAGGGCACAGGTTTGGATCCCGAGCTTGCCTGTTACGCTCGGGGACTGCACCACTCGGGCATCGCCGCCAGCTGAGTACTTGAGTCAGTCAGTACTCGGGCTGGTACTACGCTCCATGACGGTCGCTAGCCGAGTGCTTTGCAGCACTCGGGCTGGCGCTACACTCCGCGACGGACGCTAGCCGAGTGCTTTGTAGCACTCGGGCTGGCGCTACACTCCACGACGGTCGCTACTGCATGACGAGGAAGACGAAGACTACTCGGCGTGCTCGGCCCTCACGCTCGGGGGCTGGGCGCCGCGACGACTACTCGGCGTGCCTCGGACGGCTCGACTCGGCCCTCGCGCTCGGGGGCTGGGCGCCGGGACGACTACTCGGCGTGCTCAGCCCTCACGCTCGGGGGCTGGCGCCGGGACGACCACTCGGCGTGCTCGGCCCTCACGCTCGGGGGCTGGCGCCGGGACGACCACTCGGCGTGCTCGGCCCTCACGCTCGGGGGCTGGCGCCGGGACGACCACTCGGCGTGCTCAGCCCTCACACTCGGGGGCTGGCGCCGGGACGACCACTCGGCGTGCTCAGCCCTCACGCTCGGGGGCTGGCGCCGGGACGACCACTCGGCGTGCTCAGCCCTCACGCTCGGGGGCTGGCGCCGGGACGACCACTCGGCGTGCTCAGCCCTCACGCTCGGGGGCTGGCGCCGGGACGACCACTCGGCGTGCTCAGCCCTCACGCTCGGGGGCTGGCGCCGGGACGACTACTCGGCGTGCTCAGCCCTCACGCTCGGGGGCTGGCGCCGGGACGACCACTCGGCGTGTCTCGCAGGACTCCGCCGGCCCTCACGCTCGGGGGCTGGACGCCGAAATTAATGCCGGATGATTTAGCCAGATGCTTCTTGACTAACCCTTGGACCGATTCCTTCGGAATCGCTTCAAGGCTCGGGGGCTACGGCCAACGGACGCACCTCGCGGCGCATCCGTTGATCATTCGGCGACCTCTGAAGAAGGCTACTAACCCTTGGACCGATTCCTTCGGAATCGCTTCAAGGCTCGGGGGCTACGGCCAACGGACGCACCTCGCGGCGCATCCGTTGGTAGACAGCTTTTTTCTCTCCAGTATCACGCGGTTTTCGCTTCCAACTGCAGCAGGCTCGACGCTCATCAGACAGCACGACCTCGCCGACTTGTCTCTCAACCACGTACTACTCGGGGGCTTGTCGGGGGTAGACCCCAGGGGTACCCAGAAGGCGGATTGGCCCAACCAGCAAGGGGCGGCCCAATCCGAGTACATCTGGATCGGTTTGTCGGACTGGCTGGCCCACCAGTCGGGGGCCCACCAGTCGGGCGAACCGAATGGGCGCGGCGACGCGCGCAGCAAGGAAAGCACACGGCGTATCTCGCAAGAAGCTCGGAGATCAGGATAAACTAGCCGGAATTGTAGGGAAAGATATCTGTAATCGTTATAGGATCAAATCCTTGTAATTCGGGTAGGTTACGATCTCTGGCCGACTTGTAACTCAAGGCAGCCGGACTATATAAGGCGCCCTGAGACCCCCCTCCAGAGCACGACATTACGAAAAACTACAACCTCTACAACCCTAGGACAGAACCCAACTACGGAGATCCTTCAGGAACTTCATACACAGCAATACAATCGCCGCCAACACAGGACGTAGGGTGTTACGTCATCTCGACGGCCCGAACCTGTTCAATCCTTGCGTCTTGTGTTACCATCGACTTCTGATCCTCGATCTGTCCCTCAACAAATCAACCACGTAGGCTACCCTGTGTGGACTGCCGGGTCCAAACATCCGACAAGCGGGTGGTGGTGGTGGCGCTTCTTCTTCTTCTTCCTGAACAAGCAGACGCAGAGCAGGCTGCCGAGCAGCAGGACGACGAGGCCGCCGACCGCGATCCCCACGACGATGGGCGTGGAGAGCCCCGAGCTGGACGGTGGCGGCGAGGCCGCGGAGGCTGAGTCGGACGCCGGCGTGGCCCTGCCGGGCGTGGGGACGGCGGNAAATGCAAAAATACGCCTTCATTCTGGCCAAGTGGATACGCTCGATCTTGTCATCTCTGCTCATGCAGGCTCGGTGGATGTGTTGCATTGTCCTTGAGCCCATTCATCAGTCTCACATCTGACTCACTTGCATTTCTCATTCAACTAACCAAACATGTTCACACAGACTGCTGTATCTCATGCAACCAACTAAACACAGCAGTGCATCCTTTCAGTCGGTTTCCAGTTTCCACTCATCTAGGATATACTCATCCAGAACTTAAAGGTGCTAAGTTTGGATATTTAAAGATGGGACATGCAGATTCCTAACAAAAAAAAAAGTTGCATGCAGATTCCTAACAAAAAAAATAGTTGCCAAAGTTGTTTTGAAAACTGTGTGGATGTTCAGATGAAATTTTAACATTTCGTTGCACGTTTATCTGTGAGGGTTTCCTGATTTTTAGATATCTGCGAGGGTTGCTCATGTTACACACAAAAGATTGGAAAATGTGTAAGACGGGAAGTAGAGAAATTTGTGCACAATTTATTCAATGCAGTTTCTTATTTTCATTCTGAATAAACATGATTATTCACTGAATTTTCTGCACACATTAACATCAGATAACACTGGTACTAATATTATTCACTGAATTTTCTGCACACATTAACATCAGATAACACTGGTACTAATACTATCACCAAGAACCGATACCAAGCTCTACGCTAGCTAATAAGGAATAGTACGAAATCAGGTCTACTTCAGGGACGGGAACTGGGCCGAGTCATCCAAGCTCGGCGGCGGCGGCGGCGGCAAAACAGGCTTCACGGGAGCCGGCGGCTCCTCTTGCACAGGCGCTGGCGTGGCCGAGTTCTTCATCGCTGCTCCATTGGGGTGTCCAGACTGTCCACCCTTCTTGTCCTCTGCCGGTGCACCGCCTGCCACGCCGTCCTTCGCGTTAGCCGGCGCGTTCTGCTTTCGGTTTTTGTAG
>CM014276.1:47776777-47789939 GCA_004135705.1 Alloteropsis semialata | reverse complement strand
TCCCGCCCTCCACCGCTGGCCCTCTTCTCCGCGCCGTCCGGCCCCGCCCACCTTCCTCCCCCAGCGCCGCCTCTGTCGCTGCCAGCGCGCGGACGCGGCTGCGGGGGTTGCTCATGGGGCGGCCGGACCACCGCGCCAGGAGCAGAGGCGCCGCTCGGATCCGCACCCGGCGCCGTCGCCTCACCTCGTCGGGCCTCCTCTCCTCCTCTCCTTTTTCTGCCCGTGGTTGACCACGAGTGGGAAAGGATAAGGGAGGGGAGGGACATTTGCTAGGTGCACCCGAGATGTACCCGCGGTTCGCCTGATGCTGCTGCTGTTTTTCTTTTTCCCGATCAGAGATCGGTTTGCGTCGCCCTGCCATTCGTCGCCGTCATCGTCGTTCCTCGCCGATCTTCGTCGACACCCCCGAAGGACGAGGTTGTTGCTGCGCCTTCTCAGGCCGCAGCGACGACGCTCGTGATCGAGCCTCTACCGCCAGTGTCGCCGCCTTCCAGCGGCGGCGGCGCCCGCACCACCTCGCCGCCCCTCGGCGCCCCCGGACGACCACCCGACGCCCCCGGCTGACCACTTGGTGCCTCCGATCGGCCCCTCGGCGCTCCCCGCGCCGCCGGTCGGCGACTCAGCACCTCCTCCAGCTCCAGGCGCCTCCGATCGGCCACTCGGCGCTCCCCGCGCCGCCGGTCGGCGACTCAGTGCCTCTACTCCGAGTGCTTCACGCCGCAAACTCGCGGACACCGCCGCCGATGTGCCGAAGGGACAGTAAGTCGCGCTCTTCAGCTGCGCCGTCACCATCGCCATCCTGCCGCATCGTCCAGCTGAACCTGCTGCCAGAAGCTGCTGCCTACGCGCGGCACCTCGGTTCTTCGGTCAACCACTCGGCGTCTTCGGTCAACTACACGGCGCCACCCGGGCGGCCACGCTAGGGTCAGGATTGCCCGACCCCTCCTCCACGGCTTCGACCACGTCCACCTCGATCTCGGCTACTTCGGCACTAAAGGGCTATCATCTGCATGAGTCTCCAGTCGTAGCATTCGCACCGGCGTTCCGACTGCGGGGGGATAAGTCTCCATTGTTCTCCAGTCTGTCCGTTCATGTTTCTGCCGCTACGACTGCGGGGGGATGTTAAGAGTATAGATGGTAGGTTAGGATAGAATCCCGGACTGCCATATGTATCCACGGAGGTGCCTTGCCCTCCAAGACTCTGTACTCCTATATATTCGCCCCTAGGGGCTCATTGCAATACATTGACCACATTATACGCATCCTACCAATCTTACAGTTATGAACAATGAGTTCCTTTTAGTTCCCAAGTCAGGGTGTGGCTACAGATTACTAACCGCATCATTATGGGTCTGTGGTTTGTATTTTCCATTAAACATATTGATTATTATTATTTTTTGAATATAGCTTTTGAATTTTACATCATTCAAGTGGGTTATGATGAACTATAAATCTGTTGTAGGAAGCTTTGCTGGTGGAGTTGAGGCACATGAATGAAGAAGTGTCTGGAAAGCAAAAGGATGGAGAAATTATTAGAGACTTGGAGCATTTCAGGAAGCAATACGCTATGGTGCTTGTGCAGCTAAGAGATTCTAATGATCAAGTAACCTTCCCAAGTTCAAGCTATCACTTTAGTAACTTCAGCTTTATGTACTTAAGTAAATGACATCATATTTTCATACCCAGGTAGCTGCAGCTTTGCTTTCACTTCGTCAACGTAACACATATCGTGGGAATCCAGTACAGTCATATCCTAAAACCATGGAAAATGGCATAGCCTTTGCTGGAGCACCAGATCCGTATAACCTTTTCGGTTATATTAATCCAGAGTCTGGTTCCCAAGTGATTGAAGTTATTGAAACTTCAAAATGCAGAGCAAAAATGATGGTCAATGTTGCTATCCAGGTCTGTTGGCTAGAATTATTTGTATTCTTTTCTGTATCATGTCATGCTATCTGACCTTAGGTTGCTCTTGGTTCTGATCTACCTATGTCTTTATGTAGTTTGAATTATCACCTCTACATTTTGAACTAAACGGCCATTGCTTTCCACATTTCTGAGGGAACTATAATTTTTAAGGTTTACAACTTACATCGACCAGAAATCAGTAAACTGACTCAGTATTCGGTTCTTATTCTTTAATTGTTGGGCGCACCTATCAGCGCAGGAGGCCTGGCAACAGCAGCTACTCAGCCAGCAACAGCAGTTACTGGAAATTAGCATCGGTTGGGTTCAGTTGTTTGGCTGGGGCTTAGGCCATTGGTGATCCCTAGTTGTTAGCAAGTTTGTTAGTGCCGACAGCTTATAAGCCGAGGATAGGTTTGGATTTTGTTAAGCAAGATTAACCTAGATTGTTCAGAGCCTCCGAGGAGGGCAAACTGGGTTAGCTTGTCATTGCTATCGTCTCCACCAGATCAATAAATCCCCTGCCATATCATCTTGGTATTCAGAGCCATCACAATTTTTTTCTTCCCACACGCATCCCACCCACTCCAACCTCCATCACCGCTGCCCTCCACCATGGGCGACACCAACCTTGACGATCTCAAGAAGCTGCTCGGCGACGTCCTCGACAAGGTGTCGTCCCTGTAAGGCAAGATGACCACGGTTGAGGGCGACCTCTCCTCCGTCAAGGTCGATCAGGGTCGTCTCCATGTAGCTCAGCCGGGTAATGGTTTGGTTTGAAACCGGTTTAAGTGGTTTGGTTTTTTAATTGGAGTATGTTGGTTTGGTGAATAATGGGTTGTCATATAAAATGGTTTGGTTTGGTTTGGTTTAATAGTCAAACGGTTTAGAATGGTTTAACAATTATAAAGGCTATGTGTCGGTTAAAAGCCGGACCTTAAAATTAAAAGCTCGCGTTCACACATTAAAATTATAGCAGATTTGACCGAAATTTGTTGGAGATGCCTTACAATGACGGTCCGCTACTCCGTGCAAGTCGGTGTAACCATATCTACATGTGGGCCCCACGTCCAAAGTCGGACCCTAAAACTAAAAGCTCACGTTCACACCTTAAAATTTTAGCGAATTTGACCGAAATTTATTGGAGATGCCTCAGTATGACGGTCCGCTACCCTGTACAAGTCGGTGTAGCCATATATACATGTGGGCCCCACGTCCAAAGTCGAACCCTAAAACTAAAAGCTTGCGTTCACATCTTAAAATTTTAGCGGATTTGACCGAAATTTGTTGGAGGTGCCTCAGAATAACGGTCCGCTACTCCGTGCATGTTGGTGTAGCCATGTCTACATGTGGGCTCTACATCCAAAGTCGGACCCTAAAATTGAACTGATTTAGTTTCTTTTGGAGAAATGAGTCTAAATGGTTTGGATTGGTTTGGATGGAGAAACAAATGGATTGGTTTGGTTTGGTTTCTAAGGTGGTGTATGGTTTCAACAGTTTGGTTGTTGTTTTGGTTTGGTTTTTGAACCATTAGCAGCCTTACATGTAGCCATCAACGAAGTCCGGTCCAAGGCGCTGGAGCACACCGGATCATCGGGCGCGAAGGACAAGCACGGCTTCAACATCGAGACCAGCGCCACGCCAGCCGCATCGCACAAGCTTTGCGTCCCCAAGTTCGACGGCTCCTCCGACCCCATCTCCTAGCTTCATCGTTGTGAGCAGTTCTTTTGCGCCGCTCGCACAGCCAACGACGAGAAGGTGTGGTTTGCGTCGCTTTACACGGGACAACGTCGTACAACAGTGGTACTACCGACTAGAGAAGTACCAGGGCGTTCCAACCTGGCCGCGCTTCGTCGAGTTGGTGAACCTCCGCTTCGGGCCGGCAACGCGCAGCAACCTGTTGGGCGAGCTGGTTCACCCGCCGCACCGGCTCGGTTGCCGACTATCAAGATCAATTCCTGAAGCTCCTAGCCCGATGCGACTATGTCACTGAACCGCAGCAGATCGCGGTCTTCACCGCGGGCTTCGGCAATCTTCTGCGCATCGACGTCGAACTACAGCGGCTCGCGACTGTCGACGATGGCATGGGCCTTGGCCGGGCCTTTGAGCAACGCCTGGAGACGCCTGACCCCATCGCCAACGGCTCGCATTGACCGAAACATTCAGCTTCTCCAAGCATTGCGCTACCTGCAGTGGCTGCCCCGCTCAGGCCGACCTTTGCTCACCCTGGAGGAGATGTCCCAACGACGCGAGGACAACCTTTGCTACAACTGCCCCGCCAAGTTCACTTGGGAACACATCAAGGAGTGCACCATGCGGGCCATCTACCTGCTCGAAGTTGACGGAGAGACGGCGGTCAATCCCAGCGACGACGACAACGATGTCCAGATCTCCCTCAATGCACTCATCGGCATTTCGACAAACATGTCCATGCACCTTGGCATTGAATTGTCCGACGCGCCTTAGTGGACTGGGGTTCCACCCACTGCTTTGTCTCGATGACCACGGTGCGTCGCCTTGGCCTCACCCCATCACTGCGCCTTGGCTTGACAGTCGGCGTCGATAACGGTGACTGCATTGCCTGCAGCGCGCTGCATCTGCCCCAACCTTTCGTTCATCATCGATGTCGAACGCTTCGCCGCTTCTTCGTCATCCCGTTGGAAAGCTATGAGGTGGTCCTGGGCTGTTATTGGCTCCGCACCTTGGGGCCGGTCCTTCTGGCGTGTGGATCATCGTGTACAATGGCTTGGCCCGGAGGCGAACTACGGGGCGCATGTTCTTGCGGTCGACAACGCCTATCTCCTCCAGCTCCTCCTCACCAAGTTCGCCGATATCTTCGCCGTTCTACAGGGTCTGCCGCCAGCACGCACAACGGACCACCGCACCCACCTGCTCCCGGGTACGTCGTCTGCCTGTACCGCTAACCGCGGCTGTTGAAGGACGAGATCGAGAAGCAGTGTGAGGATATGCTGCAGCAAGGTGTCATTAGGCCCATTACTTCGCCGTTCTCCTCACTTGTGCTTCTCTTGTGCAAGAAGGACGATGTGTATCATTAGGCCCATTACTTCGCCGTTCTCCTTACTTGTGCTTCTCTTGTGCAAGAAGGACGATGTGTGGCGCTTCTGCATGGATTACCGTGCCCTCAACGCCAAGAACATCAAGGACAAGTTCCCGATCCAGTGGTCCAAGAACCGCTTGATGAACTCCGCGGCGCGCGTCTCTTTACCAAGATGGTGTTCCATACACACCATGGCCACTTCGAGTTCCTCGTGAAGCCATGATGAACAGCGTGCTCCACGACTACCTCTACCAATTCATCCTCGACTTCTTCGACGACATCCGCATCTACAGCGCGTCGTGGGTGGAGCACTTGTAGCATGTGCGCGCTGTCTTTCAGGTACTGCGCTCCCATCGCCTCGCCATCAAGCAGAGCAAGTGTTCCTTCGGCGAGTAGTTCGTGTCCTCCCTCGGCCACATCATCACTGGCGACAACGACACCATGGATCCCGCCATTGGTAATTCCTAGTTGTTAGCAAGTTTGTTAGTGCCGGCAGCTTATAAGCCGAGGATAGGTTTGGATTTTGTTAAGCAAGATTAACCTATATAGTTCAGAGCCTCCGAGGAGGGCGAACTGGGTTAGCTTGCCATGTTATCGTCTCCACCAGATGAATAAAACCCCTGCCATATCAGTAATGACTACTAAAAGTAATATGAAACTGCCTGGCTAAATACTAAATGTTGAGTTCATGATGAAACCTTGGACTGGTTTGTCTAAACTGATCTTCTATGTTTGGAATTTTATTTAAGCTAACCATTAACTTGTTGCAACATTCAGTTTGACTTTTACTTTTGATATGCATTGCTGTCAGCTTGTTGGAGCAGCTTCCGTATATGGTATTATTGTTAGTTATGCCTATAAGGATTAGAGGATTCATTTAGTTTTTTGAATCTCTGTATTTGGCTGAAGCATTTACCTATTTTATTCTTCTTTTTTGGTACTGTAGATACAAGTCCTTTTCCCTTCTTCATGTTTTAAATTTATGTTGTTCGAATGCACTTATTGCTGCTCTTTTTTCTTTACTCTATTTACTAGGCAATGTGTGAAGTGAGCGAAGGAGAGAATCCTTTTGCAAAAATAGGTGAAGCACTAGATAACTTGAATAGCCGTGGCACTGGCTCTGGTTCAAGCATACTTGGCATAAGAAGAATACCTCCTGATTCGGGTCTGTCAAATGCATCACATCAAGATAACGGCACACCTGCTTCTGCAACAAATAACAGTTCAAGATTGCCAAACGGGTGGGGTTCTGATGGCCAGTTTCCTACTGAGCTGATTTCGTCCTGCGTGGCTATGATGCTTATGATTAAGGTAAACCACACAAGCACCGTATGTTGTTAAGGCTTAGCATTCCAACACTAGCACTGTCCAGTGGTCTTAACATTTCCATCGGTGCCATTTGCCAGAACTGCACAGAGAAGCAGTATCACCCTGCTGAGGTCGCGCACATCCTTGATTCAGCACTGTCAGGCTTGCAGCCTTGCAGCTCCCAGAACATCCCGATTTTCCGGGAGATCGAGATGTGTATGGGCATCATCAAGAATCAGATGCTAGCGTTGATACCCACTCCAAGCGGCTAGCTCTTCCACGGCTGCTGCGGGCATCCTAGCCAATGTATCTCGGAAATTGAAAACTGATAACTGTTTGGCGTTCATTAATTTTCTCTTCTTTTTTTTGCTGTTGTACAAGGTGTATGTATTTGTACATCATATATTATTGCTGATAAATATTTGCGCTTGCCCCAAGTTTACTATCTAGCGGATCGTTTGTTGGGGTTAGTTTAGAGGTAATTAGTCCATGAACACTTGGTCTGATAAGATGAAACCTGAGGCATATGCGGAGCCACTACTGGTGTTGGGAAAAAATCAGTTCAGATTCATTATCTTATCTTACACTGCGAGGCTGCGACTGAACAGGTCTCCCCATTTATTTCTGCTTTCAGTGTAAATTCATAATGTTTATAGACGATACATTTTTTAAGCTAACTGGTAGGAACTCAGCCTTTAATTAAAAAAGTTAAAAGGAGGTTTATATGGGTTTATGTAGGTCTCCCCATTTGTTCGTTATTTATGCGTTCAATCACCCAAGTCAATCAACTTGCATCTAGGAGACAAAACATTGCTGTATACTAGCAAACAATGTTAGTCCTACTAGACATGTTGACATACACTATCACCAACATCATAGTGACCCTACTAGGGTTCATGTTCCTTACAATCTCCCTGAAATCCAACTAGAGCAAGAGATAATAATAGAAACTAAGGGCCTGTTTGGAGACTTTGGGCTAAACTTTAGCCCAATGCTTAGACACTTGTTAGGAGAACTAAATATGAGATAATTCTAAATCCAATTACATAGACCATAGCTAATTGGTGAGTAGAATCCATTAGTCCTAATTAGTCTATAATTAGCCCGTATGATTATATAGTAACTGAGAGCTAATCATAGGCTAATTAGGATTAATAGGTTTGTCGGCATCGGAAACATCCGACTAGTGAATTTTGTGGATTGCGTGCTAAGGCCCAGATGGTTCGCGAGAGGACACAAGGGATTATACTGGTTCAGGCACGAACGCCCTACGTCCAGTTCGATGCTGCTCATGTTACTCGTGTTGCTCGTAGTAGAGGTTACAAGCGGTCGAAAGAGGGAGGGGCTCCCAAGTCTCTGTGATCGTGTATGCGTATGTGGGTGTGTCGAGTGAGATGGGCGAATTGCGTCCTGTAGGCGTCAGTGATATTTGACATTTTTGCACCATGCGCCAGGGCCTCATTACTTGCTAGGAGAAATGATGATCAAGCTAGGACGGAGCGTAAGCCAGGGCCGTCAGCGTTCTGGCCCTTGCTTAGGGCCGAACGTGTGCAAGGCAACGTCCCGTCATTCGTTTATGACGGGGCAGGCGCAGAGCACGCCAACCCGCCATCATTAGTTTTAGGCTGATAGATTGGAGCGTAAGGTGTGCGGCGCCCGCCCTAGTGTTTAATACGGGCAGCGTTTCGTCATTTCCCGGGCCTGCTACGCCTGACTGGCCCAACCCCCGGGTCATGATGGCCTGTTGACTCAGAGGAGGTCGGGCGAGGCGAAGGGGCGGCTGATGGGCCCACATCCGACGCGGGTCGGGCGAGGCGGACGTCTCCGCCTACAGTGATTCTCTCGCCCGACCCTACAGGGTCGGGCGAGGCGGAGTGGTTCGTCCGACCCTCATCGTCCTACCTTTGGGGGTCGGGCGACACGGAGTGCGACGCGTCAGGCCGTGGCTAGGCCATGGCCGGGCCATAGTTGGGCCGTTGGCGAGACTTGGTTGCTTTGTGGACTGCTTAGGGACCGGCTTTCCTTAGATTGGGAGTCTTATCCTCGCGGTTTAGACGCCCCGGATATTTATATCCGACGAGGTTCTACTCACCAATTAAGTCTTACGCAATTTGTACAAGGTGGACACATTGTCGTGGTACAGGCAACAAGAAGACCTCCCTACTTGCCCCGTGGCACACCAAATGCTGGACCTCGCCCTCGCGCACCGCCAGGTTGTGTTTCCTCTGCTCTGTTAGATGCGTGCTGAGTGTGCAATTGTGTATGAAAAGAGATAAAACCGAGGGAAGAGATATGGGGCTTATGAGGGAATAGTAAGGGGGTTCAGAAAATGTGGGTCATGCCTCACACATTGGTCATTTGGTCTGGTCTCATAAATTTTTGGTCCTACTCTCTCCGTGCAACTTTTTGAATCCCCACAAAATGTTTGCATGGCTTTTCTAGAGGCAGATAAAATGACCAACTCTGAACTTCCAGAGGCGATTATTACTCAAAGAAAAAACTTTCAGAAGCAATTGTCTTAAGCGTTTGCCTCCAAAAATAGGCATTTTCACATGTGGCCGTTTAAGACGACCACCTCTAGGAATGGCCTAATTTCTAAGGTGGCCCAATGAAGATGACCCTTTAATTTGATTTCCAGAGGCGGGTTGTGGGCTTGTGGCCATGGAGACTCTTGGCTTACAAGATAGATGCCTCCCTTATGGAGAAAAAGAGGCACCAATAAAAATCATTTATTCAGTTTTGCAATAGTGTCACTAGCACTATGTTGCTTTGATATGCCAACGGGTAATACTGTTAATCAATAGTATGGTATTTTTTCCTTAATACTGCAAAGAGGGATATGCTTTATTAGTGCACGGCTGATGTGTTTAACCCAAAAGCTCTCAAGACAATACATACACATCTATGTAAGTACATGTTTCTCTATGAACGCCTATGGAAAATTGCGCTATAGTAAATCATATACTGACGAAGTTAGCACCAAGCTTCTCGTTATCGATGGGTACATCGGCTAACACCAAAGAAATAAATAACCATATATATAAGACATGCACGGCATCATATTGAAGTACATGTTCGATTGATTCCATTCCTGAGTTTTCTTTCACTTATTTCACTTCTTCCCCCAGTTTAGGTCTCAAAGGAGAATTATTTCACTTCTTCCACCGAGGCTTAGGAGTCCTTTGGAATGTAGGATTCTCAAAGCAAGAGATAGAAAAAACAAAAAAAAATGAGTGCCCATGCAATTGAAATCATCGATGGATATACAACACAAGAGAGTTACAATTTCACTTACTCTAAAAATTCAAGGAAATTAACTGAAATTTAATGAAGATAACTTTGTCTGAACCTACTTTGTGTAGATTAGTGTAGCGAGATGCATATATGTTGACCTCCATATCGAGAGCCCGGACCCTAGAACAAAAATCCACAACATAAAATTTATAATAACTAAATCAACTAAAATTTGTTGGAAATCATCAACTACTTTGGACATATTATTATGGCTTGATGACATGTGGAGCCCCATCGAGAGCCTGATCCTAGAACTAAAATCTTTCGTTCATACCTTACAATTTTGTGAAGTTAACGGAAAATTATCAAAAATTATTCAGAATTGACAAGCAGATACTTCTAGCACTTTGTTCAAATTAGTGTGGTAGATGTATGTTGGCTCCACATCGAGAGTTCTCAACGGGGCTATATATGCTCGTGCATTGCAACGGGTAAGGGTGGCAAAAAAAAAAAGGGAACACTGAACTGAAGTAACCGATTTCATGTTTTTATGCTACCATGGTCACTTCAGTTTGATTCTAATTTTCAATCTGTTTGGTGGTTATTATGGTTTTGAGATCAAAAAACCGATATATTGAGAAACCAACCGAAGCAATAAACTACCATCAATATTGTAACCATGACCAATGTGTCACCACCAAGTGTGCAGGACATCCATCCATTCACCATGAAGCAATTATTGGTTCAAGGCACATTCGATCCTCCGAGCAAAATGCATGACAACTGCGAGAACCATGGATCCTTATATCCTTTCTGTTAACTTTTCTTTCTCTCGTTTCCCCCCTCTTCTCTTTTTTATGATGGAAATCCATTGGTGATATGAATATGGAGGGAAAGAATGGCTGATATTACTTTCTATTCTAGTTTAACATCTTTTTTTTTTTCTGTTCCCCCTTTTGTCCTTCTTTTGGTCTCCCAGTTTCAGATCCATTAATAGACCACAGACCAAGAGAAAGCAAAACAAGGCACTGCACCAAGCACGATGCTCTCGATAATGCATTTGTGGAGGAGGCAGGCACCATCACCAGCAACCTCGGGTGCCACCTCGTGCTCTTCTTCTACTTGGCCCATGGTAGCCTTCATCCGTCGAGAGGCATTTGGAGATACTCCGATTAAGTTTGGGAGGCGATGGACCAACATTAAACGCAAATACATTACTTTGCAAATATGTTCGTATGTTACCAGTGGCAAAGCCAACTTTGGCTGTGGGTGGTGCACTGCACACGCACCACCCTAAAACAACAAATTTACTAGTAGAAAGCTTATTTTGATCAACAAAATTAGCAAATTTCTACATGTGTTATACTAGTGTGCACCATCCTAAATTTTAGTGTAACTTCGCCCCTGTATAATTAATTAATTGCTATGGGTGAAAGTCATATGGATATACACCAAATATTATGCAGACCTGAGACATCTAAACATCTGATGTTTTTTCTATTAAAAGCTTAATATAAATATTTTGTGCAACTACCGTGTAGTCTAGTACTTCATGATAACAAAGTTTTCATGTGAATCCACAGCTCTTGTAGGTCCAACTGGTGATCTTAGCTGTTAAATAAAGATACGGCGATCAAAATGAATCTAATCCTCATTCTGATCCCGATCAAAAAATTGCAGGAACATTAGCTGACCTAAAACCCTAGCTATTTTCCCAATCCGTTCCCGTCTATCCTGCACAACCAGACAAGGATGGTGAAGCCACGTTTGTGTTAATTTATATATATTAAAAGTAGTTCGCTTGAACTATTATCTGTCTCCCTACAAGTGCAATTATATTAATTTAAATATTTTAAAAATAAATATTCAAAATTTATCTAGAAATGTGGACAAATATACCAGGAATTCAAGGCCGGCAACTGTCCCTAAATTTGATACTTTAGCAAAGATTTATTTTGAATAAAATGAAAAAGGCATGTTCCATACATACATGCAAGATAAAACTGTGAAAGCTACTTTGACTAGTGCGTATCTGTCAGGCATCCGTGCGTGCGTGAGGAGAGATACCAAAAAATAGTAAAAGTTGATTCATGAGTGATACCAAAACCTTTGCCGTGTGCCGCCCACGGCAAAGGGCACACGGCAAAGTTTGGCCGGCAAAGGCGCCTTTGCCGTGGGCCTTTCTTCGGGCACACGGCAAAGGTTTGCCGTGTGTCACATTTGGCCCACGGCAAATGTTTTGAACGTGACGGCCAAACTGACGGTGTGACCCACCTTTGCCGTGTGCCTGACGGCGTGGCACACGGCAAAGACCCAATCTTTGCCGTGTGTTAGGGCCATTGCACACGGCAAAGAGCGGACCTTTGCCGTGTGCTAGGGCCATGGCACACGGCAAAGGCCCACTCTTTGCCGTGTGCCACAGCCATTGCACACGGCAAAGGGGCCTCCCCCCCATTTTTTTTCGATTTTTTGGTAAATGAGACCCCAAACACAAATCACAGGCATATATATTTCACAATAAGCATCACAGGCAGTTTATAATTGACAATAACCATCACAGGCAGTTTATATAGTCAAATAATCCACATATGCAAATAAACTCAAGTATCGTTCATCCACAACCACTAGTAGTCCATACAAATCCATAGAAGTCCATACAAGTCCATACAAGCCGATAAAAGGTCCATACAAATCCATATAGGTCGATACAAGGGCGTAAGTCCAAAGAACTCACAGAGACGGCGGTGGGCGCGGCGGCGGCGGCCAGGTGGGCGAGCCGTGAGGGTGCTGCGGGTAGGGCGAGCTCTGAGGGGGCTGCGGCCACTGCTGGTACGACGTGGTGGGAGGCAGCTGCGGCAAGGGCCCGTACCGTATCCACTGAGGCGGCTGAGGCGGCGACATGTCTGGTGCGATGGGCCCATCATTCGACGCCGCCGACTGATTCTGCATAAAAGATAAAGCATTCGAACAAAAAGCATTCTAAGTTTGTTTCTAGGTCATTCTAAGTCATCTAACTTGTTTCTAAGTCATTCTAAGTCACTAAGCTTCTTTCTAAGTCATTCTAAGTTCTAAGTCATTATGAGGAAATAAAACTTCAAAAGTTGACAAGTGACTCACAGGAGTAACATCCGCAGGAGGTGGTGGAGCGAATAGCGTTGATGGCGGCGCTTGACCTAACGACGTCCCAATACTCTGCAAGTACTGAGCCATTTGATCCAGCCTCATCTGGTCGGCCTCCTGCTGCTGCAGAAAGTCTGCCTTCAACTTCTCCTCCCGTGCTCTCAGCTCTTGGTCCATCCGGGCCTGCCACCTCCGCTCCATCTCCTCCTCCCGTGCTTTCATCTCTTGCTCCATTCGGGCCTGCAATATTTCATGCCAATGTTACAATACAAAACATATTTAAGCGAATCAATTAACAACAGTTAGAACAGAAATTACCTGGAGTGCGTCCATCTGGGCCTGTGCAGCGGTCGGCCGTGGGCGTATGGGCGGGGCTGAGCTCGTGCTCCTGGCTTTAATCTGAGAGAGAGTGGGAGTACTGGCCGTGTCGAGTGTACTGTCGGCCATCCAGTACCGGCCATGCTTCTTGCCTCCTCCCACCCTCATGATCACTTCTCCATCAAGCTCAGCGGTGGTCGGATCAAAATCTGGCCCATG
>CM014276.1:47738526-47775036 GCA_004135705.1 Alloteropsis semialata | reverse complement strand
CGTGCGCGGCGCGGGGCGGCAGGCGTGCGCGGCAGCAGCGCGGCGATAAGTTTCTGGCTGGCGTGAGCGGGCCGGGCACGGGGTATATCCCCCCTTTGCCGTGTGCCCTCGATGCGGCACACGGCAAAGAGGCCCTTTGCCGTGGGCCGGCCGATCTGGCCCACGGCAAAGGCCGATTTTTTTTTTACTTGTGTGCTGCGCCCTGTACAGGCCCTTTGCCGTGGGCCGGCCGTTATGGCCCACGGCAAAGGCCGATTTTTTTTTCCGTGTACATTTCCGATCTTTGCCGTACGTGGGCCCCACGATCTGGATACTATAGCGTGTCTCGTTATTTCATGTGATGATTAATGAAAAATAGCTTGCCAACATGATTGATGATTATTTTGAGGAAAAAAATCCGTTATTTCATGTGATTATATCTCAAATTCAATTCCCGTAACGTGTTATACCAAATTTGTGTTCGATATTTATTTGAAACTATGTACGCAAAATCACTAATCAGTGTATTTTTGCTGCTTTTAGCAAAAAATAACTTGTAAACAGCATGATTTGATGCTAAATTTTCGTTCTTTCATGCGATTGTAACTAAAATTTAAATTCCATAGCGTGTTATACTAAATTTTTCTATGAAATATTTGAAAATTTCTACGCAAATTTAATCATAAGATCATATTTGATGCTTTTAAACAAAAATATTGTATTATTTCATGCAGTTATAGCTCACTTTCAATCTATTTCATTCAGTTACAAAAAAAGTTGCAAAAAATAAAAGAATTATCAAACGTGTCCAAAAAAAACCAAATTTTGGTACGAAATAATTTATGTAGCCTACTGCCCATACAAAAAGTTTTGAAGTCAAAACCCAATTCAACTGCACTGATGACTTGCAATATATGATCAACTCCTTCTCAACTCTATGTAACTTCTACGGAGATGGTTGGATTTGTAAGCAGGGTACGTGAAAACTTGTGCGAAACATGCTCATCTTTTTACCATAGCCTCCAGACATGAAATTATGATATCAGTACAAATCTTATGATTTTCGGACTTCGTTTCATTTTTATATAATTTTAAAACGATTTGGCCACAATCCTGTGCTCATGTTTCGTGAAGAATATGTTTGAAATTTCATTCCATTCCCTGGATACGACCTCAGTTTGGACTAATTAACGTGAATATTATTTTTCGATTCATTATATTCCATTATTCGACACATTTGCAGTTCAAATTTTAATTTTTCCCAATAAATCCCTCCACCGAAATAAAGTAGCTAAATATAGCAAAAGATTCGTGAAATATACCAAATCTTAACATGGAGTACTACTTAAGGTATGTGGACAGCAGAAAAAGTTTGGGGGCCAAAATTTGAAAAAAAAATTACTTTGCCGAGTGCCAACAAAAGACACACGGCAAAGATGCAATACACACGGCAGATTTTCAATTTTGCCGTGTGTCCGTTGTGTAGCACACGGCAAAGGTTGGCCGTCATGTGGCCGTTCAGGCGGCGTCACCTTTGCCGTGAGCCGGGCGTGAGGCACACGGCAAAGGTGTTATTTTTGCCGTGTGTGTACCTTTGCCGTGCGCTTTTCATGATGGCTCACGGCAAAGGGTTCCTTTGGCGTGTGCTATGTCTTCGCCGTGGGCTTCTTGGGCGGCACACGGGCAAAGAGGTCCTTTGCCGTGTGCTCGCGTTTTCGCCCACGGCAAAGGCTCCGGCACACGGCAGCGGGCCGATTTCCGGTAGTCATGTGCTTCTTTTTCACCCTTCCCTGCATCGTCCTTTGGGTGGGCATTGTGCCTTATTCTTACACTCCTACGGCTAGGATTAGGATCCAACGCGCGCCGCCACACATGCACACCGATATATGAAATTTTTGCAAGGAGCAGTCCTTGCTTTAGCCTTAGGCAGAGAGAGATCTATCTATCTCTACCTATTAATAAAGCGAACAAGGTTTGTGGCGTTCGTCTAAGAAAATCGGAAAGAACCATGTAAACCTGGCCAAAACTATAGTAAAACACTCTAAACCGTGCCCACGCTGCAAAACCCGGAGAGAATCTGTGGCAGACCGCCCCAATTAATCCGGTTTAAAAGCATGGGCCCACTACAGTGCTCCACGCCCTTAAACCGAGCTAATCGTGCAATCCGTCGGATATCTTCCCGATTAAACCACCTTTTCTCTCGACCTAAACCAAATAGCAGCAGTCCCACTCAAAGATGGGCTCAGGCAGTACAACTCATCACAAATTTTACAATACAAGGTTCACATAGATGATTATACAAATATAGTGCATAAGTTTTAGTTATTACAAACCAGAGTTATAATACACGGAAGTCTAAACGTCGATACACATAACATTATGCGGAGCCCATGCATAACATTCAATCACCACGGCCCGAGTCAGACTCAGGCGGCACCTGCTCAACCACCCAACCTTCAGGCAACATGCACGGCCAAGTCAACGCAGCAACTGGATCATAGCCAACACCATTATCTGAAAAGTTAAGCCACAAGCAAGGCTGAGTATACTAATACTCAGCAAGGCTTACCCGACCAGGTTTAAATACTAGACATGCAAGGCTTTATGGCTGAGGGGTTTGTTTTGCCAAAAAGCATCTATAAGTTGATCCCTATTTTCAATATTTTAGCCAAGTTTAAAGTGGGACTAACCATTACTAAGTTTGCAAATCTATCCAACCACAATCAGTGTCGAAAAACAATTGATTAACATAATATCAACAGTTCTCATCTAACAACACTCTACCCCTTTGGCCCAAGCACACTGATGTATGACAAGAGATCAAGCAGCTTCATGTAACCGCGAAGGACGGACAACTCGAGTTGATTTTTAACCATGCATGGGACAACCTAATCGTACGACCCGTGAGAGACACCCAGGACCTCACGGGGCAACCGTTCCCATCTCTCCCTGCCATCTGCCATCAGGGCCCACTCCACCCGAGTGCACGCCCCAACGGACCCCAGGTGCCCGAGGCAAACCTGTGCCGCGGCCACTGCTACACTCGCCATCATCCCCCTCGCCCAATGGAGTAGGAAAGATCCGTCAGACGTCAGTTTGAATCAAGTACTAGGTTTACCATAGTTCCCGGCATACGATTAGTACCTTCAAAAGCTTGACCAACAATGCCACACAATCAATGCCTTAGCCAACATTTCTCTGTGCAAGCGGGGTGTCCAACCAAACATAAATACCGCACAAGCCCCGCTTGCCGAATCTCATCCACTGATATAAATTGAAAACCTATATCTCGCGAGTGACAAGGCAATCACTCGACTTCTACCGGTCCTAATTAAGCATGGCACTCTATGCGACCTACACATGCTAGTATTAGGACATAGGTACCTAGAAATCATGCAACTAGGGTTTCATTCAACTCATCAAAACTTAAATGCACAAAGTAAGGCATAAAGTAAGGAGTGTTAGTAATAACAGCGGGTTATGCTCCGGGGCTTGCCTTCTTGATCACCGGCCTTGGGCCCTTCCGGACTTTGGTCCGGGTCTTGAGCAGCAGCAAGATTCAATTCCGCAGCAACGGGATCACCCTCGGGCTCGACCTCGATCTCGTACACTCCGTCAACAATGGTTTGCTCTACATGAAATGCGAATGCATGAGATGCAGCAGCGCACAACAAATCAACCACAGAATTACTGCAACAACTCACTAATACATCACTGGACAATCATTTACGGAATATAAACAATTAAGAAGCTCACAAATAAAACTGGGTGGATTGCTTTTAGTTGCTAATTAAACTTAATTCAAATCTAAAGTAACATATAAAGAAATCTTATTAACCCTTTTTAAATTTGTTACAACCACTTAACTTACTACATACATTAAACAAAACATCTATAAATAACCATTAGTAATAAAAGGGAGTTCCTATGGCTAAATCTAACATTCAGTGCTCCTAGTTGCTATCCCTATTTGTAGAATTAATTTTACAACAAGAAAACTAATTATTAATTAAGCATTTCCTAGCTAGTCTTTACCAACTAAAGCCTAGAAAATATATTTATATAAACAAAAATTAAAGTGAACATATTTTTGTGTTTCTGACAGCAAAGTTTATTTTTCAGGAATTTTTCAGCATTTTACCTATTTATTGTCTATTTTTCTTAACAGCCAACACTTATCACCAGTTAGAAAATTATAATAAATTATACAAAAACGTTATGCAGCTGAAATTTTTACTACAACTACTATTCTACCAGAGACATTTTCTGTGAATTTTTCATAATTTTCTGAGTTATACAGAATATTTAGTGATTTATCTACTCTCAATTAGTTAGGAACAAACTTAATTCCAAATCTACCAAAATCATGAATAAACTTTGGCCAATAGATACTCAACTAAACTCTAATAATCATAATAGAACCATAAAAAGTGATTTTGCATTTTTAGCACATTCCTATGATTTATAAGGCAATAAACACTCTCTCAAGTACATCTTCATACATACAGAAATACATTGTGAATCACATAGATTACATATGCATATGATATACCACTGGAAAGATAATTTCACAAGGATTCCAGAAAGTCTAAGTTTGTGATTTTACAATTTTCGTGTGATTTTTGGTGATTTATGAAAGTTCAGCCGATTTCAAAGAAAAATAAAACATGAATAGTAAAATCGATCTTTACATCAAGGCCCCTGAAAAACTGAAAATAATCGCCGACAGATCCTTTCTTCGTGGATAGGTCCTTGGAGACTTACAACCAGGCCCCTGTAAGTTTTTCACCTCACACATAAGTCCCTGATTCTTTTTGGATAACCCCCTAAGTGTTTAGAACATTTACCCTGGGGTCCTCTTCTTCAACCTCCGTTCAGAACACGAGCAGAAGCTCTGTTCGGCTCGGTCTGGCACCGGTGCCGGCCTGGGCACTGGCTCTGGTGGCCGGATGGCCGGCCGGAGGGGCGGGCGCGCGGTCAGGGAGGACCGAGGGCGGCCTGGCCCCCTTCAGCCCGGCAGGTGCTTGGCCCGGGCGGCCTGGCCACGAGCAGGGCCGGCGCCGGTGGTGGCGCGGCCACGGCCCGGCTCGGCTAATGGGCAAGGAAGTGAGGAAAATGGCCGGGAAGGTTCAAGGATCCATGGGGAATGCGTCTTGAGGCTCAGTTCGGGTGGAGGATGAGTGGAGAGTTACGATTCCGGCAATGGTGGAGCTCGGACCGTAATGGCAATGGCGGCCGGGATTTCTCCAAATTCCCGGAGCCTGGGCTATGGCGGAGGAAACCAGGAGGTGGAGGGCGGAGAGGGCGAGGTGGTGAAGCTCTGGGGGCGATGAATCGAGGAATGACGGGGCGGAGAGGGTGAATTTTGGCCGGTGACGTACTGAGGTCTTTACTGACCTCGGACGTCGGGCATCCTTATCCCGGCCAGCTCAACATGGACACCTGGCTCGGCACAAGCGGCGCAATGGCGCGAAGACACACGTGTGGACAGCTGGAAGCAAGGCTCGCGGCGTCGACGGCGTCGAGGCCATCGAGATTCGGCCTCTGGCCATTACAGACCGACTGCTGTCCTGCCGATTCGAATAGTTGGCCGAGCGACGCAGCTACTTCCCTTTGATTTTTCTCACGATTCTGTGTAGAAACTCAGGGAGCAACGAATACGAAATTTGTAGAGAGTTCATAGGGCTACAATTCCTACAAAGGAACTTATACCATTTGCTCAACGGTTTGGAAGTTGCAAGGCCCTAAAATTCATCCAAAATTCGAATTTCAGCAAATTTTCCGAGTTTATTTTCAGCTCACGGGCCCGACTTCAACTGACTTAAACTCCACTTTTCGTATACAAACTTTTGATTCGTCCAATACGAAAGTTAGAGATGACACATCAGGCCACAACTTCTACAAAGGGAGTTATAGTGTTTGATCAATGGTTTGAGAGATAAATCGTGGAGAAGACCGGCCAAAAATGCTGTCAAACTGACGAATTGAATTTTCTAAGTCTGAATCGATTGGTTTTGACCCGAATTAGATGACCTTTTTCTCTAATATTTACATATAAACATCGAGATCGTCCAATACAAAAGTTGTAGCTGGTACATCAGGCTACAACTCTTACAAAGAGTGTCACTTCTTTTGGGCAGCGGTTTGAAAGTTAGGGGGCAAAGAAAATGGGCAAAAACCATGTTTTTCAGACTTAGCCGATTTCGTCTAAGTGCTGAAAATTCAGGGTTTTACCCGATTTTGGCCAAGAATTTGAATGACCAAACGAAGTTTTCCTTGATCCACATCACCACCATTGTAAAGAGGGTACTTTGTACTCCAACTTTTATATTGGTGGAATTTCAAGTGTTTAGGAAAAATATAAAGATATTAGCCGCTCGAGAAGGGTAAAAAGCAAAACTCGCAACACATGAAATGAGAATGAGTTCAAAATCGAATTTCGAATTTTTGTTTGAACTTTCCATACTCATTTGAGTTCATATACATGTAGTTGACATTATTTGCGACATTTTGGTATAATTTTTGTATTTTGACTATTTTGATTATTCTGGTTGACTAAGTCAACACATACACACAATTATGCACAAACACCCCAATTATGAAATGATGCATGTCATAATGAGTTTAATTAAGTTAATTAAGGGTCTTAATTACATTAGTGACACCGGGGTGTCACAGAATCCACAAAAATAAACGACATGGGCGCCAAAACCGGAAGAAAACCAGAACAACCATGTCTTGGAACGTGTTAAAAAACCCCTCAAATTTAGGTGAATCAACCGTCATCCTTTCTCTTCATATCTTTTATCAATCCTGGCCCTATTCTATAAACTCCTCCATAAGTCGCAGAAACTTATTATTTATTTATATTTAATCCCTCTTGACATCTGGATCTCATTCTTTCAAGTTTTAACTCCGTTTTTAGCGGTTCTTCAGTTCATACGGTTGTAGCGGCGAGCAATCTCTTAATATGCATTATGTAGTCTTTTTTTATAGATATATTTTCTTGGTTTTATCTGTTAAATTACTTGTTTGTTTGTTTTGAATGATTATCATGAGTAGAGAGAATGCGGATCTCCATCTACTAATCACCTCTTGTATTACCCATACAATACTCTAATACAAATTTAAACTACAACTATTAATCATTTTAATTGTCAAAGAAAATCATATTTATATAGTATATTATTAACATATAGCGTGGATATATGTGTAAGTATAATTAGATCACTACTACCGTACTACGTCTAAGTATACGTAAATATGTTCTTCTTAACATTCATTAAAACTACAAGATTCATTGTGATACTTTTTCCCCTATGGAAGAATTTAGTTGAAATGGAACCGGAAAATGCTTTGGGCTACTGTTAGGGACAACTGCTCCATCTGCCGATCTGCGTCAGAAGAGCAACGACGAATGTGTCCACTTTCAGTCGAAAAAAGAAAGAAAGAATGTGGCCACTTTCGAAAGCTATGAAACGTAGCCATGGATTAGTGAATTGATGAAACAAATCCAAAAACATCTGAAAACGCGGAGGAAAACTACTGCAAGAGACACGAAAAGGGGAGACAGAGAGAGAAACTAGTCACGACTAAAAACAAGGAGAGAGAAAAAAGGTGTAAGAAAAAGAGAGGAAAGCTCTCATTCCCAGCTTCGTCTACAACCGAGAGAGCGAGAGAATCAATCCAACCCGACCCACCCATCCATTTCTCCCCATTCCCCTCTTCCAATCCTTCCTCCGCACCTCGACCCTCCCCTCCGCCTCCGCATCCACCTGCCCCCAACCAATCCGCGCGGGCGCCTCGCCACCCTACCCCGATTGCTACCTCCTCGTGGTGGGCGCCGCTCCGATCCGCCCGATCCGCGCTGCTCCTGGGGCTCCGGCGCGCGGCGGCGAGCGGCGTGGGCGGCGCAGGGATGGACTCCGAGGACGACATGCACGACGCGAACGACTCCGCCGACGACGACTTCTACAGCGGCGGGGAGGCCGGGCTCGCCGCCAGCGACGACGGGGACGCCGACTACGACTTCGCCGACCACGACTCCGACGACTCCGCGGAGCTCCTCTCCCACAGGCAGCAGGTGATCTCGGGCTCCCGGACGCGGGGTGGTGCATGGCGTGCGTGGGAGCGGATCTGCTTCCGTGCGAATGTTGGAATCGGTGGGTTGTGAATCTAGGAGGTGGATGATTAGACGTCTGTTTAAGCGTTGCACGTGTAGGACATTGCCTTTGCAGTCTAGTATCATAGACTGGGACGTGACGCACTGGCTCAGAGAGGGTATCCTTTACATATGCTGTTACCTATAATCGAATGGCCCTGCCTAAACCAATCCATCAATTGCACCTATGCAAAGTGTCATAGCTGGTGACGCTGTTGGTGCGTAAAATACATGTCAGGCACTTGGCAAGCACATTTGTGACAGAAAATTAAATACTTTCCATGAAAATCGTGATAGTATAGAATATTTATGATTATATGGAAATTTGGAGGGCACAGTAATTCTAAACTTTATCTGCTTGTTGGATGCCAAATTGGCAAATTATGTAGAGTATATGAGCAGCAAATGGCATGCAACTGTAACAAATACTTTGGATGCCCTACAAACAGCCAAAAGAGAAAAATTTTACCATACTTCAATGCCCAAATTCATTTAAGTGTTTAGCACTTGGAACTGGAGAATGCAGTACAGTTTAATAACCTGCTTTGCACACGAGCAGAAGTGGATGCAGTCTGGCTTTGCATCTTGTTCTGCCTAATGCGCAACAAGCATTTCTAGTATGTTGGCACATTGTCAATCTGTCCAGGGGGTTTAGATGAGAGGGGGCAGCATTTGGGTACTGAACATTGATGTTGAACTACTCTAGTCATTACTTGTCTTGAAGACTTAATAACTGTCAGAGTTCCAAAGTCGAGTAGCTTATTATTGGTTCTGCTTGTTTCTGCATCTCCTTCCCAACATCCCTGTTCCTTACCAATTTGCATTGACTAGGCGTTGCTTTGTCAATAAACGAAAATAATTTCAGAAGCTGCTATTCATTCTTCAAATCAAATCTACTTATGTTTAATGCTTCTGTTTTGCCGACCATGAAACATATGGAAGCCGAAACAAATATATACCCTGGAAGAAAAATTACTATTAAGCATGTTTCGGTATTAGGGTTTTTTGTAGAAGATGGCAGTCCAAAACAAGCTTTGAATGTCTTCTTAGGGAAGCTACTGCTAGGCTTATATGTAAGACAAACCTAACAGTTCAAGGAAGTGATTTGAGCATGACACTGGAAAAGAAGATATTTTTTGCCAGCCTTATAACAATTCTCTAAATCCATGTGACGTGCTAGATTTTCCTGTTAAATGGTTTCATATTGATTTGATTTGTTTAACCAGGATTTATTACTAAAGAATTTCCTTAGATTATTTTTTTGTAGTCGACATTAGATTATCTTTTGAAATCCGCCTGTTTCTTATGCTAGATCAATTGGTCAGCGACTGGCATTCAGTTTTAGGTGTTTCTCATTGCAGTCATTTGTTTTTTTTGTGCCCCAGCAAAATTACAGCATTCTGAGTGAAGTTGATATCAAGCAGCGCCAAGAGGATGACATAAACAGGGTTTCAACTGTTCTTTCAATTTCCAAGTCAGAAGCATGTGTTCTTCTTCGCAACTATAATTGGTATAGTCCTCACCCGCCATAAGATTGAAATGTTCCTATTTTAGTTTGATCCTTTTTTTTGAGAGAGAAATACCCCAAGGGAAACCCCTAAGGTGTGTAGGTGCAGCACCCAGGATTTGAACCCTGGGTGGGAGCACTCTAGCCAGTGGCCTTTGCCACTGCGCCATGAGCCCCTTGGCATTTTAGTTTGATCCTCCTCCTGGTTCCTTGCAATTTTTTTCCATATGATGGGCCATTAAGGTTGAAGCTGTTGCAAGAAAAGCTTATGGGTTGTGATTTATCTACAGCTTATAAGCTACAGACTCATGTTTATTCACTTTAGATTAAGCCATAATGCTTTAGCCTGTATACAGCTTATGATGTAGTTGTATAAAATCTGAAAGCAATATGGCTTAAGAATCAACTACCCTTTCCAAATGTGCTACTTCATTGTTTCTTCTCGCTTGGATTCAGAGCACAAGGCGCTGATCTGTCATTTCATGTTATTTTCACTACCTCATTTTAGTGTTCACCCTACAGGAGTGTTAGTAAGGTGCATGACGAATGGTTTGCTGATGAAGAGGGTGTTCGTAAGGTTGTTGGCTTACCAGAGAAGCGCATTGAACTGCCAGATGACAGAGAAGTATGCCCATGCTTCATTAGTTTCACTTGTTCTTTTAAATGGCCATATGCATACTTCGTCTCTCTAAATAATATAATAGTTATTGGTTATTCCTGTTGTTACTTTTGATCTTGTTGCTAGTGTGAATGTTTCAAGCCAAAGTGCTTGAGCCGTGAATGTGTTTGTGTGTGGCTTAAGAATAGGTCCAAGTGCTTGCATGTGGGAGCCATTAGGATGCGGTTAGTGTCTACGATAGTAGCCTGCCAATGCTTTAGTTTAGGCGTTAAACCAGTTGTGGTCCTGACCTTGCGGCTAGTGGCACAGGGGTTGTTTGCCTATGATTGAGTCTGTGTATATAAAGTACCAGCTCTTGCGATCACTTTGAGTCAAGCTGTTCACTTTGAGAGTAATTGTGTCTTTCTGTTTCATCTTCATAGAACTATTAGTACAAGAGAATAGATTCTCTTGGTGTACTCCCGTTTGTAGCTATTGTATTGTGTGTTTGTTCTTGTGTTGTGTCCACAGGAAATCCCTGAGTGTTGAGAGCGCTCATTACAAACAGCTGGTGCATTGCTTTTTTTATAAAAAAAAGACCTTTGGGTTGTGACATTTGCCTCAATGTTTTGCTCCTCTTGTTTTAGAGATAGATAAAATTCTCATTAGAACTAAAGTCTTAGAGTAAAATCCTAACTCCTAATTTGAAACCTGGTATCCTAGCACCATAAATAAAGGCTGTGGAGGTCTGGTGGAGATCAGTACTCAATTATTCTTCCCAATTTGTAGAATTATGATGGAAACAATGTATCTATGCATGTAAATCACATTAAATAGAAACACATATTGTAGTCACTCATTTTTTTTAACTCATGCAGGTTTGCCATGCACATGCATCAGCACACAGTTTTACACGTACTATGCATTTTGACAGCATGTGCATCCAGCCGTTCACTTGCATATTACCTGCGGCTTCCACTGAACCTTGTTTGGGACTCTTAGTATCCTGAATAATTTGATGCTGAACTCCTTCCGTTCTCACGCTCTTGTTCTTATCATAACAGGTGACATGTGGAATTTGTTTTGAAAATTGCCCTCGTGGTGTGATGAGTGCTGCGGCATGTGGTCATCCTTTCTGCAGTACATGTTGGAGAGGTTTGTTAATTTGCGATTGAAATACTATTTTGTATACAAACCTTTGAACTCCCATTCGCGTGAAATGAATGACACTTCATATATCAAATCATAATTCCATGGCGATTGCTTGTCCAGCCTTATGTTTGAGTGGTGATTGGTCATAGTAATGATATTATGTTTAGTGCTATATCTTTTGTTCTGCCACCCTATAGTTGTTGCTGGCATGGCCATTTCTGCTTCAAGTTTGCAAATACCTTTACGTATGATGCCATGGTTGCCTATAAAACTTGTGAAAACCAGGTCTGAGAGCAGTTTAGTTATTAAGTGATTATCTTCAGTTACATCTTTTGTTATACATTCAAAGTTATCGCCAGTTGTTTTGACATATTTGTTAGATTGCTAGGATCCAGTGCATTACCGCTGTCAATGACATACATTTTCGGTCTAGTTGAAAGGCCAATTCATTAGATACAATCTGACTTCGTTGCAAGATCTATTTCATTTTATCCTTTACATTCTGCGATTTACCCTTACCTGCCCATACTGCGTTTGGATATAATCTATTTGGAAAAAAATGGTTTGCTTGAATAGATATACATATGATATGGATTTTCTAGAGCAGAGAGGAAGTTTTCTGCTTTGCATTCAACAACGACAACAAAACCTTCATGTCCCAAACAAGCTGTGGTAGACTAGAGATGAAACCCAACAGGAGATCCACTTTGCATGCACAATTATTATAAGTGTGTCAGTATGGTGGGCTAGTTGTGTAACTCCTTTTTGGGGGAACTTTTGGACACCTTTGTGCTGTTGTTCTGACATTTCATGGAACCAACTTGATGTAAAAGAACTCTACCTTTGATTTTACTAGAAATATGTCACTGATTAACGTTGTGCTATTGACAGGTTACATTAGCACTGCTATAAATGATGGTCCAGGGTGTTTGATGTTGAGGTGCCCTGATCCATCCTGTGCTGCTGCTGTTGGACAAGATATGATAAATGCACTTGCTGATGACGAGGATAGGGAAAAGTATGAGCGATATCTTCGCAGATCATACATTGAAGATAACAGAAAGGTAGGTTACTATAATTTGGTGTAGAGATGTTGACATCTACCATACTACCACGAACAATAAAAAGCTGTGCAGCTGATATTTTTATTCACTCACTTTGGTAGAAGATCTTTTTTTTGGCAATAAATAATCAAACGTGTTTTCTTTGTGTCTCCTTTTTTTTCCAAAAGAAGGAAGCCAACATTTCACATGCATTTCGAACAATTGTGCACTGTGGTCCCTTGTTCTTCCCACAATTGAATTGTTTGCACTATGTCAGTTACTTAAATGATGTTGCTTGGTAATTGGTATGATACGGTGCATGACTGCCATATTTAGTCAGAAAATGACACTTTCTGTACCTAGAACTCACGCTGATGAAAGTGTATTATGTGTGGAACAGACAAAATGGTGTCCTGCTCCTGGATGTGAATATGCAGTGGAATTCGTCATGGGCAGTGGCAGCTATGATGTCAATTGTAACTGTGCATATGGGTTTTGTTGGAACGTGAGTACTCGACCGATTAATTTGTTGTACCGTAATCTATAGACCTTAAAGATTGTAATTTTTTTGCAGTGCACTGAGGAAGCTCATCGTCCAGTAGACTGTGCAACTGTTTCAAAATGGATCCTCAAGAACAGCGCGGAATCTGAAAATATGAACTGGTATAGCAGGGATACAGCAAACTATTTTCATTATTCATGCTGATGTTTTGCTTATTCCTCAATCAAACTGAAATTTTCTCAGGGATATAGCACACTGTTTTCGTTATTCATGCTGACATTTTGATTATTCCTCAATCGGGACTGAAATTTTCTCCATGACTTGCCCTGTACAATATTTTTTTGTGTTGCATACTTTGGCTTCTTTGATTATTTAAAAAAATCATGTGCTACATTCAGGTGTTCAGTGGTCCATGTATATAAAATGTAGCTTAGTTGATGTTCTTTTACTGCAATAATGTTTCTAAACCACCTCTATTTGAAGTTGAAAAAAGTATGGCTGCGTGATGTATCTTAAGATAGTTCATTTTTTCTCTTGACCTTAGGTAGTTCAATTGTGAAGGTCTCTTTTATGTTAACCTTAGATAGTTCAAGTGTGAGCAGTGTCGTTGACTTGCAAACTTTTGTTTATGATTTTCAGGATACTGGCTAATTCAAAGCCTTGTCCTAAATGCAAGCGACCTATTGAAAAAAATCAGGGATGCATGCACATCACATGTACTCCACCATGCAAATTTGAGTTCTGCTGGTATGCAATCTTTCTTACTTTACGTGTCTATATTCTTAGTACACGGGAATTAAAAAAAATGATATTTGCCCTGTCATAATACAGGTTGTGTCTTGGTCCATGGTCGGAGCATGGGGAGAGGACTGGTGGATTTTATGCCTGTAACCGTTATGAGTCAGCAAGACAAGAAGGAGCGGTAGGGATTCCGAACTTCTAATCTAAGATGCCGTCATGACCAGCAAATTTTAGTTCATGTACTTATTTTTCTCAACCTTTTGTTTTACTTTCTTGTGGCTACAGTATGATGAATCTGAAAGGAGAAGAGAAATGGCAAAGAACTCCCTTGAGAGATATACACATTATTATGAACGATGGGCAGCCAATCAGTCGGTAAGTCTGAGTGTGAAAGAAGTGGCCTGAACAAATGTTAGGTCTTATGTTAGTATGGAGTTCAGGCCAACCATTGATGCATACCAAGTGTTCTGTTGGCTAGAAATACCTGGTTAGTGGTTACCAAATAATGGAAAGGCGTGCAAAATAGTTTCCCTTGAGAAAAATAATGGGGCAGCTGAGTTGTGCTTGTAGATGTCTGTTGAGATATTTGTTCTTGTCTACATAAACCCCTTACAGATGAAAAGGCATGCTATTGGCAGACACGGCAGTTTTCATATCAGTTCTTAGTGCTAGAACACATTTTCTGGTCACTTCAGCATCTTCTTTTTTAATGGTGCAGTCAAGGCAAAAAGCATTGGGGGATCTCCAAAGTCTGCAGAATGACAAGGTATATGATGCAGAAGTGACACTTGCTATCTTTTTCTTCATTCCTTATTTCCTTATTCACATGAAGCTGATGAAACCATGTTCGGTTTGAATATTGGAAATGCAATAATGTTTCTCTTTTCGCTACCTTAAAATTAAGCTACCTTAACCAATCCAAAACTTGTAACACTAACTTGTCCAAATCTTTCTTCAGCTTGAAAGGTTAAGTGACATACAAAGCCAACCTGAGTCACAGCTGAAGTTCATCATAGAGGCATGGTTACAGGTATTACTCCATTACTGACGCAAATAAGTTCAGTTTTATCACTAGTATTGTTGCTCTCGCATAACCGGTTTGATTTCAATGTGCAGATTGTTGAATGTAGAAGGGTATTGAAGTGGACTTATGCTTATGGATTTTACCTGCCAGAGCACGAGCATGCCAAAAGACAGTTCTTCGAATATCTGCAAGGTTTGCAGCTTATGTTTCCATAAATAAACACGTACAGACTGTTGTCACTGAACTGATTTATTCTTGGTTTCTATTTTATCTAGGTGAGGCAGAATCAGGTTTGGAGCGATTACATCAATGTGCAGAGAAAGAACTTCAAGTATATCTTGAGGCAGAATCTCCCTCAAAAGATTTCAATGATTTCCGTACAAAATTGGCTGGATTAACTAGGTATATATCACGTTTGATGCCATCCATGCTTGCTCTGATGACATGGAGAAAAATTCATTTCTTTGCTTCTTCTTTTCCTTGAGGATTTGGTCAGCCCTAACTTTAAACAGACAAGCATTTATTTTTTTTAATATAAATTCATTTGACATCTTTTGTTTTACAGTGTCACTCGCAATTATTTTGAGAATCTTGTCCGGGCTTTGGAAACTGGATTAAATGATGTAGGCCCTTCTACTAGTCATGGCACATGCAGCAAAAGCACAACTTCCAAGAGTCTTGGTGGTAAAAGTAAGAGTGGCAAGAACAGGGCATCAAGCACCAGCTCAAAATCTGGCGGCTCAAACCGAGGTGTGGATGACAGCAATGTTTGGACGTGCGATCAGTGCACATTTGCAAACCCTAAATCTGCCAGAGCCTGCCAGGCCTGTGACAGCAAACATAGATAGCGCTAGTCAGCCCACATTTGAGGTTTGGATACAATTCGTTGAGAATCCTTTGGTGTTACCTCGTGATGCACAACATACAAGATATTGAAGTGTTAATCGATCACGGGCTAGCGAGGAGGTATCAGTAGGAGGATTGCGGCACACACGGTTATGCAAGTGAAGTAGATTTTCGTGTCCCTCGATTGTTTGTCGACTGACAGCACCTGTGTTAGCCTCAACTCATCATCATCATCCAGATCGATTTGTATATATAAGTATATCCATATCTGTAACAATGTTTTGTTTTATTGAAGTAGAGGCGCGCCAGGAGCTGCCGGCCGCCAAATGAATGGAATTGTTGTAGTGCTGTTGTGATGTAATAATGCATTGACCGAGTTTAAAGAAATTTAGTCTTCCTGTAACATAAATTCCAAGATAACTCTTGGGTACAAGGGGATAATTGCCTTTGGCTCTTGATATCTTTGATTGTGATAAACTGTGGCTGTTTCCTGTTCTTATGCCATCGAGGAACACGAGAGAACAGTGTGTCCATAGATGTCTGCTGCTCACGCTCAAATCCTGATGTCAATTGTCAACCTCCTTAGATCTACCGCAGAATTAGGTAGAGGTAGAGGCGATGACGTCAGTTGGGGGAGAAGAAGCTACCACGTTACCACCCGCATATTTGGGTCTTGCCAGATTGCTGGGGTACTCCGGTGAGATCCTGCTACTCTATGGTATAGTGGCGACATGCAGGGAGCTGACGGGGGTAAAGAAGTTCGGGGAGGACAACGGCATACGGGCATATGGCTGGGGTTTGTTCTAGGGACAGAAGAAGCGGCATCTCGGGTAGGAGGTGGAAAAAAAAACTCGCAATTAATGAATACTCGAGAAACACTTGGGTCATTGGGTGGCCTTGATATATTATTTTGGGGCCGAAATATCCATCGTTCTTTAACTATGATCGTCTAATGGCTGGCATTTTTGTATTTTAGTCATGTTGTACCCTAGCATTGCACAATGCAGACAACTGTGCTGCAGCAGACGCAATCTTCTGGGAGTATCATCAGTTTTCAAAAGAATCGATCTCGTATTTGGGAAGCAAATACGTAGCGCCTTTGATTGATATGCCTGTGTCAAGAATGCATTAATTGAGTTGTTGCGGGCGAATCAAACAGATCCTCATTTGGCCTCGGCGCGATCAAATCTTCCCGTGATTAGACTGGCGAGGCTGTTTCCTCCCCAAAACATTAAAATGTTTCCAAGCTCCAACTTTCCAACCATGATCTGATAGCCAAATCTTCGGCTGGCAACTCTATATATACGCGCTTGCCCACGGTGGCAAGACACAAGGTGCCAGCGTTCAGTTCCTCTCTAGCCTTCTCGATCGACATGGCCACTTCGATCGTGCCGATGGCCGTGGTGATGGCGATCTTGCTGATGGTCGCGCCGTCCACTGCCCACGACGGCCATCAAGCGCCGGCCTACGCTCCTGCTCCTGCCCCTCACTACCATCACCACCACCACCATGCTGCCGCGCCGGGACCTCATCACCACCACCACCATGCTGCCGCGCCGGGACCTCATCCTCATCACCACCACCACCATGGTCATCACGCCCCGCCGGCGGCGCCGGTGTCTGCGCCGTCACCGAGGTCTCCTGGCCATGCGCCGGCGCCAGGTCCTCACGGTCATCATGCCCCAACATCGGCTCCGCACCACGCCAACCAGCCGGCGCACGCTCCAAGGCTGCATCATCCTCGCCATCACGCCCCCGCGCCCGCTCCTGTTCATGGCAGCCAGTCGGCAAGCGCTCCGGGTCCGTATCACCATGGTGGGCACATCTCTCCAGCGCTGGCACCGTCACTGGTTCATGCAGGCCATCAAGCCAGCGTCCTGGCGCCGGGTCCGGTTCATGGCAACCAGCCGGCCAGCGCTCCGACTCCGTACCACCACGGCGGCCATAACTCTCCAGCACCGGCGCCAGTTCATGCCAACCACCAGCCGGCCGGCGCGCCGACTCCGTACGCCCATGTCGGCCACCACGCTCCAGCACCGGCGCCGGTCCATGCCAACCAGCCGGCCGGCGCACCGACTACGTTCAGCCATGTCGGCCACCACGCTCCAGCGCCTGCGCCGGTCAATGCCAAGCAGCCGGCCAGTGCTCCAAGCCCGCTCCACAGCGGTACGGCCCTGGCGACAGTCGGGCCAGCTCCGCATCACACGGCTCCGGTCCCAGCCCCTGCTCGCGCTGGCGAAGAGGCTAGCGATTCCGCGCGTCCTCCGGCTTCGGATACTAGCTACTACTACCCCTCGCCCGCACCTGCCCCGGCGCCGGGAAGTTCTGCTGCTGCCTCCATCACCGTCGCCGGTGGATCGTCTGGTCTGCTCGGTTCGGTTGCTCTGTTCTTGTGCGCGGCCGTTCTTATTCTTTAGAATAGTTCGGAAAAATCTGTAAGCTACTCCATGTAATAAGGTTTTGTTCATCAGTGCCTCGGCAACGGAACCTTTAGTCAACTAGGATGCAGCGATGAAGAACACATTTTTATTATTTTATTCCAGAGACATTAATTTTTGCATATTGAATATTCATGTTTGTATGAAGTAATTCTAGGAAATCTGCATCTTTGTATGACCATTGATTGTCGACGCAATATAATACGGGGAGAAAAGAAAATATGTAACTGCGAAATAAGATTTTTGACAATATTTTTGGTCTCTTTTTTGTATATACTATGTGAACAGCAAAATTAAAGGTGGATCAGAAACTGCCCTTTTCTTTTATTTATGGGGCCTGCATAGCTGCATGCCCACTCCCCGGTTGCCGTCCTACGCAGGTTGGTGTAGTATGCGTTGATGACTTGGTATCCGACGAGCACCGGCAACAAATAGCTTTCTCGCTTTGGGTCTTGTTTGCAACTAGTGTATTGGAGTGGAACGAAAGGGATTGAAAAAAAAATAAACTATTTTTCCCCTCAATACCTCTCATTTCACTCCAATACAACCTCTATCCAAACAAAGCCGTGAAGTTAGAACTTCATCCTTCATTTGATCTTATGTTTGTTGATGTTCAGTAGGTGTGGATATCGATCTTTGTTTGGATGACTTGGAGCAAAGAGCACTTGCGACAATGGCTTCTTCGGTTTGCTAAAGTTACGTTAGTTAGACCTTAGTCCTTCATTTGATCTTCTAAATGTGGCGGAGAGGCTCAATACCCAGGTTAGATGCAGACCGGTGATGATTTTTAACCTTCTAGTGTCAAATCAGGAATTCAAAGTGTGCAGTGCAATAATGGTGTAAAACCGTTTTGTTTAGAAAATAATGGTACAAACCTTCCCTGGTTTTGACTTTTGAGGCATGGCTTGGCCTTGTTCTTTCCCATAGTTGTGTTGTGTCAGTTTATCGAGTTCCATATTGCGTCGCACATGTGTTGGTATTGTTATACTTTGTGGCTCCTTCCTCCATCGCTCTAATCATCATCACACACGCGCAGGTGGACTATTGCTTGATCTTGTAATTTGCTTTGAAAATATGGAATCAACGATGGGCTATCTTAATTAGCTCGATTGATTCTTAAAAAAAATTCTAACACTGCATACAACAATTTCATACACATGAGTTTTGGATAGCTTAGGGCCTATTTGTTAGGGCATGTTTGGTAAAGCTCTATCTGATTCTAAGGGCCTGTTTGGCAGAGCTCCCAGAGCTGATTCTCGGCTGAATCCAGCAGGAGCTGTACCAAATAGTTTTTCAGATAGAAGTGATTCTCTGCTGATTCTGTGAAGTGATTCTTTGAAATGAAGTGATTCTGTTGCTGAAAGTGATTCTATTTGATTCCCTAGCAAAAACTCTCAAAATCAGGATGGAGAATCACTTCACAGAATCAGGGGAAGCTACTTTTTTCAGCTCCTTGCCTCTTAGTTCATTTCAGAGAATCACTTCACAGAATTAGCAGAGAATCAAATTATCCTTGAAAAACTGTTTGGTAGGGCTCCTACTGGATTTACCAGAGAATCAGCTCTGGGAGCTCCATCTGATTCTGATTCTCTATGGGCAATCAGTTCAATACATAATATTTTATATAAAATAGCTTTTTGAAAACATTTTTTATTTAAAATATACAATAGCTATTATGCCAAATCAAAGGAATATGTATTGCTATTAATTTATTTTATCTATTTACAAAGTTCTAATTTTTTTGAAAACCATCTCGAGTATGAATAAATCACCTAAAAATCTAAACATAGTTTTTTAAAAGTATATTCAAAATCTAAAATTACTATGATTAGATGAAAGAAAAATGGATCGCTTTTGCTTTATATCATCTACTTACAAAGATTGAAATTTTTTTTCTAGAACCATATTGAGTGTAAACGACATGATAATTCAAATATAGTTTTTTAGTAAAACTTTTTATTTAAAATCTACAATAGTCGAGATACCAGATCAAAGAAAAATAGATCATTATTGATATATTTTAGCATCTATTTACAATGTTTCAAATTTTGAATACCTTCATCAATGTTTAATAGCTCACTCGACAATTTAGATATAATACTATTTATTTAAAATCTACAGTAGCTATATGCCAGACCAAATTAATTATTGATTTATAGCCTATTTACAAAATTTTAAGATTTATGAGCACCATCACGAGTGTAAAACAGCTCAGCTGACAATTTATTTTTAAAAAAAATAATTTCAAATTTAAATTTACTACCATACTTAGATCAAAACTAAATGTGTCACTTTTGATTTATAATATTTCTTTACAAAGTTATAGGATTTTTGAAAACCATCTTGAATTTAAACGACTCATGTGACAATTTAAATATAGTTTTAGAATAACTTTTAATTTAAAATATAAACTTTTTATCATGCGAGATGAAAGCAAAATGGATCACTCTGATTTATAGTATTTATTTACAAAGTTTTAAGATATTTTTAAAATCATAAAAAGCTCACATGATAGTTGTGATATAGTTTTTGAGAATAATTTTGAGTTAACAATCTAAATTTTACATAATGATGGATCAAATAAAAATGGTCATCATTGATTTATAGCGTCTACTAAATAGATTCAAGATTTTTAGAATCTTATATGTATTTATTTTGTTTTGATTGGATTGTTCGAAAGCATGTTTAGAAGTAGAGAAGAGATAAATAGTGAGGATGGGTTAAGGGAGGGTTGCCATCCAGTGATTATGCCAAACTCTCTTAGAAAGAAAAGTTATGGAAACCGAATAATACATCCACAGAAAGAACATCAAAGAAAAATTGAAATCGAGTAATGCAAAACATACGATGAATGCCAAAAAAGATGGGAAAAAGTGATTTAGAACAAAACCTACTAAGAAACTATTATTAAAAGTATTAAATTAAAAGGAAAAAGGTGATTTAGAACAGAACATACTAAGAAACTAATATTAATATTGAAAAGAATATTAAAGAAAATGAAAAAATGATTTAATGGAACGAAACATACTAAGAGAAAAGGTGAAGAAAAGCGACTTGGAACTTCGAACACAGCATCACTTGGTTGGTAACGGCGCGACTTCCCAACTCATCCAATGACGGTTTGAATCGAACCCTAGAAATAATTTTATTTAACAGGTGTTATAATTCAGCGTACCTATTTAATTCCTCAGAAAGATTAATGTTCTAGGTCTCCCGCGCCGCCGCCTCCGCTGCTCGCACCCCGCCACTGCCTTCTGCGCGGGGGGCTCCTCGTCGGGAAAAGACCCGGCGGCGTCGCGCGCACCCAATCGGGCGGCGGTACTCGTCCCTGTCGCTGCCACCCTTCACTGGTCAGCAGCACTACCCTAATCTGCGGAGCTGCTATGGACCGGCCGGAGGAGAAGCTGCGCTGCACGAAGGAGCCCTTCATCGAGGACGCCGGCACCCGGAGGATGTAAGCATGCGCGCTCTCGCCCCTTTAACCAAACATAGTCCAACGATTACACTGATTCCGCCGCTTCCCGTTTGGGCCGTCTGCTTTTCGTTTCAGAAAGAGCATCCGTTTCAGCGTGCTCTCGGGCAGCGAGATTCGCAAGTCCGCGGAGGTGCAGATATGGAACAACAAGATCTATGGGCAAGGAGATATGGAGCCGGTGCCCAATGGGTTGCTCGACATGCGAATGGTAATGACCCGCTCAGGCTTGCATTGTGCGCTCAGCTCCGCTTTCAATCGGCAGATTATGTTGTTTTCGTTATATGCATTTTGATTGAGGAATTGTAGTTGGTTGTTACATAGAAATGTCTTTGTAGCATTTTTCAAGTTGTTGAAATTTACATCCCTGTGTCCAATTTCAGGGAACCGCAAACAAAAAAAAGACCAAGGATAACAAGGAACGCTTATGCAGCACCTGCCATGGTTCATTTTCTGAGTGTCCTGGTCATTTTGGTTACCTGAAGCTCGCACTTCCAGTTTTTAATATCGGCTTCTTTAACTGTATTCTGGACATCTTGAAGTGTATCTGCAAGGTACTGCTACTGCCATGAAGATGCTTACATCATGTGTGTGTGATAGTATTATCATACGATAATGGAATCAAATACGCAGTATCTGCCTTAATATTTGTTCTCTCGTGCCTTCCTAGGGTTGTAGCAGGGTTCTTCTTGTAGAGAAAGACCGCAGAGAGTTTCTGAAGAAGATGAGAAGTCCCAAATCTGATGTGCAACAAAAAATTACCACCATGAAAAAAGTGAGGGATAAATGCAAACTATCCTGCTGTCCCCGGTGTGAATACAGAAACGGTAAGCTATCCTACATTGTCCTCATATTCATATTACCTTAGGAATGTCTACTACATTTTTTAAAAAATCTCTCAATTCTTTCCTGTTTTTGTTGGAAATACAGGTGTAGTTAAAAAAGGCAGGGTAGGCCTGTTAGTGATTCATGATTGCAGCAAAGTTTTGGATGGACACACAGAAGAACTGAAGAATGCATTACAACACAAGAAAGAAAAAGTGTCCACTAGTTCAATTCGCAATTTAGACCCTGCAACTGTTCTCTCTCTATTCAGAAGGATGACTGATGAGGTAGTGCTATTTTTTCATTCTTCAAATTCTTACATGAAGAGAGTACAACGATACATGGGTTATATGGTTACTTGATGTGTTCTGGTATTCAGTCTCTTAGTTATCTATATTCAATAACACTAGGACAGTCCTGTGAGCTAGAGAAAACATTAATCCTACCTAACAAATTGCCCCAAGCTGCATTGATTGTGTCGCGTTGAATGCTATTCTCCAATTTAGACTCATTTTAGTTCTGTTAAGTAAATGTTACATTCCCCCCATGTTTCTGCAGGATTGTGAATTGCTAAACCTTGGTGATAGGCCAGAGAAACTTATTGTGACAGAGATTGCAGTGCCACCTGTACCTATACGGCCTTCTGTTGTTGTTGGTAATACTAAAACAAGGTTTGTTTTTCAGTTTCTTAAGAGAGTTCCTGTGCTAATCCTCATGCTCATTGGTGATTCAGAACATCCTTGTGATCATGAATTGTCTTGTTTTTTGCAGCAACGAAGATAGCATTACTGTTATATTGAAGAGCATTGTTAATTCAAATTCCATCCTTAAGGACACCCTTCAGACTGGGGGTCTGTTCTCCAAGTGCTTTGTAAGATATATCAGAGAGCTCCCCACTTGTCTGCCTTCATGTTTCTGAAATTTTTCATTCATCTCCTTATTTTTTTTAGAGGTGTTCTTTCATATTCACCATTTCTAGATATTAGTCTCTCTCTGAGGGCAGAAACTCTTATTGTGTTCCTTGTAACCCACAATCTAGTTCAATGTGTAATTTAAATTTTAATTGTTTGTAAAGTGCTATTCCAGGAAATAGTTGTAAATTGCAGAGTTGAAATTACTACATTCATCGTTTGCACATATGGCTGGTGCACTGTCAACATCACAATCCAAAGTGTTATTAACTAGAAATCTAGCATTCAAATCAGTCATCTAAAATGTTTATTAGCTGAAATATGTGCAAATATTGGACATTCGTCTTTAGAGACAAACTTCAGCCTTATTTCTGGCTACATTTAATTTTGTTCGTGATTTTGATCTTTAAAATAGCATGGATCATATTTTCAGTTGCGCACTTTGAGTTGCTCTCATTTTCAGTCTGGAAACTTGATTTACTGTTTGTTGAGATTTTTAGTTAACACTTATCTTTCTTTCTAGGATTGTTGGCAACAACTCCAACTTCAAGTTGTTGAATATGTAAATAGCGATGCCCCCTGTCTTCCTGAGTCACAACATCGTGGCCTTGTTCAACGACTCAAAGGGAAGACGGGCCGATTTCGTGGAAACTTGTCAGGAAAACGTACTGAGTACACTGGAAGGACTGTCATATCTCCTGATCCAAATTTGAGAATAACAGAGGTACTTGTTCATGTTCAATTTATTTTCTTAATTTCACTTTCCAATAGTTTCTTCATGTCATCTTTAATTAATACTTCAGGTGGCCATTCCTGTGTTGATGGCTCGAGTCTTGACTTATCCTGAAAGGGTTTCAAACTATAACCTTGAGAAGTTGCGTCACTGTGTACGAAACGGACCATTCAAACATCCAGGGGCTAATTTTATTATACATCCTGATGGCACAAGACAGTAAGTTCTAGATCTTCTGAATTGTTAGCTAGCCTGACCGACCTTCATCCATCATTCTGCTCTTCTTTTTTCAGGAGCTTAAAGTATTGTGATAAAAAGATTGCTGCTCGGGATTTAAAGTGTGGCTGTATAGTTGAAAGGCATTTAGAAGATGGTGATGTTGTCCTGTTCAATAGACAGCCGAGTTTGCATAGAATGTCAATTATGTCTCACAGGGTATAATGTCTCCTTGTTCATTATACCTAATATACTTAAAACATCTGCCTCACCTTTGGGTACTTGCTTTTGTACTTTGAGCACAGGCAAGGATAATGCCATGGAGAACGCTGAGATTTAACGAGTCTGTTTGCAACCCGTATAATGCTGATTTTGATGGTGATGAAATGAATTTGCATGTCCCTCAGACAGAGGAAGCTCGCACTGAAGCTCTTATGCTCATGGGGGTAGCATTTGTTTTCTTTCTTTGTTATAGTTGAGCAATTTTTGGTTTTATGTGCTAACACCTAGCACACTTTTGGTAGCTGATATTTATTATTTCCATTGCTTTTATAGGTTCAAAATAATTTATGTACTCCTAAGAATGGGGAAATACTGGTTGCTTCCACACAAGATTTCTTGACCTCGTCTTTTCTGGTTACAAGAAAAGATGCTTTCTACGATAGATCTTCCTTTACTCTTTTGTGCTCATACCTTGGTGATGCAATGGAGAACATTGATTTGCCAACACCAGCTTTGATTAAAGTAAGATTTACATACTGAGTGAATTTTTTTGTGGTCACATCTGAAAAGTTATTCTAAGTCAGTGATGCCTACAGTTATAATAGTTGATATCACTTGAACATGGTAAATTAGGTGCTCTCTATTACCGTTTCTAAAACAAATTTCAGTATTTTCATATATAAAATTTTTGTTTATTATTGAATGAAATCTATGCATTTGTCTTTCGACCGTGTGCATCTTTGTACACTTTATATCCTTCTTATGGAGATACCCACGTCTTTTTGTGTATCCTGTTTTTGCAGCCTATTGAGCTTTGGACTGGTAAACAATTATTCAGTGTGTTAGTTCGACCTAATGCACATACAAAGGTGTTTCTGAATCTTGCGGTTAAAGAAAAAATCTATTCGAAAAAAAAGGAAAAAAAAGTGGGGGAAGAGGAGGAAAAGGAAACAATGTGTGGAAGGGAAACAATGTGTCCCAACGATGGTTATGTCTACTTCCGAAATAGCGAACTGCTATCTGGACAAGTTGGGAAGGCCACTTTAGGTAATGTCCAACTCCCCAGCCCACAAACACACACACAAAAAAAAAAAGAAAGAAAGAGGAAAGGATGAAAACCTTGGCAGACTTTATGTTCCATTCATGGTAGAAGGCTAATGTTTCGTTTCCAGGCGTATTTATAACCATCTAGGCCAGCTTACGCTTCACTTTTGAAGGATTGATTGTCGATCCATGTATTGCAATCATAGACATTTGTCAAGTAACTAGTTAAATCTTTTCATTTTTTTTTCTGGAGCACACATATCAGAAATTTATTACATTGAGATGTAATTTGAAAAGTTAAGATGAGTTCTAAAAATTTTATTCAAAATGAGTATCAGTATGCAAAAATATATGTTGTTGACTGTAGTGGATTGTGTCTATTATAATGTCATAGATGTCAATCTAAACTTTCAGCCAACTCAATTTGTATTTTTTTTTGTATAATCCCTTCTTTTCGGAAAGCGAGTGGACAAACATAATTCTTATGTGATTTACTCATGAACCTACACGTGCACAAAATATTACAAACGATGTGTAATTTTATGAGTTAATAAAAAGATTTGTTTACTACTTCCTGCCATTTGTCAGCACATGCTATTTTTGCTATACATTAGATTTGGAAGCAATAAAAAACATTTTGCCCTTTGTCTGCAGGTAATGGGAATAAGGATGGCATTTACTCTGTTCTTCTAAGAGATTATAATTCTCATGCTGCAGCGAGCTGTATGAATCGCTTGGCAAAATTTAGGTGAGATGCATTCCATGCTTTGTGCACATTAAAATTTTCATGGTTCCTTATATGCCACTGATGTCTCAATGACATGTGGCATATAAGGGAGCCATGGAATTCCAGTGTCACAAAGGGAATTCACCCTCAATTGATGTACACTATCCCTTTTTTTTGTATATACAGAGGAGTTACTATGTTGCTTTGGGCCAAGAGCTAACTCAACACTGTGTAGGCCTCAGTGCCAAGTTATCTATACACATCACATATGCACCATAGTATGCAAAATTAGTGTATGGAAACTTTGTTCTGATCTTTGTACTTTACCCCTCTGCAGTGCAAGGTTTATAGGAAACCACGGTTTTTCCATTGGTGTGGATGATGTCCAACCAGGAGAACATCTAAATCGGCAAAAGAAAAAGAAAATAGATGAGGGGTACAAACAATGCCATGACCTTATTTCTTTGTTTGCCAAAGGTGCACTCGCATTGCATCCTGGTTGCAACGCAGCTCAAACATTGGAGCATAAGATAACTGGTGTGTTAAATGAAATCAGAACGGCTGCTGGAAACGTAAGTTTGCACCAAGTTTCATTATCTTGTTTACTTCTCTAGTCGATTAGCATGTGACCGGCTGCTGGAAATTGGAACCTCTTTGCTCTGCTAGTTTTTTTTTTTCAATTTATGGACAACATAATTGTCATCAGAAATGGTCTAGTGCCCTGCATTTTAGCATCATGTTGGATATAGTTTTTAAAATGCCACGTCTCTGTACAACTTGGGTAAGTTTTGTTGTAGGGCTGTCCTCATTACTACTAATCTGGCTATTGGCTCCATCAAGCATGGCCTCAACTCGGTTATCAATCTGGGAGCTTTTGGGATCATAGGAATATTTGTGTTTTCATTTTTCAATGGCTCTGCACCTAGCCTATTGTTTGCAGTTTGCTGGTGATGAGGAGCGCCTATGATGCATGGTTGGGGTAATTGCTTGTCCTTACTGGGCCTGATAACAGATGGTTGAGTTGTCATATGTCGAGTCATTTGTTTGCTACTCACAGGCGTGTATGTTATAATGTAACTCTGTTTGTGTGCTATGCATTTTCTTTTTTATACGCAGCTCTCCTGCATGTTCGAGAAAAAGGAAGTTAATTTGTTGCAGTGTGTCATGGTTAATTTTGTCAGGTGGCTAACCAATGTGTCCAGTCTGCCTTCGCCGTGCTTTTAAGTGGATTGCTGAATTTCTTGGGATAAAACATTTTTTCAGGTGTGCATGGATACACTGCACTGGAGAAACAGCCCACTGATTATGTCGCAGTGTGGATCAAAAGGTTCTCCAATCAATATCAGTCAGATGGTTGCATGTGTTGGTCAGCAATCAGTTGGAGGGCGTCGTGCCCCAGAGGGTTTTATAAATAGAACTCTTCCTCACTTTCCTGTAAATTCAAAGACCCCTGCGGTAAGGAGAAAATGAATATGACTCGGTAATTTGTGCGTGTATTTTTACTTCTGTTCAAATAAAGAAAGTCTGCATTGTTGGTGACCACCTGTGTGCAGAGTGACTGCAAATTGCACGTTTTCTACACTGCTTGTTCGACAGTGCAGATATGATAGTAGCTTTACTTTTCATTTGGCATTTCATGTGTACCACAACCGTGGCACTTGGCCAAATAACGACACGATTCTCTATTTGTTGAATCTGGTGTTTCTACTGCAGTACAGCAGTAGTCTGTTAGAGAGATCGGAGCTCTTGGAACATTCTGTTTTTTTAAATAATACCATTCTGCTCTGTTTGTGATATGTACGAATCTGTAATTTCGTTTTAATTTTAATCATGAAATCGACATATTCGAATAACATGAATACAGTATTCTGATAAGGTTTTGTCTTCCATTTTCAGGCTAAAGGTTTTGTTGCTAATTCGTTCTATACTGGTTTGACTGCTACTGAGTTTTTCTTCCACACAATGGGTGGCCGAGAAGGTCTTGTCGACACAGCGGTATGTCTAAATTTAAACATTTTTTTTTCTGGCATGTGCTAGATGTTGCGCTCTATAGGGATCGCATCATAAAAGATGGCACTATTGTTCATATAAGCTTGACTTTCATGTGTTAGTTGAATAAGTAGCAGACACGGTGACATTATTAAAAAATATGTAGCCCAGTCTGTTTTGCTGTTGAAATTGTTTTCCACTATGACTGGTATATAATTTAGTAGCTATAATTTGGCAAGCCTAATGGATCAATCAAGCAAAAGTCGCATTGAAGGATCGTGCCCCTTCTATACAGAAGGAAAAGACCATCTTTCTCTGAAGCTGAGATACAGTTAGACAAATAATTAGTCCCCTGACAACTGGCATACAGTAGAATTTGTTTTTTAAGAGTTGCTGCAAGATATATGTCCATAATACAGAACAGCAATAGACCATCAAGTTAACAACTACACAGCAGCAATTTGTTTTTTAAGAGTTGCTGCAAGATATATGTCCATAATACAGAACAGCAATAGACCATCAAGTTAACAACTACACAGCAGCAATTGCAGTGCAATAAAAGATCTTCGAGTAGAAGCAACAACAACAACAACAACATAACCTTTTGTCCCAAGCAAGTTGGGGTAGGCTAGAGATGAAACCCAAAAGAAACAAGGATAAGAGAGACATAAAAAGGCAAAAAAGACAAAAGGTAGAGTTAGGGAAAAAGAAAAAGATCACGGCTCAGGCACGTTGATTGCTAATCTCCAAGCGCTCCTATCTATAGCTAAATCCCTGGAGATATTCCACTCCTTAAGATCTCTCTTAACCGACTCGTCCCAAGTCAATTTAGGACGTCCTCTACCTCTCTTTACATTATCTATCCGCTTTAAAACCCCACTACGCACTGGCGCCTCAGGAGGCCTCCGTTGGACATGTCCAAACCATCTCAGCCGATGTTGCACCAGTTTCTCCTCGATTGGTGCCACCCCAACCCTATCCCGAATATCTTCATTCCGGACTCTATCCCTTCTAGTGTGCCCGCAAAACCAACGTAACATACGCATCTTCGAGTAGAAGCAAAAGAGAATTCATCGATTACAATAGTGTTGTTGCAGAATCATCCGTACTTGATCTTGTATCCTCAGAACACAATTGATGGATATTTCCTGTGCATTCTCATTCAGATTAGTGGGGTCCTGATATCTGCTTGTTTCCTTTGTTGTAATCTTTTTTTCAATCATAGGTCAAAACAGCAGAAACTGGATATATGTCCCGCAGATTGATGAAAGGTTTAGAAGATCTCTCTGTTTTCTATGATCAGACAGTCCGGAATGCTAGTGGTGGTATAGTTCAGTTTTTGTATGGAGATGATGGCATGGATCCTGCAAAGATGGAAGGAAAAGATGGCACACCCTTAAATTTGGATCAGTTGTTTATGAAAGTCACGGTTAGTTTTAATTAATGTAAAGAATACTTTGCTAGATGATCATATAAAAGTGCCCTGATCATTTATATTTTATAGGCCACATGTCCTCAAAGGGGACCAGATACATTATCTCCAATGGATATCCAACAGATGTTAAAGGATAAGCTCGCCCAACATGACACCTCATCTGATGGTGGTTGTAGCCAAGAGTTCGAGAAAGACTTGACACAATTTCTTGAGAAACGTATAAAATTACTGGAATGCACAAGAAGGGCACTTCAGCTACATGAGAGTCATGTAGGAAAGAAAGATTCTTGCATAGAAGAATTCATTGCTGCCAATATATCTGGTATATCTGCAAAACAACTACAGGTGCATACTTATGACCTTATTCATGTACTCTATTACCATATTTGTCACTGGTTTGATGAGAGCTGTAATCTTATGTTTAGATTAAATCAAACTGACTTGCATTCAGTTTAAATTTTCTGCAGCAAATGTGCCATTGGATATTGGATATATCAATATGGTAATTTATGCTTGTTAGATGACTACGATTTGTGAATATATCCTACGTTAACAGCTAGCATAAGTGCATAAGACCAGTTCAGGTGTTTGGTTTTCGATTTATGACAAACTGAAACTAGTTTATGACTAATTCATGACTTGTTAGGTGACCTTTGATTGCATAGAGGTAACTGCCATGCTGATGATGGCCAGGCAGCATGCCTTGAAGGGAATTAGAGCATTAAAGTGGGGAGACACTATCGATCAGGGTGGGCGAATTAGATCAGGAGAAATTTAAATTATTTTATTGCTTGATTAGTAATGGTAACATGCTATCCCTGTTATAGGCATGCCTTGGGCTCCTAAGAAATAATAATATTCTCTAGGGAAGCTTGCCCTGAGCACATGGCTTATATCGGCAATGAAGCAAAGCCAACTAACAATACTACGAAAGTGGGATCATCCTTTCAAATGGTTGAATTGAATTCTTTAGTAGAGCTTGGGACTTTTAGTCCCTCACTTCTTTCCTTTAAGCAATTCAACTACGTTTTTATATTTAGAAAAAATTTCTCTGTTGGTAGCTGTAGTTTTCACGCAAAACTATCTTTGGGGCAGCTGATCATCTGCTATCTGCCCCAAAGATTGTTTTGCCAGTTTTTGCATTTCATGCTTGTACCCTTATTTTAGAGGATTTATTTCCTTTTTTCCTGGATCAGGTTTTCTTGGATACTTGTTTTTCTCGTTATCACTCGAAGACAATTGAAGCAGGAGCATCTATTGGAGCAATTGGAGCTCAAAGTATTGGAGAGCCAGGCACTCAGATGACACTGAAAACATTTCATTTTGCAGGAGTGGCTAGCATGAGTATCCTTTTTACCTCTGCTTTAGGAAAAATGTTATATAATTCTGTGGCATTTCAACTTGCTGAATTAGGACGCTTCAGCTTATTTTCTATTTTTTTTCTACTTCAGATAAGTGCTTCTATGATTTATATCTCTGGAAAATAGTATTGAGATTTCAGTAATTTTGACAAAGAACTTTTATGCCTCCAATCTGGCTCACTTCGTTAGCACGATACTTGCTATGCAGAGTCCAGAAATCTCTATCCATATATAATATGAAGCCGAGCTCTCTACATTAATGCCTTTTACCATTTGTTTCTTTAACCATAAAAAAGATGTTACTCTTGGGGTTCCTCGCATCAAGGAAATTATCAATGCTGCTAAAAAGATAAGCACGCCTATTATTACCGCTGAGCTTCTGTCTAAGAAAGATGTGCTGTCTGCACGCATTGTGAAAGGAGCTATGGAGAAAGCAGTGCTGGGCGAGGTGAATTGACGTGTGATTGGTTTTGTTACAGATATTTTATTAATTATATGCACTTAAAGAGGGCACTTTGTTTTCAGTTATCCTCTGGTTTTTACTAACCATATTTAGTATTCATATCATAGTTGCAAAGAGTGGTTATTTATTCAACAAGTATGCACAACTAGATCTGAGAAAGTTACTCTGTTACCTTACTGTATTCTATGGAGGCTGAATGTTGAGTATATGTTTTTATGTGAATACAAGAAAATAGGACGTAGATGCTCATCATCTTACTAGTTCCATGGTAAGGGTACTGATATGCTAGAACTGCTAGTTATAAATTGGGGGCCGCAGTTTAGATGTACAGTACTATATGTTGGCTTGAGGTGGAAACTATTCCCTCCGTCCAAAATTACTATTTGTTTTGGCTTTTCTAGGTTCATTACTTTTGATATGCATATAGACATACGCTATGTCTAGATGCATATTAAAAGTAATGAACCTAGAAAAACCAAAACAAATAGTAATTTGGGACGGAGGGAGTATTCAAGAATTTGTGTTGACTTTAGTTTTCATGGATCTCTATGTTCTACAATAGCATGAATTCCCAAAAATGAATAATCACTGTCTGTTGATACGTTGTATGTACCTAGTGTGATCTTTTGAGCTGCCACATCTTCACAGATTTTATACCATTATTTTGGTGATGGCCTTTTTATTGATGATTTGTGTGTTGATCAGGTTGCATCAGCCATAAAGATTATCCTGCAGTCAAGTCAGCCAAACTTGGTTGTCAAACTTGATATGCAACTTATAGAAGCTCTGCACATGGGAATATCTGCTGACTCTGTGCAGCTGTCAATTTTGAATCATCCAAAGATCAAGTTAAAATCTGAGGTATGAGCAAAGTTCCAGGCTTTGATACATTGGGTGATATCTTTTATTGTGGTTGCAATTTACAGTTAAATGATCTTTGCAGCATGTCCGTGTCATCGATAGAGCCAAGTTAAGAATATATCCAGCTGGAACGGATAAGTCCAAACTTCAGCTTGAGCTGCATAACCTCAAATCCATGCTTCCAAAAGTGATTGTGAAGGTGGGCAAGATGACCGTTATCAATTTGTCTGCAATTTTGTTCGCAGAAGTATTTGTGGTACTATGATGCCAAAGCTGACCTTTTGAGAATTAAATTCAGGGCATTCCAACTGTTGAAAGAGTTGTTATTGACGAAATTAAAAAAGACAACACTGTAGAAAGATATAACTTGTTGGTTGAAGGGTAAGCTTTCCTATTTTTGTATTATGGCTTTAGCAGCATGAATCTTTTGCTTTCTAGCTTTGTTATAACATTTCATTGTTTGTGTAGTTTGTGAGTAGTAAGAATTGCAGGATCTTAAAGCACTTATACACCTTACAAGACTTTAGCAGTACGTTCCTGACATGATATACACTAATCAAAGAAATGCGCAATTACAGAACAAACCTCCTGGCAGTCATGGGTACCCCAGGAGTTGATGCTAGGAAGACAAAAAGTAATCACATCATGGAAATGTACAGCACACTTGGAATTGAAGCTGCTAGGAGATCTATAATTGATGAAATTCAGTACACAATGAAAAGTCATGGCATGAACATTGATGTGAGACACATGATGCTTCTGGCAGATTTGATGACATATAAGGTACCGCATACACCCCCCTCCCCTCTCTCCCTCTCTCTCCTTTCTCCATGGTATATGTCTTCACATGCTTTACACACATCCTACTAATGCTCTGGAACAGGGTGAAGTTCTCGGCATTACTAGATATGGCATTGCAAAGATGAAAACCAGTGTGCTGATGCTTGCTTCATTTGAGAAAACCTCGGAACATCTATTCAATGCCTCATACAGTGGTCGCCAGGATGAGATAGAGGGAGTCAGCGAATGCATTATCTTGGGCATTCCTATGCAACTAGGTACCGGTATTCTCAAAGTCAGGCAAAGGTAATGCTCGTTTGAAAAGTTTGTGATCCTATATATTGTTCTAAAACTTCTGAGGATGTGAATTTCTTAACCAACCTCATGGTTTGCTGATGAGGTGCACACCATTTCCCTTGCAGGCTCGACCATCTCCCTGAATTAAAGTACCAGGCGGACCCGATACTGTCGTGATCCATACACGTGGGTCTGAAGCTGGAACTCTGTACATATATAGCTGGAGCATACATGCATAGCGTAGGGCAACCGCGGGTCTGCGGCGGCTGTAAATTTTGAGGCGAACATCTTCTATTGTCGTCCCATCTCCATGAGGCAGACATTCGGGCCCACCTTTTTCAGCTGCATTGGCGGAAGCGTAGAGTAAAACCATGTCAAACATGACACTGTAATTGGTACAATTCAGAGCTATGGCATGCAACGCCTGTTACGGCTCTTAGGCAAATACAGTACATGCTTGGACATGGACTAAACTTTCTGCATCTGCAGTCTAATGAAGCCTGGGAATCATCGATTTTTCCCGTTGCTGGGTTACAGAGTAGGCGTCACGGGGACCACCAAGGGTTTCACCTTTTAGGTGAGGTTAAGTCGCTAACGTTGACTCCCTAACGGTGCATGCAAGATGCAAATAACGATTTTTTCAGGAACAAAGTTTAGGTCTTGTCTGGGTTCACCAACTAAATTATAGCTAAAAGGTCTTTTTGATCTCCTGCTATAGTTTAGCCACTGTGTGGCCTATCACATAGCTAAAGTTTAGCTAATTAGCTGAGTGGACCTCAAACATCAGACGTCCCCAAGCTTAATTGCTTATATGCTCATGCTTGGCTCTTGGTACGTGCTTAATTATATTGTTTATATGAGTGTGCTTGGCTTTTGGTTTTTGTCAACCACATATTCTTTCACATGCTTAATTGCTTATATGCGCGTGCTTGGCTTTTGGTTTTTGTCAACCACATAGTTTTTATAATGTTTGTCAATCACACGATTTTGCATCTAGAGAAGGGAGGTGGATGGCTCCAGTTGGACCTGCTCCACCAGGCCTTCTCTCTCACAAGGCCCGCATCACATTTGTCAAAAGCCTCTCCAACCGATCCACGTCAAACGGCAGAATATCAAAAGCTCTTTCGGTGCATCTGGCTTGGTCTTTTCCCCGTTTGTTTGTTCGTTTGTTCAGACGTTATCGACAGGGATCGAGAGAGTCGGAAACAATCTTGACATGATCTGGGAAAGGAGAATGAGACGAACGAAATGAAGTGCGTGTTTTGATCCGTTTTTTCCTACGGCGGTTGTCAGCCGTTTGAGGCCTGTTTAGTTGGTGGAGGAAAGTTTGCGAATTTTACTGTAGCAATTTTAAACCGAATATTAGAAGGAACTAAACATGATCTAATTATAAAACTAATTATACGGATGGACGAGAAATCGCGAGACGAATCTATTAAGCCTAATTAATCTGTCATTAGAGATTGTTTACTGTAGCACGACGTTGTCTAATCATGACCTAATTAGGCTCATTAGATTCGTCTCGCGAAGTTACCCGGGGTTATGGAATAGGTTTTGTCATTAATCCACATTTAATACCCCTAATCAGTATCATAACATTTGATGTGACGGGTGAATAATAAAAAATTTGAAAAGTTGAGGCAACTAAACATTGCCTGAGTTTTTTTGGGAACTTTCTAGGCAAGACAAGAACAAGATGCTTGGACGTTTCCGTATGATAGCACGTACTAGGTTGAGCGCGGTTTGAGTGTATTTCTTTGTTTGTCTGACTCGGCAGGGTTGCTTGTGCGTTGAAGCAGGAAGCGTAATTTGAGCAAACAGGTGCACACCGCTACAGCGCAAAACAAATACTGTACGCGTCATAAGTTCCTTTTTTTTAAAAAAAACCCACCTACTATGTCAGTTAGCTCTAAAACTGAATATAAGTTCTTAACATTTTTGAGTGGATCGTTCTAAATGAAAGTTGAGTGAACTATTGGAAAAATTTAAGGATGCAGTTGCTCATCCTGAGAGCAAGCGGATCTAAATTAAATGAGAATCCCAAAAGGGCGCAGAGCTCATTTGAGATTTAGTATACCTATTATGGAATCCGAAAAGGGTCTATATTGGATAAAAATGTATATTAATTTTTATTAAAATATAGTAAAATTTCATATCGGAGACATGCAAAATGAAGAATAATTAAACAGTGGCCAGAGAACTCCTGGTTTTTTTTCTGGGTTAAACCCATCCTGTTTTGACAAAGCGGTCGAACAGCTGGTGCACGTGCACGTATTGGATAAAAAAGTACAGTATCCTTTGAAAAATATATAGGAAATTCCATATTCATATCGGAGACATGCAAAATCAAAAACTACAAAAAAGTGAACGGAGGGCTCACATCCGGCCCTGTGTGTCCTGACAATCTGTCGAACAGCTGGTGCACACCGTGCACGACCTCGACATCACAGATTTTTCACTTCTTAATCTGGGCACCCGTGCCGCCGTGCGCACGGGCGTTCGCGCGTGCTGGCTTTTGTTTACGCATCGTGTGCACGCGTGGCCCGCGTTAAACTATACCGGCGGCACGCATGGTGGGGCTGGTGAGTTTGCTAATTAGTTTAAGCCAAGCCACGGCCAGCTTCATCGACCGTGTGCAGGCGAGGCGACCAGATCCGTATGCAGAGGTGATCCGTGATCAGGCTCGACCTATATAGCTATGGCTCGTGGCACAACCTGTCTTTATTCTCTCGGCTGGCCCGCCCGTTGGCCGGACTAAATTACTCCCTCTCGATCGGCCCCGGCCGTGCGCGCGCTCTTGATAGTGATCAATTAGACAATTTCCTTTCGCTAAACCACTCTGTCTGTTTGTACTAATCAGACAACCGCGACTTTTCGCTGCTGTCTCTGCGACGCTGGACTACTGCCAGCCAGCCAGCCACCACTTGTCACGGCTGGTATTGTTTTTCTTAATCACGGCTTTGACATTCGAGGACGATCTCTTGGTGGCATCAGAAGCCCAGAAATCTCGCATCTACTTGACATTATATGGTGATGGAGGGCGGGCATGGTGAGAACGGCAGCGCAAATAAATTGAGAAGAGGAGAGAAGATCAGAGATTCAGAGCTATCTTTGCGATGGGTCAGCGCACGGTTGGCGGGCACCTAAGGGTGTCTCCAACAACAACCTCCTAGCTAGCTGACA
>CM014276.1:47719465-47737526 GCA_004135705.1 Alloteropsis semialata | reverse complement strand
GGCCAAAATACTCTCACATTGGATCTTTTGGGGAGGGAAAATATTTAGTTTTGCCGCCGCCGCATCTACAGCTGCATCTGAGTCGCCGCCGCCGCCGTCTCTCTTCCTGCTTTCCGGTGCCGCACCGGCGGCCGCTCCACTCCAAGAGTCAACGCCCTCGCCACGGTCCACGCCTCCAGCATCAGCCTCGGGGCTGCCGGCGGCGCATCTGCTACTCCGGAGCTGCCGCGCTGGTGTTCGTGCTCGCCGGAGTTCTCTCCACTCCAGTCCAGGAGTCCAGGCCTCCAGCCATCCAGCGCCGGGCTTGGGGCCTCGGCATCGGCTCGCCCCCTGCTGCGTGCGACGCACGGGGCGAAGGGCAGCCGTGGCGGCCTGCGCAGCTGCGCCCCTGCCGGGTGCCCGCATGCCTGCGTGCCCCTGTGCAGTGTGCAGCTCGGCACCGGCGGCTGTGAGCGTGCGTGTTCTCAATCTCCAAATTCCAAACTGCAGTTCGCACATAGCCACTGTATTTGCAGACTTCATAATGCATAATGCCTACGGCGAGTGACTCAGTATACAAATTCTAAATCGATTGATTCGATTTGTATACATATTTTATACTTTTGTGTTTGTACTTCATTAATTTGGTGCTTGCAGTGCTATTGTGAACTAGTCATATGAATTTGTGGCTCATATTTTGAACTTGGATTGAAATATATGGTCATGCACCTGTGTTATTTATGAGTTTTTTAGCCCTATAATCAAATATGTGTATAGTATATGGTACCGGTTCGATATTCTTGTGACCGGTTCAGTTTAACGGTTCAAAAGTTTTGAACCGACGGTTCAACCGGTTCTCAACGGTGAACCAGTGAACCATTGAACCGACGCCCTCGCCGGTTCGATGTCCGGTCCGGTCCAGCCTGTTCGCTTGGCTTATCAGCCACCAGCCAGCAGTACTTCAGTCTCACAACAAATCAGCACCAGCCACCAGCCACCAGCCAACCAGCAGTACTTCAGTCTCACAACAAATCAGCACCAGCCAACAGCCAACCGAATATGAAGAGAGGAGGAAGAGAAAAACGAACCCCGACACCTGTCACCGGAGTAGTAAATGAGTAGCCATGGCAGCAGAAGCGGCGAAACTTCTCCCCCACCTTCTCCCTCGTGCGGCGTATATATACCCGGATACCCACACACACGCCCCCGCGCCCACCTCGCTCCAGTCTAGACGTGGCGGTTTGACTTTCTGACCGGGGGAATCGGAGCGGAGGCGCGCGTCTGAGGAGCGGAGAGACGGGAGGCGGGAGAGGGATCTTCGCTGGGGCAATTCGGAGCCGGCGTCGGCCGATTCCACTCGTGGAGACGGGAGGGCGTGTGAATAGGAGGCGCGTCGTCCTTGCTGGATTCTTCCCCTCTCCGGCTCCGATCGAGGAGGTAATCTTTCCGCCCGTCTCGGCTCGGGCTCCCGCATCCTGGAGCCTCGATTTGGAGGGATTTCGTGGGGATTTTGGAAGGGACAGGACTGCTCGGGGTGCGGTGGACTGTGGTTGGTCCGTCAGGGTGCGGTTCAAGGTTTTGAGGGGAAAAAAGGAGGGTTCTTCGTTGAGGTTTCCCCGCGCTACTTCGGGCATTTGGTCTGATTCGTTCTCCTGTGTGTGTGTTTTGTGTATTTTTACCGCGTGATCTGACGGATACCGACTTGATTGTTTCAAAAGTTAGCGGCTCGCTAAGGATTATAAAGGTTTTAGTCTGCGAATTTGGATTTTGAGAAGCCTTTTTGTCCCTTTCTCGGCTGGCCTCCCATGTTTTTGTTCGTTTGGTCAGGTGGCTCCAGAGTGTTGTAGCCTGTGGAATTGACTTTGGTGTGGAGAAGCTGCGAGCTTAGTTCGAGTTGCAGGATTCAAGGTTTAGCATTAGGAATTCTGCTAGCTCATAGTCAACCAAAATTTCGATTAGATTTAGTTCATGCGTGGTAGAAGTTTCAGTTTTGGACCAGAAATGGTCAAAATAGGTTAGTTGGAGTAGATGTTTTATTGATTTTGTGCGTGCGGTCCATTTGTATTGGGCAATCATGGTTCTTTTACTTTCTGGCATTGTCCTCATTGGAGTCTCTAGAAGGTGAGCGTGGAAAGTAGTAATATTTCCAGATTTTCCAAGTATGAACGGTGATTCGGTGTATTTGTGGGAAAGATAGCAGATTACTTTTGCAGCTGCCAGCCTGGTACTTTTGCAGGGCCACTTTTACAGATTCGGAGGTTGTGTAGTTACCAGATAGATATTCAATGAAAACATTAGCTTCCCAGTTATGTTTCGAAACTTTGTACTCAAGAAAGGTGGCCTATTCGGTTGCCCAATAGGGAAGTTACATTCCTTTGGTATGCCCAGTTGGAGTACCAGTGATTTTTGTGGTCCTTCCTTGAGAGTAGCTGATCTGACTATGAGTTAGGGGGTGTTCAATTCCGTGAAAAAATTTTGGTGAAAAATTTTGCAAGAGAATCTTACCATTTAGGAGTACTAAATGTAGACTAATAATAAAACTAATTATAGATCTCGTCTGGAAATTGCGAGACGAATCTAATGATGGTAATTAATCCATGATTAGTGAATGTTTAGCGGATGGTTCCTGTAGCATCATTGTTGCAAATCATGGTATAATTAGGCTCATTAGATTCGTCTCGCAAAGTTACCTAGGGTTATGGAATGTGTTTTGTTATTAACACACGTTTACTACTCCATGCATGTAAGATTCCCTTGGGAGAAATTTTGGTGAAAAACTTCTTGGGGGAATTGAACACCCCCTTAGCAGAGCACGGAACGTAGAGCTTCCTTTTTGTCTGTTTTTATAGTTGTAACGGTTCTGCCATCTGTCAGTTTTGAGTAAAGAGTAGTATAATTTTATTTTGTGTTACTCTTGTTTTAACGATGAGGTTATGGAATCCATTAGCAGTTATTATGTATCAGACAGTGGGTATTAATATGGTAAATTGTTCGTTAATACACAGTCACTTCTGGTGCTTGGTCAACCCTTGTTATTTGTCATGTACACCAAATTCTGCTTAACTTCTGGAAACTCACTGTAGCAACAATGTAGTCATGTAGACAACACTGTGTTCAGGTTAGTAAATGTAAAGGGAAATAAGTGTCAGTGTCAGGGAGTGGCTAGCTTCCTCAGAAGTATCTATTTTCAAGTTGAAGCATTGTGAATCTGTGATTCTTCATGTGATTTCATTTTATTGCAGTTAGTGTTCATTTTTCTAGTCCATGTAAATTAATATTGTTTTTTTCTTCTTTCAGCTTTGATAACCGCAGATATTAAAAGGTAACACAATGAAGGCACCATCTCTGCTGGTTCAGTGTTTCCCAGGCTTGCTTCCCAGCAAGGCCACTAGTTGTGTGCCAATTGTATCTGAGAAGGATCTGCAGCTACCATCACCAGCTGTTGAAATAATCCCCTCAAAGGTATGCCTAATTAGTCCAATTTGATTCATTCGTATTTGGGATTCCAAAAGGAGATTTTTTTTATTTGTGCAGAAATTCTGTTGATTCTTAAACTGTTTTTGTGAATAAAAAAATGGTGTTATTTGAACCTTTTTCAGAGTGCCCATCCTTACAAATATGCTGGAGAGAAGGTGGATGTGCAAGGTCTTGATATTTTCAAGGTTAGCAGTGAATACAAATTCGCTGTTTGATTAGGTTTCTTGTCGAAAATACATTTTGTTTGGTAATTCTTCAAAGACTCATGCTATTGATTTTAATGTTCAATATGTTTCTTTCATTTCAGGGGAAGGTTAGTGTAGCAGATATGATAGCCTTTCCACCTTCTGAAGTAGCATCGGCAAAATACGATGGTAACCACCTATTAAATAAGTTGCAAGGGTTTCCCCCTATATTAATGTATCCTAAATATATAAACTTACTGTATTTTTCTATTCTTAGGAACTCTAAAATATTGGGAGAGTTCCATCACTCTTGTCAACATTCTTAAAAATGAGATACGTGATGGACAGTTGAGCTTCAGGGGGAAGCGGGTTCTAGAGGTAACTCCTGCAAAAAATCTTGCTTCTTTAGATAGTTATTTCATCTAGTTGGTGCTCTGTACAGACTCATTTGGTCTCTATTCTCCGTTTCGCTTCCGTAGAAGCAGAATGTATGATAGAGTTAGATAATTTGGATTTATGCATAATGATAGTGTTAGCCCCTTTGGTTCTTTCGAGCTTCATTTTTATCTACCAAAAGTAGCTGCTAAGTTAGTATTCTGGAGTAGTCTTAGAATTTCAACATGGATACATTTTAAGAAGATTCTATTACCAGTTCTTGATTATCCTTTTTTTTACAATTGATGCAGCTCGGATGTGGATCTGGTCTATCTGGCATTTTTGCCTGCTTAAAGGTGCGTCATCTTTCCATTGCTTATGGTAATAGTCTAATAATAGGAATACTTATTTCAAATAGATTTTACAAAAAAAAAAATCAGTTGTGACATGACTAGCAATGGCCTGACTTGCTTAAATTCTACATGCAGGGTGCATCCACAGTGCACTTTCAGGACATAAATGCAGAGACCATACGATGCAGAACAATACCAAATGTTCTTGCAAACCTTGAGCAGGCGCGCGACAGACAGAACAGACCATCAGAGAGCCCGGTTACACCATCTAGGCAGCTGTTGGCCCCCAATGTGCATTTCTATGCTGGAGAGTGGGATGAACTCCCAACGATTCTCTCAGTAGTGCAGCCACCCGCAGCACCAACAAACCTTAGCTTCTCTGAGGATGATTTTATGGATGGCTGCAGTAGTCATGATGGGAGCAGTATAGTTGGTCATGACTACTGCCCCAGGCGATCTAGGAAGCTTTCTGGTAGCCGTGCATGGGAGAGGGCTAGTGAGACTGACCAAGCAGATGGTGGCTATGATGTCATTTTGATTTCTGACGTCCCCTATGCTGTGAACTCTCTGAAGAAGCTCTATGCCCTTATTTCAAAGGTCAGTTCCTTATTAGCCATGTCAGGTCCTGCATCTGTTATATGTTTATGCTCCCCATGCATCTAGTTAATCATGATAGAGCACTGCATTTTAAGCTTCTTAGGTTCTGAAAATGAAGTATTTTCTACAGTAACAGTTTTATTATTTCCTCTGATATGCTGAAATGTTGCTTTTGGTTCTGGTGTCTAACTTTGCCTTTTATTATTGCAGTGCCTGCGTCCTCCATATGGAGTCTTGTATGTGGCTTCGAAGAAGAACTTGGTTGGTTCCAATGGCGGCGCGAGGCAGCTTCGAGCTCTGATGGAAGAGGAAGGTGTCCTTGGTGGCCACTTCTTAACTGAGTTGTCTGACAGGGAGATATGGAAGTTCTTTTTCAAATAAACAATCAAGAAACTGGGATGAGGACTAAATGAATCCTGACCTTTAAAACACAATTTTTTGGTTTCTATCCGCAGCAATGTACATACCGCCAAGCATAGTTCCATTAATTCTTTGGTAGTAGATTGAAAGAACTTGAAAAAGTATGTGTAGTTGAGCTTGCTCAAGTGTTGGAAACTTTACCGTGTTGTAGACCTGCAGTGTCGTCATTGTTGAGTGCAGAACGAAACTGTATTGACCTTTTGTATACCAGATATATGATGGTGGCGATTCAGTCAGATCATAGTATCAGAAACTTTAACAAGTTATTTGTCTTCCTGAGAAAGTGTTCACTATTGTGAGTTGGCATGTGCGTGTGAAATTATGTTCCGCAAATTTTGAGCTTGTTTGGTGACTCGAATTGTCAAGCATTATGCATTCTTGTTAAGAATATAGTGTGGAAATGAGGTTTTCAGAATAATTTGCATACTTAATGAACTTATGTGTCTGAACTAGTGGATTCAGAGAAACTTGAGCTGGAAATCTGTTGAAATCATGCATCCAAAATAGGTTTTGTTTTTATAAGAGCACTCAGAATAGGCTTTGTTTTCATGAGCGCATTCAAAATAGGTTATTACCCAATGGAGAAAATGCAGCGCATGACATTTCTCCGGAGTAACTTTAAGCTCGCATAGAAATTTAGGGAAGAGTTTAAAACCAAGATTTAAAAATAAACTTATTCCCAATAATTACAGATTCAACTTTTGTTTCCCAGGTCATGAAATCGCGCTCCGCGAAAAAAGAATAAACCCATTTCGTCGCGCGCACGGAATACCCAGAAGCACTGCACATCCTGTACTGAGCACAGCCGCCGGTTCGCGATCATTGACGTCACGTGCTCATCCGGAGCCGCGAGAAAAAAAAAACCCAAAAAAAATCTCGCCGGCTCGCCGCCATCCCCAGCAGCCGACCGGGGCCCACTCCACAGTCGTGTTGAACTCGAGTCGACGCGCCCCACATCCACCCCAAACCACACCACGGCGAAACCGCGCCTTCCGCCCGACGCCACGCCCGCCAGCGCAGATCTCCGCGCTTCCGGCCCATCGCCTTCCGCCTCCGCTGCTGTTGCTCCGGCGGCCTAGGGGGACGCCCGAGGCTGGCTTGATCGATGGGTCACAGCGCGAGGAAGAAGAAGAAGCGGGGCGCGGCCGGGCGCAAGGCGGCCAAGGACCACGCCGCGCAGCTCGAGGGCGACCAGACCGCCCTCGACGAGGAGCTCACCGCCCTGTAAGTCACGCCTCACCGATCCTCTCGCCAAGTCGGTTTTGCGCGAATCCTGTTGCTGCGTGGCGTTCCGCATTTCAAGCGCGCGATTGCTTGCCGCGCCCGTTCTGGGGGAGAGTACTTAGATTGCCCTCCTGTGTATGGTACATGATTTGCATTCGTTGCTGATTATTTCAGTGCTTTTTATTGTATCGATCACTGTCTGTGGCCTTCTCACATTGTCTCATATTTCAGTATTAGTGTTCTTCATTTCATTGATGATACAGCTGTTATTATGTAGAGTTTTGCCGTTTTGCCTATACCAAAACTGTTGCCATCGACGCTGAGTAGAATGTAAATACCGTTTCGTTTGTTCAGTTGGTGAGGAGTTAAGCCTGTAGGGTCGGTGCCCAAGCTTGACTTGTTGTCACTTTCCATCCTTCTCTGCTGCTGAATAGTAGTCCTGACTATTTCTCCTGGTTAACTCAGTATCTTTTACTCTGTTTTCTACTTTTCTTGTGATTGGTAGAATTGGACTATGTTTTGTTGGTGTTATTGTTTCAATAGGATATTTGTCTGTTTATAGCAGAAAAGCATGCTATGGATTTATATTTAGAGTTTGAAGTGGGGATTTGCTAACAAAACAAACAATGATCGGTTCACTTTGCAATGTCAAATAAAAAGCAATCTGAGCTTTGTTCTATGATCTAGTCTGTGCCCTTTCATTAACCCTTTTCTGTTTCTATGATCTTAACTGCGCCTTTTGGTGCTACAACAATCAGGGCTTCAATTTTAGGGGAGGATTTCAAAGTAAAATCAGAATCACCTCAGACCCGATTTAACATATGTATCAGGTATTTTCTAAGGCACAGACATATGATTTTGTAATATAAATCTACAACTATTGACATATTGTTACCAATGAATAACTTAAACAGGCCTTATTCTGATGGCATGGGCTTTGAAGATCTAAATGTTTCAGCTATCCTTGATGTAATGTAAGTGTCTTCCTCTAAGCTATAACGGCATTACCTATACTTGTTTGTTATTTGCGGTGGTAGACATTTACCTCTTGATTAAATATAGATGTTTTCCTGGTTACCCCCACAAGTGTCCGAAGTTGCGGATCATACCTGAAAAAAACTTGTCTAAAGAAGATGCAGATCGATTACTTTCACTTCTTGTTGATCAGGTAACATTTGACTTCACCTGATTGTATTACTTATGATATGTTTTTATTAAGAGACCACAGATATTAGCATTAGTAACACAAGAAGCCTCATTCAAATTAGTGGGATTCAGGGCGTTTTTCTTTTTAAGAAAATCAACTAGTTCGAAACTCAACATATAATAAGTAATTTGTAGCCAAAGTTTGAAATGGTTGAATAAGAGTACCCCAACTTTCACTTATTTGTGACTGGAGGGAGTAATTTTCATCGAACTCTGTTTGTATTGAAACTATGTTGCTGCAAAATTATAAGAACAATTCAGGCTATGCGTTTGCATCCTTTTGTGAAGTGTTAGGTACTTAGGTGTCAAGACTGTAATAAAGCAGCTTCTACTCCTACATATGGGGAAGTGCTGAAGTTGTTTATGCTCGCTTTCTTTCTGTGTGATAATTATCTGATTTTCACTTTACATTTAGAGGCGCAATTACATTTTTATTTCTTGAATATGCAGGAGAGCTGTGTTTCATACCATTAAACAAGAAAAATATGGTACAGAACCAGTGCATACAGTTATAAATTACATAGGACGCCATGTACTAATTAAAAACATGACCAACAGAACCCCAGCCATGTTAACACAAGGTTAACAGCATAAGCCCAAACTCTCTAGCTGCACACCATATCCTTCGTTACCACCCTAAGAATAGTACTGACACTTTGGTTTTCACTTTCCCTAAGAATAGTATTGACACTTTGTGTTGGTGTATATATGTGGCCCTTATGGCCCATGTAGTTAGGCCCATCTAGAGGCCCATGTACAGCTACTATATTACCCACCCTTCTAGTATGACTAACTGTGACTATTGCTTTCTCTAAGAATAGTACTGACACTTTGGTTTTCACTTAGTATGACTAACTGTGACTATTGCTTTCTCCCTAGTACACCCTTGCTCATGTATCGCCGTCTGTTGTTAGGCAAACATTTATTCCCGAGAAGGGCGTGTTATGATTTTCAATTTGTTTGAGGCTGCCCAAGAGTTTCTGTCGGAAATTGCTCCAGGTCATGTTTCAGCGAGCACTGTAAGTCAGGTTTCTCATGGTCTCTGATAGAATATATAACATGCTTTTTTTCTATGTTTTTGTTGTATACATAGTTAGAAACTAGGGATGCATTGTTGTTTTAGGCTTTTAGCTGTTTCGGTTTATCCGTAACGCATCATCTGTACTCAACCATATTCATTGACCTATGACTTTCATCATATTATTTCATGTGTTGCTCTTCGATCATGCCTGAGGTTTCTTACTATCTGATATTGTAGGCTTCTTGCTTGGGTTCGAGCTCTACTACTGATGCAGATGTGAAAGTTAGCCTTGACGGTGATCTTCACCCAGGAATCTCTTACATATATACCTCATTTGATCTGTACAGCCAGTTATATGATGATACTAGTTGGAGTCGACAAGGTCCAGATTTGACAACGGATAGTAGCAGGAAAAATACTGGCTCTCAAGTTAAATCTAATGTTAGAAGCAAGAGGAAAACAATCATTGAAAAATCCCATGTCTCAGCTGATAAGGTTAATCATGCAAAGAGCTCATCTGGTAATAAAGCTGAACAGCAACGTGCCACAAAACATGGTGTCGTACAGGAGGCAGCTCCTAATTTACATGTTGTGGCAGAGGATACTGAAAATGATAGCAAAACTTTGTCTACTAGCAATGCGGGAAATACATCAGATACTCAAGAAAGGAGCTCTAGCAGTCTTCGTGAGCCTGAGGTGGTAACACAGAACTCCTGCGGGTTCATTTTGTTTTAATGTATTTCTTAAATAAACTATGGCATAACATTTTTATAAGAGTAACATGCACCAATACCCAGGGTCATTAAACTTTTTCCTGGATTCTCATATAGGTCTATGAACTGTCAAGGTGAGCATTCAGGGCCTTACCTTTTAAGTGGTTCATCCCAAGTGAGAAATTGAGAATTCAGGTCCACAATTGGACCTAGAGTGAACCACTTGAAAAGTTTAAGGACCCAGATGCTCACTTTGATAGTTTATGAACCTAGGTGAGAATCTGGGGAATGTTTAAGGACCACAGGTGTATTTTGCTCTTTCAATAAATTTACAAAGAAAAAAAGGGGGAAGGTTTAGCCTGGTTGCTTGAGAATTAGCCTATTATAACAATACTTATTTTTATATTGAAGGAAACCATCTATATCCTGTCTAGTATGTCAATTTTCTAAAAACAAAATTTGCATAGAGTTTTTAATTACCTCCTCTTGAGTTTGAATTCTTTGTTATTGTTTTTACTTGTGATGGAGCTTTTTATGTTCCACTACCAATTTTACTTGTTGATGTGTTTTTGTTAACACACTTGACTGATTGCACTGGCGCTCCTTTTTTGTGGAACATGTGGAGTGGTCTTGAGTCTGAACTTACATATTATTCTGACTGTATAATACTCATGTTGCATCTGTTCATGACTTGGTATATTGCCATGCTAATCAATTTGTGACCATGTCTTTCAAAATCACACCATGTAATTTGTATTATTGTTTTTTCTTAATTTTTAGAATATTTACCTTCTTACTTTTAGAAACCTGTCTACAATTGGTTTAATTAGAAAAAGTTGTTCATCATAATCTAACTGCTTATTGATCAATACTGGTAGGAGGCTGACCATGCAGAGGAAGCTTGGAATGAAGAAGATTGTGATTCAGACTTTAGCTCCTCAAATGATTCATCTTATGTTTCAGACATGTTAGACGATACTTCAAGGAACAAGAAAAGGGATTTAATTCTGGTAATTATTTGTTCTCGCAACACCCTATTTGAGTGACATTTCTCCTTAATTAGTGAACCTTGTTGAGTATCTGAATTAGGTACACCTGCTTCGGATAGCTTGTGCGTCTAAGGATTCTCTTTCAGCTGCTTTGCCAGCAATATCATCAGAGCTATGCAACATAGGGGTGCGTATAGTTTTTATCTTTTATGATCGCTCTTTATTTCTTTTTGTCACCATTCCCAACTGAATGATCTATCTTCTTTTGTTTAACCAGGTTCTTTCTGAATGGGCTAAAAATTTAATTTCTGACTCTCCTGCCACTTTTGGGGAAACTTTCAGTCATGTGTTCGGGCAACAAATAGTAAGCCACACATGTTTAAATAACTTGATTTACTTCTACCAATCCAATCTAGTATTGATCGTCTCTAATTGTTACCTGGCTTTCTGATGGCATTCACAAATAGATCTCTTCAGAGTGCTCTCTGTTCTGGAGAGCTGATAATTCATCATCTAGGCCGAATTCCCGTTATTTGAATGATTTTGAGGAGCTCCGTTCACTTGGTAAGCATCTTCCCATTGATAGTGTTTTAGTATTATGTAATTTCAGTATGTATCAGTTATATAGTTCCAGAAGATTTATCTGTTGGTATTTCTTTGAATTAGTGCCTTCTATGTTTAAACAAAGGAAGTATTACTAAAATGCTCTCTATTCCTGAAATTTTCCAAAAATAAATGTTATAGTACATTGGTCATCAAAAGCACTTGCATATGATCATCTTTTCATAACTTTTAAAAACAAAATTGTTAGATAAATTAATGGAAAACTTGCATCTCAGAGACCGCACAAGGAAGAGAATGTTGTCTGTTTAGGAACAGAGATGCATTTTATAAAAAAGTATGAAACTTGATCTGAACTAGAAGGAATTAATGCACAGTTGTGACAACTGATGCTGATGGGCTTCATACACTATGTATCTGCTTTTTTTTTCTTTTCTTGAGAGAGGAATACCCCAAGGGAGACCCCTGAGGTTCAGGCACCCAAGGTTTGAACCCTAGGCGGGAACACTCTGGCCAGTCGCCGTGAGCCCCTTCGCCGTGAGCCCCTTCGCTACTATGTATCTGTTAGCTCTTGTCCTGAGATACTAAGCCCAGGTAACTGGCACCAGCAGACCTGAGGATAAACCCCTTGCTCAGTTGTTGTCAATCATTGAAGTTGAACCTTTCCTTTTGTTACTATTACTATAGGCCTTCTGATAGTTCTCTTGGCCCAAAGCTACTAGAGCCAGCGATATTTTGGTAGCCCCCTTGTTCGATCTTTGTGACTCTGGTAGTGTGGGTTGGTGATGTACCATTTTATGTGTGCAAATCTGTGTTTACTGTGTGATAACTGTTATTCATTATGAATATGCTTTATATGGAGTTCTGGGGTTGCTCATGGTAGTGGATAGTTCATACTGTGGTGAACTAGAAATGGTCTCTAGTTTGGCTGAGCCTGTTATTCGTGGCTGGGCCCTTGTTGTTTTGAATTTTTACAGTAAACTTTAACAGAACAGATTTTCGGGCTTACACCCCTGGATGCCCAGGGTGTGGCTCCCTAACTGAGTAATGCACTAAAGCTAAAGGTCTCACCTTTAGTATTGAATTGTATGAGTTGCAGTTTAACTGTTTGTGTGTATTTTCATCAATTACATGATTCTCAAGATATCATCTGTACAGGTCAGGGGGGCTTTGGTCGTGTTGCATTATGCAAAAACAAGCTAGATGGACGGCAATATGCTGTAAAAAAGATACGCCTGAAGGATAGAAGTCCTCAAGTGAATGAGAAGATTTTAAGGTCTGTATATATTCAATCAAGTTCTATTAGTCAGAAACTGGTTTTTGCTTTATGCAGTTGTTGCATCATTTCTATGTCTATGTTTAGCAAACATCTTGATGGCGCAAGCAATGTAAAAGATCACTCCTAATTTCTGTCAGTCAACCTCTTTTGGGGGTATATTAATTATGTTTCACTTACATGTATTCCTATTTATTTGGCTTTGACCAGTCAAGTCCCCTGGACGCCACTGTAGTCTTAGGTGGACTGTTGAAAGCTTCTACATGTGACTGCTAACATGTTTAGAACATGTTTGATGATAGTATATACATTATAAAGCTTCCGTCATTTATTTTCTTTACTGCAAGTTTATGTATCGGCAGATGCGCTATTGCTATGTAAATTCATGTCACTTCTGCAATTCTCGTAATGAGCCTTTAAGGTATTAGCTGACCAATTGGTACTACCTCCGTATCAAAATATTTATGATTGTTGACTTTTGGTCATAACATTTGACCGTTTTTCTTATTCAAAAAGTTATTTAAGCATCATTTATTTTGGTTGTGACTTCCTTTATCATCAAAAGTATTTTAAGCATGACTTGTCTTTTCGTATATTTGCAATAATTTTTTGTATAAGATGAATGGTCAAGAGTTGCAATGAAAAATCAACAGTGACAAATATTTCGATACGGAGGGAGTATATTTGATAATATTACAGGCATTGTGCCTCCTGATAGATTGTAGAAATTGTTATTACCAATGAGGTTTACAAATATAGTATTTACTCATCAGTAACTTATGTGGATGTTGTCCTATGTTTTTTTCCTTTTCTTTTCAATGAGTTTGCTCCAGCAAATCTATTATGCCTTTTTGATGGTTCTCATTAATATTTTTGCAAGGTACTCAGAGAGGTAGCCACACTTTCACGATTACAACATCAGCATGTTGTCCGTTATTACCAGGTGATCATCTCCGCAAATTGCCTTTTGCTTCAAAAAGTAATCAGTTTACTCAACATTTTGTGTTGGTCTGACTCACCTGTCATTGAGATGCCAGGCATGGGTTGAAACTGAATACGGTCATCATAATATTTCGAATGCTGGTGGGACCCGCACTGCTGAGAGCTCTATGTTTAGTTATGACGACATCAGCATATCGGATGCAGGTGGTGGAAATAAGCAGGAATCCACATACCTGTACATCCAAATGGAGTATTGTCCTAGGTGTGTTTCATTATGCAGCTTTGCACTAAGGAAAGTTGTGCTGCAGTCTCTTCACCATTTTCTAATTTCTATTATCTTTGTTGAGGAACTCCTGAATCCTGATGCCTGATCTCACTCTTCTTAATAATATTAAGAATTCCTTTTACCTGAGCCTGTAATATAGGATTTATAGTCATTTCCTTCAATCATTTTCTTGTTTTTTGCCAGATTAGAAATGTGTTCTAAAATAATCGGAAGGTGTAAGTCAAATAGTTAGTATTTGCAGGGATATAATTTTGGAGGCTTCTCATGGGCCTGTGTAATTTGAATTGTTGGATATTTTGCTCTTTCTTTCTGCATTTTTAATTGAATGCCATTCTACAGTATATTATTGAATAGTTTTTCTGTATCTAACTTCTTTTGGACCTTTTTTTTTGAAAAGGACCCTGCGACAGGATTTTGAGACATACAGTTCATCTTTTGATGTTGATCATGCATGGCACCTGTTTCGACAAATTGTGGAAGGTCTAGCTCATGTCCATAGTCAAGGAATCATACACCGTGACCTGACACCCAGCAACATATTTTTTGACGTTCGCAATGATATTAAAATCGGGGATTTTGGTCTAGGTATGTACAGTATGTGATGATATCCAGACCTCGCATATATTTTCAATCTGGTTTTGTTCTTTGTTCTGATTTTAGCACTCTGTACTAATAAACAAAATATGATATAGTGTCATACAAGATGCAATTGTTTCGGATATTTTATTTCTTCCTTTGAGTTGTGATGCTGTGAATTATTTTTTTTATTCTCCATCATGCATTCTTTTTTTTTTGAACCTAATAGCTTGGAAAGTGTTCGTTAAACATGAAGTTAATGCAACCGATAAGCTTCTATGGTATGAGTGAGACAGAATGAAATGCCTTTGTCACTATTTTCTTGTTAAATGTGGTATTGGCAAACACAACTATATTGCTCTCAGTACACATGCTTGTTGAGTACAGACAGTGTGGCCATTATGATCATATGGTGCTTCTCTCTAGTATAATGGTATTGAATTGTTGAATGAATACACTGATGTAGCTGTGATGTTCAAGTGTCAGCGCTTTACTTTGTCACCACAACTACTTGCACTTGTCCAAAAACAATTGAAAAAAAAATCTCAGCTGAAAATATTTTTGTCGTCATTGGCAGCCAAATTTCTGAAGCTGGAGCAGCTAGATCATGATCAATATTTTCCTACTGAAGCAATGGGTGTTTCAATGGATGGAACTGGTCAAGTTGGTACATATTTTTATACCGCACCTGAGGTAGAGCAGAAATGGCCACAGATAAATGAAAAGGTGAGAACAAATTACTTGATATTTTAGCTTAGAAAATGAACTAAGAACATCTATTTGTGAAATGTTGTTCTGCCCTACAGGACATACTATAGCATTTGTTTTTCCTTTTGTCATGTTTCCCTTTCTGTGGACAGTGTATTTGCTTATTCTAGAAATGAATTCAGAGCTCCTACCCGTTGTTTTAAACATTTGGTAATATTGCAATATTTCTCTTGAATATGGCTCTTATTTATGTCAATTCTCAGGTTGACATGTATAGTTTGGGAGTTATATTCTTTGAGCTTTGGCATCCATTTTCCACAGCGATGGAAAGGCATCTTGTTCTTTCTGATCTTAAGCTGAAGGGAGATCTTCCAAAATCATGGGCAGCACAATTTCCTGGCCAATTAAACCTATTAAGACGCTTACTATCTCCAAGCCCGTCTGACCGTCCATCTGCTGTTGAGGTCTTGCAAAGTGAGCTACCTCCTCGGATGGAAGACGAATGGCTAAATGGTAAGCGATTAACTTTTTTTGCATTAACATTACATTATTACCACATAAATAATAGGTCATGACTTGATCGTTGATTGGAATTGATGACTGTTAAAAAAATTGGATTGATGATTTTTTTTATTTCTGCTCTTTTCACATGGCCTGCTGCCTATGTATAAGGGTCCCATGTGTCTGCTATATTGAGCAGCTGTGATTGACTCTGTCTTTGTTGTTTGTGAGTTGATTTGGCTGCTCATATGCAGACTGTGTGTCCACTGTATTTATTGAATGAATTGGTATTTTTGGCTCCATTTATCTAGAATTTAAACCTAATCTTTAAAGCCTTTGTAAATAGACAATGCAAGTACCTTTATATTCATATTTGAAGTGCTGGAGCCATATTAGCCTTCTCTGTCGTGTACATCTCTGAACGTTGGCCTGATAATTGATGTGACAATTTTATCTGTTTGACTAATTTAGTGATGTATGCTCACTATTTTTTTTTCAATTGGTACAGATGTTCTTAGAATGATACAGACACCAGAAGACACATATGTTTATGACCGAGTTATATCTACGATATTTGATGAGGACAGGCTGATTGCCAAAATGCAATCCCAGCATGAAAGCAGCAAAAAGTCCACCAGCAGCACTGATAACAGTGAACTTTTGGACACCATCATTGAGGTTGCCAAGGAGGTTTTCAAGCGACACTGTGCTAAAAGGTTCCAAATATCTCCCTTGCATACTTTGGAAGGGAATTTTACTGAAAATAGGTATGTTATGTTCAGACCTAAATGTCTCATGTTTTGCTTAGAGTAATAGCTGATAGATATTTTTTCTTATAAGACAAACCGAAAAGTGGTGCCTTTTTTTTTTACTAATGCTCTGCAGTGAATTTGATGGTATTGCCTACAATTTTCTAGGGAAAAGACGGTGAAAATCTTAACTCAAGGAGGAGAGATGCTAGAGCTTTGCTATGAACTGCGAACACCATTTGTTATGTCAATCGCTGGTAATCAGGTCTGTGACAACTGACAAGTAGTCATCCTTTTTATGTTTTCATTTGTGTAAATGTGCATGCTTCTTTTTTTAGTTTTTTCTATATATCATGAATATCTGAGTTTTTAGACATTTGGCTTGTTAACTCTTTTCTGACAAAACAATTTAGTTGTTAGATTGGGTGTGGTTCAACTACCATTTCTTTTAGTTGTCTTTTTCGACACTGAAGCAATCTGCAGTACTATACGTTTTTGAACATTCTTCTTTAATTGTATGCGATTTTTTCAGAAATATTAACCAAATTTATTAAGAATGTAATTACAAAGAATGTACTAGGGAAAAAATCAATTGAAAAGCTCTTGGAAATTGGTTGTATATTTGTGGTCAAAGTTGTGACATGTCTTCACCATACAAGTAAACGACAACAGAGGTGCTCAACTTCATGTGTATATATCAGTTGATGCCTTGATGGTGAATATAGTACTACCCTACTTGTAGATTGTGCACTGTCTGTTTGTGTTCGTGGCCTAAAACACTTATTCCAGAAGGTAGCCTAGTTTTTGTCTTTGACCTAAAGGCGTAATAATTTTGAATGTGCATGTTTTCTGACCACATTTGCTAGTTCAACTTCTAAGGGGTTTAATACTGTAGTTTATCCAGGGAAAATCCATGATTGAGGCCTGGTCTAGTAGCCATCTTGCATGTCACTGTTTCGGGATTTTCTGGAAGCACGACACCTTTTTTTATATTTCTTTTTTCTTCCTATTTACTAATAAATTCATCTGCAGACAGCATCATTTAAGCGTTATGAAATATCATGGGTTCACAGAAGAGCTGTTGGCCATTCAACTCCTTATCGTTTTCTTCAGGTAAGTGCTGGATTGCCATTTAAACTCAAACAATTTTTTAAGTTTGACCCTTCATTTTCTAATAATTGAAGCAATCCTTCTCAAAGATAATGCTGATATCCTGTTAGGGGGATTTTGACATTATTGGCGGTGCTTCACCAATACCAGAAGCTGAAATCATTAAGGTAGCGTATCTCCACATGGCAAGCTGTCCTGTATTGTTGCTATCATTTTGTTATTATTTGTCTTTAATTTTTTACGAAAATCATTTGAAGGAGGTAAAACTATCTTGGAAGGTCATTGTAATATCCAAATTAGAGTTTTGTGTTGTCATAATTGTTTCCATGTGATAATAGGTGGCTTTGGACCTTGGGACCCGTTTTTATGATTCCAGGGCACTAGTCATACGTCTGAATCATGGCAAACTTGCTGAAGCAATTTGCTCATGGGCAGGGGTTTCTGAGGAACGAAGACAAAATGTTGCTGAGGTATGATACTCTGCCTTAGCAGTTTCTGAAACTTTTGTTACTATATTAGCTGATACTTTCTTTTCTGTTTTCAGTTTCTATCTTCAACTCTAGTTCAATATTGGCCAAATAAGGCTGACCGTAAGTCACAATGGAGTTTGATTAGGGGACAACTATTGCAGGTACAGGAAGCATTTACATAGTGATACATAACAATACTATACAATGCACTATGAGAGGAGTAGCTTCATAACCTTTTTTTTCTTCTTTATAAGAGCATCCTTGATAGCACATTGTGGAAATTGCAATTCGCACTCTTGGATTTGTGGAAAAAGTTATCTTCTCTGTTACATTGTGTCTCCTT
>CM014276.1:47705861-47719370 GCA_004135705.1 Alloteropsis semialata | reverse complement strand
TGGTTATATGTGCTTTTTCTTGGGAATCTTTCAGATTCTATTTAAGTGGTTGTGCTATATTATTATGGATATGAACACCACTTAAAGAAAATTTAGCATTTCACCAAATTGTTTTGACGATGTTGGCTTGGTTATCGAATGCCCCAGGATCTTCGTCTTTCTGAAGAAGTTGTTGAGAAGCTACATAAAGCAGATCAGCGGTTTTGTGGCTCTGCAGATCAAGTACTCGCTAGATTAAGAGGGACCCTATTCTATGGTCGTGATTCTTAATCTTTATTTCATTAGGTGCTTAAATCTAGGGGATGGAATATTTGATTGTTGTTACTGTGAATTTCTTGTTGTAGATAAATCTGCTTGCAAGGCTCTTGATGATCTATCCGCACTTCTGAAATGTTTGAGAGTATGGTTGGTAGAAGAACCGATTACTATTGATGTACTCATGCCTCCCTCAGAATGCTACTATACAGATTTGTTTTTCCAGGTGAATACTATAACCTTACATCATCGGATTTTTTTTCACAACAAATTGTTGTTGAACATTTTATAGAACACACTTTTATCTTGGGAAATTATTCTTTGCCATGAAAGTTGACCATAGGTTCTAATGTCATATTTATTCCGTCTTAGTTAATTGAGAAAAAAAAAGTAGTTGAAAAGAACAGAAAACAAGGTATTGCACTTAGAATGCAAGTTTGAGTCATGAATTAACAGGTCATATATGAATATGTGCAAAGCATTTTATTAGTGTTAATTCTTTGCTCCTTCGAAATTTTACATATTTCTTCTTGATATGGCACATGCAATTAACCCGGTCTGAACACAGGTATACTCAAAAGAAGGTAATCATGGACCAATTTTCCATGAAAAGTTGTTGGCGGTTGGTGGGCGATATGATTGGTTGATGGAACAAGCTTGGGATAAGGCCCATGTAAGTTGTACTTGATGCCTCCTGCCCTCATGCATTCTGAAGGAGATACCTAAATGCATCTATTGTAACAAATAACTACATGCATATGGCACAATATCTTAGCTTTGTAAATGTACAGCAACCTCCATGTGAGTTAAATTATTGTTGTTCCCACAAATACCTTTCATTTAAAGGAGATATTTTTCATTGATGGACCAATTCTGAAGGAGATACCTAAAGGAGCAAAAGGGCCTCTAGCTGAGTTGGGTAGATGGTCTTAGTAGCACTCCTCAGGTCCTGGGTTCGATTTCCCGTGGGAGCGAATTTCAGGCTGGGGTTAAAAAAATCCCCTCGTCTGTCCCATGGCCAAAGCACAGGTCTAAGGCCCGGCCCAGGTCGTTGGTCGTTCTCACACGGGCTACGGTGCCGCTGTGTAAGGGTGGGGCAGGGGTTCGGGGGTTTTCTCGACCTGCGTGAGAAGGTCTTCTTCTTAGCAAAATGCCCGGGGCTGCCTTACCCCCGCAGGTTGAGTTTTTTTTTAATGAAAAGGATGGAAATAGGGAATATTGTCCAGTGGTTTCAGTCTTTTAATTGTATTTGGTATGTCCTGTACAGAAATCCAGACCCCCAGGTGCTGTTGGTGTGAGCATTGCACTGGAGAAATTTCTTCCTAACAATCCTTCATCTGATCTGGGATTGCCAAGATTATTGTCCAGGTGATCATAGATACTTCTGAATTACATCTCCCCCTCTGATGTCAATGATTCTTTTACTCCCTCATAATTTCTGTGATCTATGCTATGAAAAATAAATAAAGTTCGTGTACTTCAGGATTGAACCTAGCATCAGTGTACTTGTCTGTTCAAGGGGCGGTGGTGGTTTGTTAAATGAGCGCATGGAACTCGTTGCAGAGCTTTGGAAAGCTAACATAAAGGTGCATTCTGAAAGTATCGCATGCAAGGGTCGGTGAGGAGAGTGAAGCTGTTATGATTATGACCATTACTGACAGATTTACTATTTTTAGGCTCAGTTTGTTCCTCAGGAAGACCCAAGTCTTCAAGAGCAGTATGAATATGCTAGCGATCATGACATTAAATGTCTTGTATTTATCACTGAATCAGGTGTCTCACAAACAGATCTTGTGAAGGTAAATGCATTAATGTCGGGTTGCTGTATTTTGTTTTTGTTTCAAGTAGTTTCCAGGTATTCTCACCAAAAAATACATACTAGGAACGGTACCTTGCTTTTACTCAGCTGCTTTGCATTTTATTTGCGTCTGTGTTGTGTATTTCTGCTGTGACTGTTGAGTATGAACTTTTAAAAGCATTTCAAATCTGCCTATATCTCAATTGTACTTTCTAGTCAGCAAAGCTTCTCCAGCATGTTGAGCTTGTATGACAAATTCTAGAGCACTTCATTTGCTTGAACTGGATTAATGGTCAAATTGCCACTTGTATTACATGTTCACAGGAACTCTAGGCATCTGAAAAATGTTAACACAATTCCTGTTTCTTGCTGTTGTTCTAATGAAAGATGGTAGGCAGAAATTATCTTATATGAAATAGTGAACTCTTCTAGATACATAAAAAGGTGATTATTCAGAAATTAAAATGAAAGAAACCTGCTGTCTGAATTCATTTGCTTGACCTGGATTAATGGTCAAATTTCCACATGTATTACATGTTCACAGGAGCTCTAGGCATCTGAAAAATGTTAACACAAGTTCCTGTTTCTTGCTGTTACGTTGGTTTTGCGGGCACACTAGAAGGGATAGAGTCCGGAATGAAGATATTCGGGATAGGGTTGGGGTGGCACCAATCGAGGAGAAACTGGTGCAACATCGGCTGAGATGGTTTGGACATGTCCAACGGAGGCCTCCTGAGGCGCCAGTGCGTAGTGGGGTTTTAAAGCGGATAGATAATGTAAAGAGAGGTAGAGGACGTCCTAAATTGACTTGGGACGAGTCGGTTAAGAGAGATCTTAAGGAATGGAATATCTCCAGGGATTTAGCTATAGATAGGAGCGCTTGGAGATTAGCAATCAACGTGCCTGAGCCGTGATCTTTTTCTTTTTCCCTAACTCTACCTTTTGTCTTTTTTTTGCCTTTTTATGTCTCTCTTATCCTTGTTTCTTTTGGGTTTCATCTCTAGCCTACCCCAACTTGCTTGGGACAAAAGGTTATGTTGTTGTTGTTGTTGTTGTTGTTGTTCTAATGTAAAGATGGTAGACGGAAATTATCTTATGAAATAGTGAACTCTTCTAGATACATAAAAAGGTGATTACTCAGAAAATAAAATGAAATAAACCTGCTGTTTGGTTATTACTCTCTAAACCTTCAGTAACTATTCCTAAGTGCAAAGGAAGCTCTGATCAACTCTCCCTTTTGGTATCTATGGCACAGGTTCGGCATCTTGATTTTAAAAAGGAGAAGGATGTTAAAAGAGAGGAACTTATAAAGTTCCTGTCTGATGCAATATGTTCACAATTCAAAAATCCTACTATCTGGAACCTGACCAGTGGGCCTCCTTAGTCATTTTGTCTTCAGGTTTGTTCTAGCATAGCATCAAGAAATGCGTAACATTTTTACCTTGTTTGTGTAGAATTTTTATGTATCTTGTATTAGTTTCCATTATATTTTAACTCCATTTTTTTCAGAATGAACCAAATTTGTTGCTTCTGGTGTCTCTTAAACTTCCAGGTTCATGTCAAGGCACACCACAATCATGCATGTTGGCTTCCATGCAAAATATGGCTCTCCGCAGTCTTGTCTACCCTTCTGTGGACCAAGGACTATATGCCCTGTGCCTTGAACCAAAGATGGGCACGGTGATTGGCTGATTGGTGTAATCCTGGTTGAACTTTTGAGGACCAATGTCATGCAAGGCTGCTGCAAATACAAGGTAGCGTGTAGTTGGTGCAATTCTGCAGTTTTGGGGTTATTGGATAGATCATAGATGTGCAGGGTTTGCTCCTGCAAAGGTGTACAACATTCCTGTTAATAGCACAATTGCTATGCAACAGATCTTTTTTTCTTCTTTTGTGTGCATGTGATGGATTTTCTACCGGACTATTGTACTTAGTCCGTTTGGTGTAGTCCATGTACATTCTTGGGTTGCTAATGGGAAATGCTCAATTTTGCAATTGGCAGCTTTGTTTCGTAATCATATTGGAGTAGAATGCGCAATGCCTGGCTGTTGCCAACCGGCCATAAATTCCCCCTTGTAAGCATCACGACGAGTGGTTACTGCTAACTCTCATGACAAGCCGGCATCTCCGGGACTGGAATCTGATGATCGTAGCAACCCTGCTGGTTGTACTTCTCCGGTGCTTTCTACTCCTACTTCACTGGAGCTCTTCCGTTGAACTTTAATTAAGGTTGATTTAGGTAGGGAGTTAGCTTTCGCCATTAAATAAGCATTAGTGTATAGAAACCTAAAATAATTTATGTTTTCTAGCTGCTCAGACCTCCGCTTTGCCACTCATATGCTTCCGATTCTTGAACTTGAAGCGGGCGCCGACGGGGAACCGTAGGCCTGGCCGAAACGCCCCGGCATCTCCCGTAATCTGACGACGCATCGTAGGGATGGGAATGGGTCGGCCCGGCCCCGGCCTTGGACCTGGCCCCTATGGCCTCAAGGCCAATTTTAAGGGCCACAGGTCGACCCAATTTTAGTGTTAACTATGGCCTCGATGGCCCAATGGGTCGCATGGGTCGGCACAATACATTTTTAGACTATACTTATACAAGCACTTTTACATACATAAGAGATGCAAATTATATTAATGGTATTTTAAAACACAAATTTAAGGTTTTGGGTCGGCCCTACTTGACCCATTAGGTCGATAGGTTTCGGCTCTTATGGCCCCTTTTCTATTTGAAGCCGACCCACATGACCCATTGGCCTTGCTTTTTTGGGTCAGGTCAACTACCCAATGGGTCGACCCGGCCCATTCCCATCCCTAACGCATCGTCGCCTCTAAATTTCCTACTACTCCCACTTCATTTGGTCGGTGTCTACTGGCTTCGGCAGCCAGTCGATCCGTTTGATGCGGCTTCGGTCACTACTCACTACCTGGGGATCCTTGTGTTTAATTCCTGCTCGTGTCACACTGTCACTGGAATGAAGTACGGATGGTGTCAAAAGTCACCATTCACCAGAAAAGCACAGGTTCACAGCACCTGGACACACACCCAAATCATGCAGGCCCGAAATGGAAGGACAAAGCGACTCACGTCTCGCGAGCTTCTGCTTTACACGGTGATTTGTGTAGGATCTGGCCTGGGCTACACGGCTCTAGCACTGTACTCGCACGACGTGGAGCCACCGGCCAAATGCAATGCAACTGGACGAGCGCACTCACAGAAACCAACTCCTCACTGGTCGCCAACCAACAGCCAAGGCGCCAAGCCAATCCAACACGGTACACAACGCAACCCACCCGCACGCAGCAGCAAATCGAGATGCCTAATCTAACACTCCTGCTTCATTCATGTGGATGGACGGCATATCTCTAATCAGCAGCGTGTCACAGCGGGGCCCACCTGAACGTGGACCCCGCACCACAGGCTTCCAGCAAGCTAAAGTTGTTCTCTTCCTTTTTCTAGGAAAAAAAGTCTAAATATTTCCCCATCGCTCCCCGTAGCCATAATCAGATACTGTTTTCTTTTTCTTCCTGGAACTGAACCAAATTGTCTACTTGCTGATTTGCCAAAGAAATGTTTTAACTTGTAGAGCAGGCAAAGCTGAACGGGTAGATGCCAACAGCCGCCCGTTTGACCGGAGCGCGAACACTGCAAGGTCAGGTCGCTGCTGCGTGGCTCGGTGTCAAGCAACCGTGCTTTGACTGACTAATCACCATGGTAGCGGTAGCAGGCGTGCTTTGGTTAGCACCTGAGTTCTCTCGCGGGAGGGAGCACGGGGCAGATTGCGCTTCCAGCTGCTAGCCGAAATCTTGCTGATACCCATGGCGACTTTATCTTCAACTTTTCTTTTCTTTTCTTTTTTAGACCATAGACCATTAATCCTCAACTTTTCTTTGACAAATGCTCTCTTTTAGTCTCTTGGGTCTTGTTTAGTTGGTTGAATCTTTTGTAGAAAAAGTGCATTGGAAAGTGTGTCGCGGAGAGAAGATGTATGTTTTCCAATACGTTATTTTTGGTTGAATTGCAGAAATTTGTAAACAACGCCTTGGTTGGTTTTGGCCTGCGCAGCGAGTGTGGTCATAGCGTGAGCACTGCAAAGGCTGTAGCCCCCCAAGCGCCCCCAACGATACCAACTGCGAATCGTTTCACTTTTAAATCGTTCCTAATAATCCAACAAGAGTACCAGTGGCCTAGTACTATCACCATTCTGCACTGAACGTAAAAATTGTTCGCGCAGGTCATTCCAAAAAATGTTTTTTGGTAAAACAAGGACCTCATTGTACATTTGCTCAGCACTAAGTGCATAATAATCAGTGTGTGCTATGGACTCAATGCTTCGGATGTCAAATCAATAGCGGTTCCCCATTTTCTGTTTGAGCTGCAGTGCCAACGTGCGAGCATTTTCCGTAGGACCTTTAATAATACAGATAAATAGAATAAAAGGTACTCTCCCCCCTGCCGCTTTTTTTTTTCCCTTCCCTGACATGAGCATTGCCGGAGTTACCTGCTTATACGCAAGGAAATGTGAAGAACTGACAAAAAGAACGCATTCGAACTTGCAGTATTTGGGATTGTTTGGTTTGGATGGCGACATTTGCTTTACAAAGTTTCAGAATTTAGCTGCACTTTAAGAATTCAACTTAAGCTTCTTCTAATAAAATACGTGCTGCCGCCGGTTGATTGATCGGAATGCTGTACACGTAGACCACCACTATTCATGCGGACTCGTTTCACGCACACCTCAACATCCACAGTAATTATGAATTTGCATAAATTACGTATATACAGCGTACACAAACCCAAAGAAATTTATTACTCCCTCACAGAATCAGCTCTCAGTTGATGTAACTCTTGAATTAGCACGAGATAAAACAAGATGAAGTAGAGTACAAAAGAAAAGAAAAGAAAAATTGATCGCTATTGGACAGAGCCTAATCATGCCAGGCTAATCAGCCGGTGACAGGGGGGAGAAAAGAAGAACGCAAGAATTCGGATGAGTTGGCTCCACTATCTGGCCGGCTTCCTATTTGATGCCTTCCTCCTTTTCTTATCCCGTCCAAAAGAGAAAACAAATAGAGCTACCACATCAAAGCCAAGCCTATCTCAAGGGAAAGAAACAAAGGAGCCAGGGCCTCCATGCTTAGGTCAACACAAGAATATGTACATGTACGCAAAATACTCTCTCTCTCTCTCTCTCTCTCTCTATCTCATCCCCCCTTGGACGCTTTCATGATCTGTCACCGTCCCCTTCTACTTTCATTGAGCTAAACTCACACTGGGATACTTTCATGAATTCATACAAGAGTTTAAATCGCTCCAAGAATCTTAAACTGATTATTACTCAGATGAACCATTTCACACAAGATCTGAGCCTTGTAAATATTGCATTGGGTTGTTTCATCAAAAAAAAAAAATACTGCATTGGGTTTCTTTTATTTTGGGGACATACATGGGGTTTCTTTTCTTTTTGAGAAAATACATTGGATTTTTTTTCTTGAAATCCATTAGATTTAATATATAATAATTAGTCCAACATTTTTGTAACAGCCCTAAGATTAATTAAGTATCATGAGCATCATTACTCATTAAATAATGAGGCTTATGAGCCATTTTTCTTGTGCATGGCGGACAGTCCGCCCGCACCATGCGGACGGTCCGCCCCTCCACATCATCACGGTCAACTCGACCAAGTCAGTCCCTCAACACGTCACACGCGGACAGTCCGCCCCTGCGCGTCCGTGCGTGTCGCGGGCGCAGAAACTTTGTGCCACGTCATCCTCGCGGGACCCACATGTCAGCCGCACCCCTTCTCCTTTCCTGGACAGCAAGCCTCTCTCTCTCCCTCCTCTCACTCACGCTCAAGTCTCTCTCTCTCTCCTCCATGGGAGAGCTCCCCAACCACCTCCAACACCATTGAAGCACCACCTTGCCGGAACCTCGCCGGAGCATCGCCGGAGACGCGCTCCACCGCCACGACCTCGTCTTCTTCCTTGGAGTTGGAGCTAGGAGCTTCCCCAAGCTTCTTCCTCTCCATCTTCATCCTCTTCCTCAAGCTTTAAGCCAAGGACGCCCCAAGCTTCACCAAGGCCGCTCTGCTCCAACTCGTGGCACCTCACCGAAGTTGCTCTAACCGCCGGTGAGCTATCCCATCCCCCGATCCCCTCCCATTGTTAGGATTTCAAATCCATGGAGCCCTTAGAGTTAACTCCACCATTGATGACCTAGAGCTTCAATATCTTAGTGCATGTCAAATACACTTGCCAAAACATACTCCCCACATCCCCAGGAGTCTATAGCAACAAACCCCATCCTGTTTGGTCGCCGGAGTCGCCGCCGGCGATCTCGCCGGTGAGCCTCGGCCGCAGGCACGGACGGTCCGCCACCTAGGTGCGGATAGTCCGCCGTTCATGAGCTATCCCACCCTGAGCCTCTGCACTTTTCTGAGTCGCACGACACCTTTGAACTGCGGATGGTCCGCCCTTCGCAACCGGACGGTCCGCAGGTCATTCCGAGCCCCAGAACTGAAGTTACAGCCGTTTCTGCGAGTGCTGAAAATTGCACTGTGGATGGTCTGCCCCCTGGGCGCGGACGGTCCGCCCTTATGCCCAAAAACATGTCCCGAATCGGTTCTTTTTCACCATAACGGTCTACACTTGCACAGAGGATGGTCCGCGGCATGGTCCGCCGTTATGGTCGGACAGTCCGCTGTTGCTCGTCCAGCACCTACACTTTTAGGATTGCTTCACCTACACTTGTGTTATATATCTAGCTTATTTAGAGATGTTTTATACATGTTTATGCAATGTTTATCCTGTCATTTCATGCATCATTGCAATCATTCATGGCATGTTTATTTACCAAGCATCATTGCATTCGTGTAGAGGACGAAGCACCGGAAGTTGAGGAGGCGGATCCCGAGCCGGAGGCCTTCTCCGACGACATCCCCGCCGAGCCTCAAGGCAGGCACCTTACTAAGCATACCTCTCCCTATTTTGGATCAAATTGTATCTATGAGTCTTGCTTGTGCATTTGTTAAGGTTATATACTATGCTTGAGTAGAACCCATTTGATGCATGATCCCCCTTGATTAAGTTCAATCCTTTCTAGAAGAGTATGCTTGCTAGGTGTCCCGTTTATTATGCTTAGCTATGCTTAGCCTCGGTAGAAGTCAAGAGGTGGCAAGGTCACCACCCTTGCGAGCTATAGGGTGCTTGACAACAATTACTACTAGTTAGTGGCAAATAAGTAAAAGATGAGCAACTATGAGAATGATGATCGGGGCTTGAGCAAGTATGGTGACTTGCTTGAGTGCATATGGATGTATCATTGTAGCCAAGTTTTTTGAGCACTATCCGTACAAACCACATAATTCGATCGGGAATGAAAGCTAAGTAGTATAAGTCGCCCGGGTCACCCGTCTGGTATGTCCGGATTGGGATGAGGTGTCGCTAGCGGATTCTAGGGCATCTATCCATTACCGGGCGCCGGTATGGGCGTTTGGGACGGGTATATAAAAGGTTGGGATATGAGTCGACGCTTACCCTCGGCCTAGGGTATGGTGGAACGCCTTGTTCCTTGTGGTCCCAGTTGTACACCCCTGCAGGGTAATTAATCTATTGCAATAGCCGCGCTCTCGGTCATGAGCACGCTTTTGAGGTTGGAATCTCAACGTAGGTACCGGAAGTGAGTTCATGGAAGATTGAGCTTATGTCACATGATCACTTATTTATTTATGCAAATGTATTGGTGAATGATTTAGAATAGCTTAGACGCTATGTCTTTTACTTATTATAACCTCATCAAAATGTAGAGGCTTTTATGCAAAATTAAGTATCCAACCCTTCCTTGCTACTTATCCATATGCATATTTCTTGGAGTCGGGTGCATATACCCTATGTGGGTAAGTCCTGTTGAGTACCTTTTGTACTCACGGTGCTACCGTTAAGTTGATGCAGGTGATGAGCAGCCGGAGGCCGTATTTGGCTTCTTCTACCCCGTGGACGGAGGTGCGGGTAGGGAGTGACAGCCGGTGGCTTACGTGGAGAGGCACTATCGGCATATAGTGTGGACTCTCTATAATGCTTTTGTTATCGTATGAGTGCGATGTTAGAACTTTCCGCTGTTAAAACTCTGAACTTGGTTATGTAATAACTTGAATCTCTTTGTGTATGTGAACTATGTGTGGAATGTTGTATTGTGATGATGTTTCACTATGTTGTGCTTTGTGAGGTGTGTATAAATCCTGGGCTTGCTCATGACACATCTCAAGGACTACCGGGATTAGGCTTCTTTAATTGAGTTGACCAATAGATGTCACTTGATTAAAGGAGTTTAATTTGGTCGGTTCCTCACAGCGTGGTATCAGAGCCGTGTTGCATTTTGCTACATGGTTTGCACTTAAAATTTGTGTGAAGCACGGTAGAAATAAAATGGTGATCACCTAAATTCACTTGCTTTTAAAATTTTGACTCCTTAGGGTTATATTTCTTTGTATTGTGCTATGTAAACCTTATCTATCATAGAGCTAATCTTTCCTATGGCTGCACTTTAATTCTTATAATTTGTTCACTAACTTGCCTTTTCTTGCCATATCTAGATGAACGGGAACTTCGGGCGCTTGGTTTTTGCCACCCGAGGTAGGAACGCGGAGGGTTTCCCACCACTTTTGGATGAGATGCTTTGGAGGGGAAACTTCTCCTATAGGCCGGAGTACATGGTCTATGCAAGAGGACTTGGACCGGGAATGGTGGACTATGTGGCCACCGTGTTCATCCCAAGGCGCTTGGCGGAAGGTGTGCATTATGAGCACCGAGTTTCAGCTCATGGGACTTCGGTGGAGATGGCAATTCAAGAAGTAGCATACAAGGCCATGGCAATCCTTCGCCAAGAGATCATTGACCAAGAGATCATTGAGCTTGAGCGCCAACCATTCACCAACTTCCCAAGGAATGGTCCAATGCAAAGAGTGAATGAGTTTGAAGTAGGTATGGTGGATGCTACCTTGTATGAAAGGCGTATGTCCGAGTTGGTGGCGGCACAAGACCGAAGCCTCCGTTGCATCCGGGCGGAGTTAGTGGAGACAAGGCGCCGTTTCAACCGGCTTCAACATGCTATTGAGCCCTATGTGCGCATGGGTCGTGTCTCTCAAGATGTGCTCTATGGACCCGATGACCTCACCCCACATGAGGCGGCATCATTGGAGTTTCGCTACCCTCATGTGCCGGGTTACCACATTCCTTAACCGGCAATGATGCAACCTCGCATGTCCAATGGGCCACGTGTACGCCGCATCGCACCTACGGAGTGGACGGTGGATATGCTACTTGGCACCGAGCATGAGGCTCTCACCCATCCGGAGAACCCGGAGGACACCGGTTCACCCAACTACCACCTCCTTGATGAGTTTCCACCGTACTTCGCGAGAGGTCCCTATGGCCCCTTCTAGGCCTTTTATGTAACCCTGTGGCGGTTTGAGACTCCTCAAGCTATGTTGCTTGTTGTAATGTACCACCTATTTTATGTAAGCGAATAGTTAATTGGTGAGACGATGTGAGACACTAATTAGCTACTATGCCATGTATTGTACTCTATCTATATATGTGGACCTCCGTTACTATTTGTGCGTTGCGATATTTATTTGCGTACGGCTGCGACATGTCATCATTTATCATTCATGCATGCATTTCATAACTATGTGGTAAATATTGGGCATATATGATCATGTCTTGTGGGTAGTGAATTTTATTTCTAGCTGTCCAATAATCTTTAGTTCCATGATTTTAAGGTTGATCTTGTCTATGTTGTGAGAATCTTATCGTCTATGAGTTGCCAATATTGTATTGATTGTGCAAATTTTTCTTCTTGTGCAATTGTACTCTATCAATTTTATTTTCCCGGTCGCTAACCTCATTTGTGGTTGGCGGCAGAATGGTTAATCCCAATGATGGTGCCGGTGGTGCGGGAGAGGAACTTCCTCCTCCTCCTCCTCTCCACCCCGACCTTGTCGAGCTTTTCCGAAGGTCGGATGCTAGTCAACAAACTCAAAATCGCATCTTGGAAGCACTTGTGCAAGGCATGGCGAACCACGGCGGCGGTGGAAGACAAGGATATCAAGCTTTTTTGGAACTGACCCACCTCTCTTTCGTGGGTCAACGGAGCCTTTGGATGCCGATCATTGGCTTCGAGCAATTGAGCAAAAATTTAATCTTATCCAAGTGACGGACGCCGAGAAGGTTGCTTTCGCGGTGCATCAACTTAGGGATGCCGCGGGAGCATGGTGGCAAAGCTACTCGGCTCAACAAGCACAAGGCCATGTGATGACTTAGGCACAATTTCGTGAGGCCTTCCGTGCTCACCATATTCCCAAGAGTGCTCTTCTCATCAAGAGGGATGAATTTCGCAACCTCAAGCAAGGCAAGAAATCGGTCACGGAATATGTGAATGCCTTCAATTATCTTGCCCAATATGCCCAAGATGACACCTCTACGGATGAGAGGAGGCAAGATCGTTTTATGGGAGGTTTATCTTTGAAGCTCCAAGAGAAGATCACCAACAATAAATTTGAAGATTTCAATGACATGGTGAGTCAAGCAATCAAGCAAGAATACAAGGTGAAGGAACTTGAAGAAGAAACCCGCATGCTTGAGGCGGAGAGCCGCAAGCGGGCTGCCACTTCCTATGCGGGTGGCGGTTCGCAACGCTCCCGTACGGGGCCTTCTCAACCGCCCCGCATGTTGGGCTATGGCGCCCCTCAACCTATGTGGATGGCACGCCGTCCTCCCGCTCCCCAAGGGCAATCCTCTCGCTTTGTGGGGCAGCCGGGCGGTGGCGGCGGAAATACCTCCCGTGGCCCATGTTACAATTGTGGAGGCCAAGGTCACTTCTCTAGGGAATGTCCCTCACCCAAGAAGAATGGAGCCGGCAATGCTCCTAGGCAGCCCACTTCTTCACCTCCTCCTCGCCAAGGGGGCAAAAATAATCAAGCTCCAAGAAAAGCTAAGATCAACTATATCAATGCGGAACAAGCTACGGAGGATGATCAAGTTCTTGTTGGTATGCTTCCAGTTAACTCTAATCCAGCAATTGTTCTTTTTTATTCCAGAGCATCGCATACATTTATTAGAAAAGGATTTGCTATGCAACATCACCTCCCCATACAAAACACTACCATTCCATATCATATAGATGCACCCGGTGCTAAATTAGTTGCCACCCAAGTAGTGCCCAATGCTCAAATTAATATTCATGGGAATCCATTTTATGCCCATCTTATTCTTATTGACACCGAAGATCTAGATGTGATTCTTGGTATACAATGGCTTTCTAAGCATGAGGCGGTTATTCGGTTAAATCCTCGGTCTATAGAACTCAAACATCCTTCCGGGTCACTTGTGGTTCTCCAATTAGGAAAGAAAGTTGGCCATATGCTCTATGCTCTTAATGCCACCGTGCTACCGGA
>CM014276.1:47685273-47704519 GCA_004135705.1 Alloteropsis semialata | reverse complement strand
AGCCGCAAGGCACAATGCCATTGTGTGCGTGCTCGATCCGGAGTTAACACACTATGTGAAGATTTTCGGGAACTCAACCTCTCTATGGTTGAGCATGGGTCGCTTGCCACTTTGGTTATCACCTCCAATCTTGTTGATGAGATTAAGAAAGCTCAACTTGAAGACAAAGGCATGAAGAAATTGAGAGAAAGAATTGGTGAGAAAAATACCAAGTGTTTCAAGTTGGATAATCAAGGTATTCTATGGTTTGGAAAACGTTTGGTAGTTCCTAAGAATTTTGAACTTAGAAAGAAAATTCTTGATGAAGCTCATGAGTCTCAATTTTCTATCCACCCCGGAAGCAACAAAATGTATCAAGACTTGAAGCAACGATTTTGGTGGACTCGCATGAAAAGGGAAGTTGCTCGCTATGTGGCCGAATGTGATGTCTGCCAACGGGCGAAGGCCGAACATCTCAAGCCGGCTGGAACCCTTCAACCTCTCCCAATTCCTTCATGGAAGTGGGAAGACATCTCAATGGATTTTATCATGTGTTTACCCCATACTCTTCATGACTATGATTCAATTTGGGTAATTGTGGATCGTCTTACGAAGTCAGCTCATTTCCTACCGGTGAAGACTTCCTACACCATCCTTAGGTATGCCGAACTTTATCTTACCAAGATTGTTTGCCTTCATGGTGTTCCCAAGACTATAGTGTCCGATAGAGGTCCTCAATTCACCGCCAAATTTTGGCAAAGTCTCCATGAAGCTATGGGCACCAATCTCACTTATAGCACCGCTTATCACCCACAAACCGGTGGCCAAACCGAGAGAGTGAATCAAATTCTTGAAGATATGCTTAGAGCTTGTGCTATCATCTATGGAAAAGATTGGAAAACTTGCTTGCCATTTGTGGAATTTTCTTACAATAATAGCTATCAAGCAAGCATTGGGATGTCTCCATTTGAAGCTTTATATGGACGGAGTTGTAGGACTCCTCTCAATTGGTCGGAGTCCGGAGAAAGGATATACTTTGGTCCAGATATTGTTATGGAAGCCGAAGAGATAGTGAAGAAAATTCAAGAAAAACTTCAAGCCGCTCAAACCCGCCAAAAGCATTATGCCGATCGGCGGAGACGACCTCTTGAATTCCAAGTTGGTGATCATGTTTATCTCAAGGTGACACCCTTCAAAGGTACCCAACGGTTCCAAGAGAAGGGCAAGCTTGCTCCTCGCTATGTTGGCCCCTTTCGGGTTTTGGCAAGGCGTGGAGCCGTTGCTTATAAATTGGAGTTGCCACAATCTCTCTCAACAATTCATGATGTGTTCCATGTCTCACAATTGAAGAAATGCCTACGAGTTCCTTCGGAAGTGGCTAATTTGAAGGAATTGAAAATTCAACCCAATCTATCTTATAAGGAGCATCCTATCCGAATCCTAGACCATGCTGAGCGCAAGACAACAAACAAGGTCACCAAGTTTGTCAAAGTTCAATGGAGTCGCCATTCCATGCGGGAAGCAACTTGGGAGCAAGAAGATCAAATTCGAAAATCATATCCTAATCTCTTCATGGATGAGTATGTGTTTCCTTTATGTCTTACCTTTCAATCTTTATCTAGATCAGCTTGTGATGCTAGAATAGTTGCGATTTTATTACTTATAGATGTCTTGCTATGCATATAAAGTTATGGACTAGGTGGAACTACCTTAGATGAATTTTCAGGATCATTTTTCGACCACGGCGGACGGTCTTCACCCAGATCGCGGACGGTCCGCCGTTCAACCATCAATCTAGACTGAAACTTGCACTTTTCTGGTGGTCCAAAAATTTGTGAGGCGAACGGTCTCCCTCCTGGGGGCGGACGGTCCGCAGTTCAAATTTTTCAGCCCACCAGAAACCTCCCGAAACTTGTGTTTTTTGGCCCTTGGCCGGCGGACGGTCCGCCCACGGACCGAGGACAGTCCGTCGTTGCCCCATAATGTCGACCAGGACCACCCCGAAACCTTTAGATTCCACAGCTTTTGCCGGCGGACGGTCCGCGCAGGGACACCGGACGGTCCGCCGTTGACCAACCCCAACCCCAACAGAACTTAGAACTTTCTGTGTGTTTTCCCACTCTTGACCATCGGACGGTCCACGCCTCATGGGCGGACAGTCCACACTCTGTAGCACTTAGCCAAATCTCGGGACGAGATTTTTCCATGGAGGGAGAATTTGTAACAGCCCTAAGATTAATTAAGTATCATGAGCATCATTACTCATTAAATAATGAGGCTTATGAGCCATTTTTCTTGTGCATGGCGGACAGTCCGCCCGCACCATACGGACGGTCCGCCCCTCCACGTCATCACGGTCAACTCGACCAAGTCAGTCCCTCAACACGTCACACGCGGACAGTCCGCGCCTCATGGGCGGACAGTCCGCCCCTGCGCGTCCGTGCGTGTCGCGGGCGCAGAAACTTTGTGCCACGTCATCCCCGCGGGACCCACATGTCAGCCGCACCCCTTCTCCTTTCCTGGACAACAAGCCTCTCTCTCCCTCCTCTCACTCACTCAAGTCTCTCTCTCTCTAACCCTCCATGGGAGAGCTCCCCAACCACCTCCACCATCATTGAAGCACCACCTCGCCGGAACCTCGCCGGAGCATCGCCGGAGACGCGCTCCACCGCCACGACCTCGTCTTCTTCCTTGGAGTTGGAGCTAGGAGCTTCCCCAAGCTTCTTTCTCTCCATCTTCATCCTCTTCCTCAAGCTTTAAGCCAAGGACGCCCCAAGCTTCACCAAGGCCACTCTACTCCAACTCGTGGCACCTCACCGAAGTTGCTCTAACCGCCGGTGAGCTATCCCATCCTCCGATCCCCTCCCATTGTTAGGATTTCAAATCCATGGAGCCCTTAGAGTTAACTCCACCATTGATGACCTAGAGCTTCAATATCTTAGTGCATGTCAAATACACTTGCCAAAACATACTCCCCACATCCCCAGGAGTCTATAGCAACAAACCCCATCCCGTTTGGTCGCCGGAGTCGCCGCCGGCGATCTCGCCGGTGAGCCTCGGCCGCAGGCGCGGACAGTCCGCCGTTCATGAGCTATCCCACCCTGAGCTTCTGCACTTTTCTGAGTCGCACGACACCTTTGAACTGCGGATGGTCCGCCCTTCGCAACCGGACGGTCCGCAGGTCATTCCGAGCCCCGGAACTGAAGTTACAGCCGTTTCTGCGAGTGCTGAAAATTGCACTGCGGACAGTCTGCCCCCTGGGCGCGGACGGTCCGCCCTTATGCCCAAAAACCTGTCCCGAATCGGTTCTTTTTCACCATAACGGTCCACACTTGCACAGAGGACGGTCTGCGGCATGGTCCGCCGTTATGGTTGGACAGTCCGCCATCTGGGCGCGGACAGTCCGCTGTTGCTCGTCCAGCACCTACACTTTTAGGATTGCTTCACCTACACTTGTGTTATATATCTAGCTTATTTAGAGATGTTTTATACATGTTTATGCAATGTTTATCCTGTCATTTTATGCATTATTGCAATCATTCATGGCATGTTTGTTTACCAAACATCATTGCATTTGTGTAGAGGACGAAGCACCGGAAGTTGAGGAGGCGGATCCCGAGCCGGAGGCCTTCTCCGACGACATCCCCGCCGAGCCTCAAGGCAGGCACCTTACTAAGCATACCTCTCCCTATTTTGGATCAAATTGTATCTATGAGTCTTGCTTGTGCATTTGTTAAGGTTATATACTATGCTTGAGTAGAACCCATTTGATGCATGATCCTCCTTGATTAAGTTCAATCCTTTCTAGAAGAGTATGCTTGCTAGGTGTCCCGTTTATTATGCTTAGCTATGCTTAGCCTCGGTAGAAGTCAAGAGGTGGCAAGGTCACCACCCTTGCGAGCTATAGGGTGCTTGACAACAATTACTACTAGTTATAGTGGTGAATAAGTAAAAGATGAGCAACTATGAGAATGATGATCGGGGCTTGAGCAAGTATGGTGACTTGCTTGAGTGCATAGGGATGTATCATTGTAACCGAGTTTCTTGAGCACTATCCGTACAAACCACATAATTCGATCGGGAATGAAAGCTAAGTAGTATAAGTCGCCCGGGTCACCAGTCTGGTATGTCCGGATTGGGATGAGGTGTCGCTAGCGGATTCTAGGGCATCTATCCATTACCGGGCGCCGGTATGGGCGTTTGGGGCGGATATATGAAAGGTTGGGACATGAGTCGACGCTTACCCTCGGCCTAGGGTATGGTGGAACGCCTTGTTCCTTGTGGTCCCAGTTGTACACCCCTGCAGGGTAATTAATCTATTGCAATAGCCGCGCTCTCGGTCATGAGCACACTTTTGAGGTTGGAATCTCAACGTAGGTACCGGAAGTGAGTTCATGGAAGATTGAGCTTATGTCACATGATCACTTATTTATTTATGCCAATGTATTGGTGAATGATTTAGAATAGCTTAGACGCTATGACTTTTACTTATTATAACTTCATCAAAATGTAGAGGCTTTTATGCAAAATTAAGTATCCAACCCTTCCTTGCTACTTATCCATATGCATATTTCTTGGAGTCGGGTGCATATACCCTATGTGGGTAAGTCCTGTTGAGTACCTTTTGTACTCACGGTGCTACCGTTAAGTTGATGCAGGTGATGAGCAGCCGGAGGCCGTATTTGGCTTCTTCTACCCCGCGGACGGAGGCGCGGGTAGGGAGTGACAGCCGGTGGCTTACGTGGAGAGGCACTATCGGCATATAGTGTGGACTCTCTATAATGCTTTTGTTATCGTATGAGTGCGATGTTAGAACTTTCCGCTGTTAAAACTCTGAACTTGGTTATGTAATAACTTGAATCTCTTTGTGTATGTGAACTATGTGTGGAATGTTGTATTGTGATGATGTTTCACTATGTTGTGCTTTGTGAGGTGTGTATAAATCCTGGGCTTGCTCATGACACATCTCAAGGACTACCGGGATTAGGCTCCTTTAATTGAGTTGACCAATGGATGGCACTTGATTAAAGGAGTTTAATTTGGTCAGTTCCTCACAAATTTTTTCTAACATTATCCTAGATGCCTTCAGTTTAGGAATAGCCCTTTGTTTGCTGGCAAGGTTGGGCGGTCTCGGTGGCTTCTACTAGTGGGGGTCACCATGTTAACCCAGAAGAGAGAGGCGTTTTGGTGCCCTCCGAGTAAGATATGGCTCATATCATATGAGGTGACATGCCTGCCTTGACTATCCCTAATTTCGTTGGCACATAAATCCCCTAATTTCAAATGAAGCATTTGCGTCAATTGTATCATTGCTGATTTGAATATTGCCAGCCTGTTTTGGTGTAAAAATACGTCACTGAACGGAGCCACTAGTCCTCTTTCTCTTATAATAAAAAAATGGCTTTTCTTTCCAGTGGTGAAGATGTGGCTATCTTTGGATGGGTGTCAGCGCCTAATAACGTTTGCTTGGTTTTCATTCAACTTTAAACCCAAGGGGAGATGCATGCAGAATGTATTCCTTTGTTTCAAAGAAACTCAAATTCATATGTGAACCGAATAAAAATCTGCGTGTTAACCAAACTCTGGAATCTAGCGGAATTTAATGCCTTGTTGAAACAGGTAGCAGGTAGTTTGACGAGAGACAGTTGTTGTGGTCAGATTTGGAATTTGTATCGCCGTTGTTAGTTGGCTCTGATACAGCGCAGAGTCACTTGTCTTGGATCATTGGATGGAAAATGCTGGATAGCACAAGGAATTTCAAATATGTTGCAGAAAAAATGGCAAGATACCAATGAACCTTGGCTAATTCAACAATTGATTTGCAAGATCGCCCATAGAGTTGTATGGGGTGTTCTAAAAAATATATAATCGCATGGGAGTCACATAGCTATTATTTGTGGCAAACACGCTAAAACAACTTTCGGGAGTGGCCTGTGCAGCCCTCCATATTGGGAACTTGGGTGCTTCCGCACTCTATTTCTAAGTAGCTGTCACCACCAAATCTGTGTTTATACGCTAAGCCGTTGTGAAATTATCCCCAGATATACTAGGGAAATTTCTGTATTAACATATAACACCTAGCTTTCATGCCTTGTCTCTTCCTCACTCTGAATAACTAGGCAACAAAAACTGCCAAATCGAATTGCACAGATAAACAATCCAGCCCCAGTTGATCTTGTGTGGTCAGAAATTGTTGGACTGAACATGTGATGTTTCTCAAAGGGGTAAGATGCAAATGGCAAGCAAAAAGATTCTTTTAATGCCGCACATAGTGAAGATTTTTTTTTTTTGGCGAAAAGGGAGAGCTCATGAACAAAATAAAAGAGTCACAGGGCTTTAAAGGTAGGCAAATTCTCAAAAAAAGGTAGGCAAATTGGCTAATTAGTGCAAACGAAATACCCTCAAATTCGACGACACATCTTTTTTTGAAATGGCTAGGCACATCCACGTGAATAATGGTGAAATTGAATGAAATGAAATCACGACAAAACCAACCCCAAAAGGACCGAAAGATACAAGAAAGAAAGAGGCGTTGTCCACGCGCTCTATCTCATCTTCTTTTTTCCTACTTTACCTAATCCCTAATCGCTTCTCTCTCTATTTAACAAAAAAGACATACAGCTTTTAAACTATTATTCTTTTGGATTCCTCGCCAAGTGCCTTTCTTCCAGCGGGTTTGATTATTCGCAGACGGGCGCGGACCCAGCGGGCAGACAAGCACCCGTGCCCGTTCCACCCGTTAACCCTCCTGACCCACTGACAAGTGGGCCCAGCACACCAAATCCATCGCCCACCTTCGGACCTTGAAACGCCTGCTTGGCCTCCGCCGCCAGACGCGCTGTCCCTCCGTCGGCCGGCACGCTGGCCATCTCAATTCGCAGTCGCAGCTTATCATGCCCCGACACCCCTCTTGGTTTCAGGCGCCCCTCGCGCTCGGCCGCTCGCCATGCTCTACTCAAGCCTGCAGCACCACCACTACCAGATCTGAAGGCAATCGTCGCTGTGGAATGCCAACCTACAATGGCTCTCAGGAGGCATGGCGCCATTCGCCCGGAGAAGACGAACTTCGCTGGCCCAAGGTGCGGTGTGAGCTGAATTTTGCTTTTTTTGGTGCACACTGTGGCAGTCAGAGTGTCAGACGGGCATGCCAGCGGGCACAAGGTGCGGGTGATGGGTGCGGATGCTGCCCGTCACGGGTGACGGGTCTGAATAGGGTCTAGCCGTGGGAGCCCGTTGTCATCAGCACTCTCCTTTCCTCCATTATTTCTCCGCCCCTTTCCCCCCCCTCTCTCTCTCTCTCTCTCTGTCTCCTCTCCCCTCCTCAAGGACTGGATACACATACACACAAACAATAGGAAGAACAATAGGAAAAACAAACAGAAACAAGGCAAGGAAGCAAGAAAGAATAACACCTACCAAGCACGACTTGGTTCTTGAGCACTCCACGCTCTTGGCTTCACGAGATTCATACAGAGAAATAGTTTTTGATTTTCTCCCCCCTTTCTTTTGCTCAAGAATTTACCCGTACAGGAGAACCGCTTGTTTTTTTTTTTCTCCGTATTTGTTTTGTTGGGATTTTTCCTTTGGTTCGTTCTTCTTCACCTGTGGGGAGGTGAGGAGCGGAGGGAATCATGGGGAAGCAAGGACCCTGCCGTCATTGCGGAGTTACAAGTGAGCTCCTGTTCTTAAATAAAGCTAGAAAAATTATTATCTGTTATTTTTTCTCTTGTTTCCACCCCTTTGTTCCTCGGCAAGTAGTACTTTTTCGGGTGATGATTTCCCCAATTATGCATCTGGGAAGTGGGTCTTATACGAAATCTTTGGACTCCGTGTGACTTGGATTCATCTTTCTGTTTTCCTTGTGCGTTCATTAGTGACTATTATTACTCTGAATTCAGTTAACTGCCAGGAGTGCTAGAGAAATATGTGGGACATGGTTGAGGTTTGAGAGGCCTTTGGCCGTAAAATTCTGAAGTGGAGAACATAATATATCATGCTCACGGAACACATTTAGACTTGTGTTTGACTAAGGTGGATATGCGCTTCTTAGATAACTTCTACAGATAATGAGAGATTAGATGATTTCTTTCAAAAAAGGAGAAGAAGAAGAGAGATTATATGCAGCTCAGACTCCTATTCTAGAAGAAGAAAATAAACATCTGCTTCTGCCAATCTGATATTTAGAGTTCAATGGCTGCTGCAGAAATGCTTAGTTTCAGTGTGCCATTGAAGTGAACGGTTTGCTGTGTAATTTACACAGGTTTATCCCAATTCCCATGTTGTGTCAGAGGCATTACATGGTCTGAGTTTTCTTTATGGCCATTGCATACCTGTACATTTGAACTAACCATTGAGGCATTGGAAACAATATCTTGAAATATTTAGTCTGAATGTATTTCATTAGTTACATGTTGTCTTACGGATACATTCTTGATAGTGTTGCTTACCCCGATGGCATCATCCCCTGATACATCTAAATGAGATATCGATTTATGTGTGCAGTTACATTGTCACTACTTTGAACATGTACACCTTTCATATTTTGTATATCGATTTTGATGTATTTCTCATGGAAAATGCTGGAACAGGTACTCCCCTTTGGCGAAATGGGCCACCAGATAAGCCGGTGCTATGCAACGCATGTGGCTCGAGATGGAGAACGAAGGGTTCATTGGCAAACTACACCCCGATGCATCGAAAGGATGACATTTATGATGATGAACCTAGAGTTAGCAGACTAAAGCCACCAACATCAAAGCCAAAGTCACAGAAGAAAAAACCAAATCACATCATAATGGAGAATGGGCCATTTTCTAGTCAGAATTACCAAAAGATGTGGGATGCTGACCCAAGCCAAAGTTCTGGTTCTGCAGTATCATACTCTGAGAGTTGCGCCCCATATGGTTCTGTTGATGCAAGTGAAATGACTGGTCAGTAATCTCGATGCGTACTTTGTTATTGTTTAATAAAAAAGGCAACGTATCAGGTGCAAACCAACCTCCCCGTGCAAACTATGCAAACCTCAATCTGGACCACATGATCTTGATCCAAGGGGGCGCGTAGAGAGAGGTGGGAGGGGGGATTTGCAAAAGTGATCTTGCTGTGATTAAGGGTGGGCGGTGATTTTGCAAATCCCCCTCCCACCTCTCTCTACGCGCCCCCTTGGATCAAGATCATGTGGTCCAGATTGAGGTTTGCATAGTTTGCACGAGGAGGTTGGTTTGCACCTGATACGTTGCCTTATAAAATTAATTATGTGCCCTCTCATTCTTTGTGAGTATGTGCATGTGACTGAATCAATTTAGCAGAGTGATAGGAGGACATAATGTCAGTTGTACATTCTTGGTTGCTTTGTCCACAAAGTTATGCTTAACACAATAAAATCTTCTTTAGACATCTTTATATTATATTTTTTCTGCTACCCTTTTATAGATCATATTAGTAATAAGTTATGCAAATCCGTTTTTTCTTTGTTCTTCATGAACGTATTGATGCCAACTAAATATTTTTTTAGTAAACTCTTTCTGTCCGTGGTCCAGAACTATGAGTTCATGAGAAGTTCAGAACTTATGATGACTTGATAAACCTTTAGCTACTTATTACTCATTATTATATAGAGTTAATCGTGAAGGATTGCAATCTACCTATTAGTTCAGATGGCATGGAGCCTAACATCTATCGAAGATAATGTTTCATTAAGTATCAATACTTGATGCACATATGCAATAGCTTGCCTTCCTTTACCACGTCTCTGAAGTGATACTTGATCACATCAACCCCATGAAACAAAATGAAGATCTAATATTGATTCTCAAGATTTGCATACTTAGTCTGGAAACTAGCATTTATGTTATGTATTTGAATGTTGAGTTGTTGACTCTCTGATATATTGCCAATTCAGGTTCAGCACAATCACGTGCTTGGGAGTCCGTAGTGCCATCAAGAAAGAGGAGCTGTGTCACTCGTCCAAAACCTTCATCTGTAGAAATGCTTGCAAAAGATCTTAACTCCATCATGCATGAAGAGCAGCTATATTACCTTTCAGGATCCTCAGAGGAAGACCTACTATACCATAGTGAAACTCCTGTGGGTTCCTTTGAAATAGGTTCTGGAAGTGTGCTTCTAAGGCATCCGAACTCTACATCATTGGAGGAAGAATCAGAAGCAAGCTCCATTCCTTCAGACAATAAATCATTCATTACAAGTGAATCTTGTTCAGGGTCTGCCTTGCTTGTCGTTCACAGTAAAAACACGGCAGCAGTCAACTTAAATGCTGCAACTACGAGACCAAAGAGGTCAATGCTGCATATTGAAGATAATGATAGAAGGTATTATACTTTTATGTTCTTATCAGCATAGAATTGTGTATTCAAGCATTGGTTTTATACTTTTATCCTCTATGCTCACTCAATACTGGTGAAACAAATTACTTTGGTAAGAATCAATCTAAGTTTTTTTTCCTGCATATCTGTTTTGCAGGGTTAAACTTTGTCATGAAAACCAGCATATCCTGGAGAGTATTGACTCGCCTTTAGTTTCAGTAGATTTAGAGGTATCCGTCCTATGATGCTCTTTTTTGTTTAGGTTAATGATCCATGATGATATTTGCAGAAGTGCCATTGGATATGGTTAGCATATATGTTAGCAGCTATGCAGGTTTATATGTTTCTTGACTAATCATTGAAGCTAAACCAAAATACTATCTTCTCATTCTTGAGCAGGATGTTATCAACTACTCTAACTTTGTGAAATATCTAACTAAAGAGGACCAACAACAGTTGCTCAAACTTCTTCCTCCTACAGATTACATGACGCCTCCTAGAAGGTTTACTTTATCCTTGCCCGAGTGTTTCTCATACAAATTAGGCCATTTTGTGCAAGCCCTCACTTGTACCTTATTATTTCTGCAGCTTGAGAAGCATGTTCAGTTCTCTCCAGTTTTCTGATGCTATAGACAGCTACCAAGTGCTGCTGGGAGAGGGAATTCTTGATCCGTCTTTCTCTGGTAATGAGGGATGGAAGACAGTGAAGATGCTTGCCTTAACTAATCTAACAAAATGCAAATGGCTGGAGTGCTATAAACAGCAAAAGGTATCGAAAAGTCTTTCTAATGCATTTACCTTTCATCATGTCATCCCACTTCCACTTTCGCATCTTTTGAGTTAATGCCTGTATTGACCTTTTGCTTACTTGTACATGGCTGATTAGGTGCTTCTTCTTGTTCAGGAAAAGGAGATTAAGGAAATTGGGGGAATGGTGAATATCAGTGAAAGTGAATCAAGTCTTTGCCAGGTCCTTCATGAAACCACTCAAAAGATCCCATGACACCCATTCAGAGTGACACAGGTTGGCACTGTTATAGTTCCTCTAATCCTGATTCTGCATCAAGTTTCTAGATGTGACACCAAAAATGTCTTAGGGAGTATATTCCTATTTCACTATTTCCTTCTGTCAGTGACATGAAGAAGGTAGAAATGCTGTTGGGATCTGCCTCTGTGGCATCTCTCAACAACCTATTCCCCCGTCAATTTCAGCCAATGCACCTGTTTATGCATGAACTTTGAACTGATTGAAAAGTAGCCACTGTTGAAGCTACCTAAGATTACTATTTTAGGGGTGAGAAACAATAGCTTGATTCCCTTAACGTTCTCAAAAAATCCTTTGCGCTGCTCGCCCTGCGATAATGCTTATTGATGACTAGGCGTTAGAATTTACTACACTCTTCATGTGTCTTCTGTCGCCTAAGCATAACAGTGATAACCCTGATATTGGTTCCCGTGAAATGTTTTCTGTGACATGCATAGGTTTGCGATTGGATGACGGAGCGCAGAGGTAGATTTCCGCTCTCATCGAGTGACATGGCAATCCGTACGGATCTGATTGCTAAGGTGTGTGGCGTTTCACATGCCGAGAAATACTAGGAGCTCCCTGACGCCCTGAAGGACAAGGGAACATATGGTTCCCTTCTAAATGTAAAGTCAAGTGATTATCAGATTGCTAATGCAACAGATCTCAACATTTAACATTTCAATATTTGAGATCACTCTCATATCTAAGATTTGTTACTGCCTTATCAAAGGATTTCTCTGTAAATAAATCTGTTATAAATGAGCAAAATGGCTTGATAAATTCCATACCTTTTCCCGTAGCACTGGTGCATGTATTTTACCTATGTTCAGTTGTGCATTACCAGCTAGCTTAGTAGTTTATGGGGCCTTAACCAGGGTGTTTGTTTATTATGGAAAAATAGCTGTGGGTTAGAAAGGTTGAGCAGTTTTTGTCTTTGAAGCAGTTGTAGATTGCCACAGTGGTTGCTTGACAACTATGATCAGATAGTATTATTATTGGTAGTGTTCCTTCATGCAACTGTAAGGAGCGTAGTGTCACAATCTGAAGTGCATATAATTCGTTTGTGCTTGCAAATTGAAAATGAGCAGACCTAGGGCTCCTCTAATCTGTGTCAAAATCCACATGGTATAGTTCTTTCTAAATTGTAAAATATATGGTGGCTGCAGCGTGCAACTTATCCAATCGTTTTTGGCTATTCAATTGGAAGCCAGCTTATTCGATTAATTTTTTGACAAGTTCATTTATTGCGCGCAGCAAAAAGAATTAAAGGGTTGGTCCGATATGCACGAGCTGCGCATCTGTTGTTAAGCTCAATTTTCATTTTTTGCGTGGAAAAGAACTTTCCATTAACTTAACGGCTCAGCTAAATCACTGGCCACCAAAACCCGAATACAATCAGGAGGACCGTTCCATGCAAGGTCGGCCTCCGGCTGACACAAGCTTCCTAACTCTGCTAGGGAGTGAGCAACTTTATTACAAGAACGTGACGTATAGACGACCTCTTCCGAGATGAAATTCTCCCTGATGAAGTTTTTCAACTCTAAAACATCACCTCCGAATTTAGATAGTCTGTACGAATTATCCCTCAACGCCTGTGTCAACATCAATGAGTCCGTCTCAAGGATCACCTTGCCCATCCCATGGGCCGCAGCAGCTTTCGCTCCCTCTAGGCATGCATGTACTTCCGCTTGGAATGCATCTGTTAGCCTGATTAATTTTCCAGCCCCGGCGAAAAGGACAACCCCTTTTTCATCCCTGATCACGTATCCCCAACCTCCTTCTCCTGTGTCCACCCTGAATGCTCCATCCGAGTTTATTTTCATCACATCATGCTCCGGTTTTGTCCATCGTTGTACTGGTCTATGTGGTGGCTCGCCCTTTTCGTTTCCCATCTTCCTGGTTTTGTCCATCGTTGTACTGGTCTATGTGGTGGCTCGACCTTTTCATTCCCCGTCTTCCTGAATACCTCTGCATTCTTTTCGATTACAAACACCAAGTCCTCAGTTCCTCTTCTTTTTTTCTCCTTCCCGGACCCTATTTCTTTCATACCACCACTGCCATAGTAGAACGATCACCTTCATCTGCTCCTCCTCTTTCAGTTTCATGACAGCTGCAATAGTTTGCAGGGAAGAAACACAGTCCGCTAGTTTCTCTCTTAACTCTTCCATCCTCAAACCCCTCCATACTTCCTTTACATGCTTGCATTTAAAGAATAGATGCCCCCCATCCTCCGTCATCCGGTTACACAATACACATTTAGTGTCCAGCTCCATGCCTCTCCTTTCCAGGTTCCGACGCAATGCCAAGGTGTTGTGCGCCAACCTCCATAGAAAATGTCTGATCTTGCCCGGACATTTGATCTGCCACAACCTTTTCCACTCCACTTGTCTCCCTGGTACACCATTAGAACTTGATGTTGCCCCCCTTTTACCACTCCTTTTCTCATACTCCCTCTGCACTTTGTAAGCCGATTTCACCGAGAAAACACCTCTTTTATCAAAGTGCCAGGCCACTATATCTTCCAGATCCACATGCACCGGTGTTGATAGGATAATGTCCACATCTTGCGGCCAAAACATTTGCTGCACTAGGGGCACATCCCAACTTCCAGTGACTGGATTGATCAACTCCTCTACCCGGCTCAGAAGGTTGCTGCCCCTAGGTGTGATCGGTTTTCTTGACCATTCTCTTGCCAGCCAAGGATCTGACCAGATGTTTATGCTCCTTGCATTTCCCACCCTCCAGACTACTCTTCTTTTTAGTACTTCTATCCCCTTTATAATACTTCTCCATGTGTATGAAGCCGCTGGGCAGGCAGTAGCTCTAAGAACATCACCATTAGAGAAGTATTTCGCTCTCAGCACTTGGGCACATAAAGAGTCCGGGTTCTGCAGCAATCTCCATCCTTGTTTGGCTAACATTGCTAGGTTGAAAGCATGCAAATCTCTGAATCCTAGTCCCCCATCCTCCTTTGAATCTGTGAGTTTGTTCCAATTGATCCAGTGCATCTTATTATCCCTATCTTGGTTACTCCACCAAAACCGGCAAATCATTGAGCTCATCTGATCACAAAGCTCCTTAGTAATATCAAAACACCCCATGGCAAAGGTCGGTATTGCCTGTGCTACTGCCTTGATTAAGATCTCTTTCCCGGCCCTGGACAACATCTTCTCCTTCCAACCTTGTATTCGTTTCCATACTCTATCCTTCAGGTAGGCGAACACTTTCTTCCTACTTTGTCCAACAAAAACTGGTAGGCCTAAGTATCTTTCATTCATTGTTTCTCTCTGAATGTCCAAAGCCTCCATAACCACTCCTTTGTTTAAATTTCTGGTGTTTGGGCTAAACATTATAGCTGATTTATCTCTGTTTATGACTTGTCCAGAACACTCCTCGTATACATCAAGGATACTCTGTAGCTGCAATGCATCATCCCTATTTGCACGAAACAGGATTAAGGAATCATCGGCAAATAGCAAATGAGACACACTCGGAGCATTCTGGCACACTCTCACCCCTTTGATTCTCCCTTCTTCCTCCGCTTTGTTCAGCAATGCGGAAAAACCTTCAGCACAGATCAAAAAAGATATGGTGACAATGGATCTCCTTGGCGTAGCCCTCGCTCAGGAATAAAGCTATCACTGAGGTTCCCATTAACCCGGACTCTATAAGATACCGATGTTACACATTTCATTATCAGGTCAGCCCACCTGTCACTGAACCCCAACTTTGCCATCATGTCTCTGAGGAACGCCCATTCCACACAGTCATATGCTTTGCTCATATCTAACTTTGCCGCAGCATAACCTTCCTTCCCCCTTCTTCTATTCCTCATGTAGTGTGTTAATTCATATGCGACCAAAATATTATCAGAGATAAGGCGGCCGGGCACAAAGGCACTCTGTGATGGAGATATCACTTGTGGCAGTATCACCTTCAGTCTATTAGCTAGCACTTTGGTCACCAGCTTATACAGCACATTGCACAGGCTTATCGGCCGCAAGTCCTTTACCCGTTCTGGCTTTGGCACCTTCGGAATAAGCACAATAGTTGTATCATTCCACCCCTCAGGCATGTGTCCACCTTCCAGCACCTGTAGCACATCCTGCACAACTCGGTCCCCAACCAACTCCCAGAACTGCTTGTAGAAAAGAGCCGGCATCCCATCAGGACCCGGGGCTTTTAGATCACCTATTGAATTAAGCGCGTCTTTCACTTCCTCAGCCAGGAAAGGTCTCACGAGAAAATCATTCATCTCATTTGTGACTTTGTGCTTCACAGCATTAAGGAGTTGCTGTGACGCTCTTCCTCCATTAGACCTGAAAAGAGAACCAAAGAAATCAAATATAAACCTACACTTCTCTACTTCATCCTCCACCCAGCTCCCATCTTCCTTCTTCATTCTCCCGATCCTATTCCTCTTCCTCCTTTCTCTACAAATAGCATGAAAAAAAGCCGTATTACGGTCTCCCTGCTCCATCCATCTTACATGGGCTCTTTGCCTCCAGTAGACATCTACTTGTTCCTCCAATCTCTCAAGTTTAAACCGCAGCACCTCCTCCCGGGCTACTCGTTCACGATTCACCGCCCCTCTCCTCACAGACTCCAATTCTTTTTTAACATGTTTTACCCGCTTCTCCAGATCCCCTAGCACATTCGTACTCCAATTCATAAGTCCTCCTGCAACTAATTTGAGGGCCTCCATTGTTGTTGTGTCTGGTTTCTCCATCGCCTCCTTCCAGGCGTCCCCGACAACCTCCACACATTTATCCTCTCCCAACCAGCTAGCTTCAAAAGCAAAACTACGCTCCTTTGCCCGCATCCCTCCTTGTGCACCCCTATATGTTATGATGATGACTGGCCTATGGTCCGAGTGCCTGGGATCTCCATTAATGACTTTAGTAGCAGGAAACCTCGCTCTCCATTCATCATTTGCACACGCCCTATCCAGCCTTTCACGTATGTAATTCTCCGCATTGTGATTATGGTTCCTCCATGTAAACACATCCCCCTCATAACCCAGGTCATGTAGTTGACAATGGTTCAAGGCATCCCGAAATCTATCCATGGACGCCTGACTCTTCTCCCTTCCCCCTTCCTTCTCATGTGAATACAGAACTTCATTGAAATCCCCTGCGCACAGCCACGGCACCACCGGCTGTACATGCAAGTCTCTCATCTGCGTCCATGTGCGATGTTTCAGTTCTGACCTCGCCTCCCCATATATTCCTGTAAATCTCCAGCAGAAACCATCCACCTCCTTCACCTCTATGTCTATGCAATACTTCGACATCCCACGCAGCGAGACATCGAACCCCCTCCGCCAAAACACCGCAATCCCCCCCTTTTCCTTCCCCATCTTGAACTAACATGTTTGTTAGTCCGAGCATCCACCGAAATTTTTCCATCCTCCTCTTGTCAAGTTTGGTTTCTGATAAAAAGAGAATGTCCGCTTCCTCCGACTTCTGAAAGTTCAGAAGCCCCCGAACTGCCGAGCGGTTTCCCAACTCTCGACAGTTCCACGCCACTATTTTCATTAATTCACTCCGGGCTGGTCCGCCAGCCCTCCTACTTTGGTTTTTTTGTGCACCTCTTCAGCATGCACTGCCTCTTCACCCACCTCCATTTCCATCAAGGCCTCCTCCTGATTCCTCTTTTTCCCTGCTACCTTGACTAGCGCCGGCTTCCTCCTCTCCTCCTCTTGCCGTGTTTTCCTTTTGTATGTGCCTCGCTTCTTCCCATCATCGTCAGCCTTTAAAAGGGTCTTGTTCTTTTCGTCCTTCTTCTCGTCGACATGCATGTCCAGCATGCTCCTGTTCACATCGGCTGGTAACACTGTAACATCCATCTCTGTCGCCAGTTTCTCCTGCAGCGAACTGCTATCTGTGGCTTCTCCCTTTTCGGGCAGACTAAGGGCCTTCTTCATCTTTTCTTTATCCACCACAGTACGACGATCCTCCCTTTTCTCCGGGCTCGTTCCTGCTCTTCGTTACGAAGCACGCCCTTCCCTCCCAAAGAACTCTCATCCTCCTTCCTCCATGATAAAGAACCACTCCCTTGTCCCAACTGTCTCCCCCTACTGCCGGATCCCCAGCTGCCCCGGCTGCCACTTGCATCAGAACTCCAAAAGCTACGGTTCAGCGCAGGACGATCACCCATCCTCTCTTCCCCCCTTTTCTTCTCCGGTATAATCCTTAGAAATTTTCCAAACTATTGTGCTTCTCCAGCCTTCAGTTTAACCGCACACGCCTTATCCACATGTCCAATCATGCCACAAGTATAGCAAAAGTCTAGGAGATACTCATACACTAATGGGCACCAGATAGGCCGATCCTCCTTCGCCTCTGATCCCCTACACACTGTAACGCCTCTCATCAGAGATTTGCGAATATCAAGTCTAATCTTGATCCGCAGGAACTTCCCCACTGCTAGGCCATTTTCTTCTTTCTCCATCTCCAAGAATTCGCCCACCTCATTCCCTATTGCTTCCCCCATCTCCCTGTGCATGAGCCCAAATGGAAGTTTTGTAACCCTAATCCAGATCGGGATGTATGCAAATTCCAAATCCTCCACAGTTTTGGATTCATCAAAGTCCACCATGATCACTAAATCATTGCCAAACATCCACGGACCCTCCTCCAGAGCCCTGCGCTTCCCTGAATGCTGGTAGAACGTGAAGAGAAAATGATTCTCCCCCAAGTCCTTACATCCTACACCGCGGATTGGGCACCAGATGCGTCCCAATGCCTGCCCTAGACCATCCGTATTTACCAATCGCTCAGCCATCACCTTTCCGATCGCCTGCGGATCGTCAGCCTTCACCAGCGCCTGTCCCTTTGCTCCCACCTTAATCCCCTTCTTCTCCGCCGCTGACAACTGCATCCGCTTCATCATCTCCTCCACTAGCTCCATCCTCCCCCCGCCGGACCTTCCTCCAGATGGAGGAACTTGATTTAGAAGGGAGGTTAGCGAGCACCGGCGGCCGGATTCCAGTAGGCAGGCGAGCGGCGAGAACGTCAGTGCCCCAAGCCCCCCGGCCGTACGACGCGAGCACCGACAGGCAGAACCTCGTGGACGTGCGGCACTAGCGCCGTTGGTCGGAGCCTCCTTGAATCTCGGGCAGCACCTCGATGACGAAACTCGTGGCCCAACTGAATGATCTGTTCTGTTGCTTCCTGTTTTGCTAAAAAAGAAACAAGCAGTGTCTACCGGTCTCGTCCAGACAGCCACAGAAGCTTCCGGACTCGTGCAACCGCCCTTGCTTCAACGCCAGCGGGGGAGAAGGCTCTGGAATCGGCACCAGCCTTCCCTCGACACCAAGCAAGCCGCACGCTTAGGGAGATCGCACGAACGATTGCGAAGGCCCTGGAAACGGGGGCGGTGGCGGCGTCCGACAACTGTAGCACAAGCTCCTCGTCTGGACCAGTACGTTCCCGGACCTGCAGCTGGGCGCGCGGTGGGGGAACCTCGGACGAGCTGGCCCTGGACACCGGCGCGCTGGTGGCCCGACTCCTTGGACGAGCTGGCCCTGGACGCCCAGCGCGCTGGTGGACCGACGAGCTGGCCCTGGACGCCGGCGCACTGGTGGCCCGGCTCGGAGCGGTGCTGCGCAGAGCAGACTCGCTGCGGCTGCTCACGACGAAGCGGGCGGTGGAGATCCTGCAGCTCACGGCGGAGGAGCACGTCGCCGCCGAGCTGGCCCTGGACACCGGCGCGCTGGTGGCCCGGCTCGGAGCAGTGCTGCGCAGAGCGGACGCGCTGCGGCTTCTCACGACGCAGCGAGCGGTGGAGATCCTGCAGCTTACGGCGGAGGAGCACGTCGCCGCCGCGAAGACGAAATCCCGAGTCGCCTCAGAGGCGCCGGGCACAAACAAGGCACGGGGGGACAGATATGCCGTGCCGCCAAGGTGTGTTGCCT
>CM014276.1:47670308-47684273 GCA_004135705.1 Alloteropsis semialata | reverse complement strand
CATGTGAAGGCTCGATTTTCATGTTGCTTTGTTATGTATCTTGTTAGAACTCTGCACGTAATTGCATCAGATCTCATTGGTCCACTAATCACAGTACTACATAGCAAGACATCGTCATATTTCTAATTCTCATTTTTGCTAGTAGTTTATCACTATGCCTTGGTTGCCACGGTAGGATGATACTTGGCCTTGATTGCCTAATTCTAATGTGATCATGTACGGGCTATGACATGACTCTATAGTCATTTGTTGTGCTTCTAATATTTGTATAAGTAAAATTCTTTAAAAATAAATAAAATAAAACACCATTTTTCATTTTTTTTCTTGTATTATATTTATTTGTGTTTTGCATGTAATTTTTATTTTTCTATCCTTTTACAAGTTCATATATAATACTACTAATTATCTCTTATTAATTGAATTTAACAAACTTATTGGACCAATTTGAAAGATTAATATTATCTTGTAATATCAATATGGTATATTATTTTTTATTAACATGGTAATGTCAGGTACTATGTCAAAATTAAGCTTTATTTGTATCCATTTAATTTTTTAGTAATTGTATTTGATTCATGCTAATAAATATATATAATATTATTTTAATTACCATACTAATTAAAAGATATATAATAATATAATAAGTGTTTAATTCATTTGTATCTATTTAGTTCTTTGTTAATTATATTTGACACATACTTTTTATTTAGCTATATATTCCTTCCAAATTCATACACGAAACAACTATTAATTTCCTTAATTTTATGATGAAATAAGCTATGTATTTATTATATTTGACATAGACTCTTGAGTTAATTGCTAATTTATATTTTTTTTAATTTGTAATTTATCTATTTACTATTTGTATTCGATATGTAATCTTTGTCAGGTGCTAATTTTTATTTTATTTCAAATTTAACTATTTAGTATTCGTATTTAATGTGGATACTTTGGTGCTAATTTACTAATTTTTTATTCTAAAATTAGCTACTATTAATTGTTTTCAATAAGGACATTTTATTAGGATAACATAGATCGATAGATTATTATAACGGTGTATAGTTTTACCTTTTCGATTTATAAATCTAAGGTTTTCTACGTTTGCTACAAACTGTGGCTGGCGGAATTTCTTTTTTAACAAATTTGGTGGGATACTATGTGCACTAAAAAAATCTTTATACCGTGAATTAAGCACAGCTCAGTTGCTTATGTTTGTTGTGATGGAATTTGTCATCGGTTTTGAGTTCCTAACTCGGCGCGGGCGTCGCACAGCGAGGCATCTGTAGTGACTTCATCAATCTCGATCAAGATCGGAACAATAGGCCAAATCTTTCAGAGGTGCTTATAAGGGTAGGATTTATGTGCGTGTATTCATAGGGGTGAGTGTGCATACGTGTGTGAGCGTCTGTATCTGTACTGGTGTTTCAAAAAAATCTTCATAACCCGACTCTAATGAATTGGTCATACTGTCTTTTTTTCTTGTATATATCTGCTTGGAGATTATTCCATCTATTTAGTGGCAATATGGATTATCCATAAAGGGTGTAAAGATTGGATACATCAGCATGCATGGGCGTGTGTGTAAAATACGTCAATTTCATCAATTTTTTCCTTTGCAGCATCATATGGCTAAGGGTAACATCTTCTGATGCCATCTATTTGTCCATATGGCGGAGTATCTAACCTACTGAATCACACAGTTTCAAAAAAAATGCAATTCATACGTGCACGTAACTTCTATGACCTCCTTGATCTGGTTCACAATCAATCTGCACGTTGTCATCATCATCGATCGTTTCTGGATTTTAGCCAGTCATATGCGCACAATGTGGCCAGTATATATGCAACACTTCAGCTGGTCATCAGCCACACACATGCAATTTACTATACCCCTGAATGGATGCAGCATGTGAACACGACTTCAGCCTTTAGTCATATCATTGCTCAATCTTCATAATTGGTGTGCTGCCTGCCCGTTGCCAGCCAGAGTCTCACACACATCACGGCTCGAATAGCTGCAAATTCAGATACGAAAACCAGTGTTTCTTTAAGATGCTCCCGCAAAAAGTTGTGCATGAGTCATGAAAAAGTCACCAACTTTATCAACGTTTTGGCTCCGTATTCGACGTGGACACTTGTTGCTAATTTTTTATTTCAAAATTAGTTAACAATGTATATTCTTTTCTTTTTTGATTAACGTGTGCATCTTCGTTTAGAGTTATAACTGTATTCGACGTGGATATTTGTTGCTAATTTACTTTGTTTATTACAAAATTAGCTATTACTAATTATTTTTTATGAGAACCTTTAGGGGTAAGATAGACCGTTAGATATACGTAAAATCTAACGTGTATATTCTTTTCTTTTTTGATTAACGTGGAATTTCTAGGACTGTTAGATATACATAAAATCCAACGGTGTATATTCTTTTTTTGGGATTAACATGGGAATTAGACCGTTAGATATACATAAAATCCAACGGTATATATTCTTTTCTTTTTGATTAACGTGGGAATTTCTAGGACCGTTAGATATACACAAAATTCAATGGTGTATATTTTTTTTTTGGATTAACGTGGGAATTTCTAGGCCCTCTCGACGAACGTGGTGACTTTTTTTAATTCTGTTGTATTAAGATAATAGATGCTAGATTTATACTGAAGAAATGCATAGTGAAGAAAAGAAAAAAGAGTGGATTTTTAGAAAGGAAGTCAGGCTTTGTGTCGTTTGGTAGCCTGGTACGCCCTGTCCTGCCTCTTTTATCTCTCCAAGCTTCCGCACGTCCCTGCCCATGTGCTGCAAGCTTGCACCATCAGTCCATGGCATAGACAGTGGAACGGTACTGCAGAGGTATGATTGCTGAGTTGATTTTCACTGAATGAGACATTTTCCTACAAGTGAACGAAGATGATATAATCAACACATTCATGCCATAAGACCTCAAAAGTAGTAGTATATAGTATTATTTTTCAACTATTGGTAAGCTACATCATATTAGCATATTTCCATCTTATTTATTTTTAAGATATTCCCAAGATATTTTTTATTTGATTATAATGTATTACCTCTATATCAAAATATTTGTCGTTGTTGACTTTTTATAAAACCTTGATCTTTTGGCTTATTAAAAAATTTATACAAATACATAAATATATAAGTCACATTTAGAGTACATATAATGAAAAAGCAAATCACAAACAAAATAAATGATATACACAATATTTTGAATAAGACGAATGTTCAAATTGGTGACAAAAAAGTCAATGGCAACCAATATTTTATACGGAGGGAGTACTTGGTAAATTCTATGCTTATATGTTGTATGTTATATTTATAGTGTTATTTTTTGACAGGTTGAACCACCCTGTCCTAAAACTTTATCTTAAATCAGAGTTATACTCATGTACTAAAGTCATGTATCAAAATAATTCTTTTGATCTTAGGCTAAGCTTTTTTTTATATTGGAGTATTACTTTTTAGGTTTATCCATGTAGTAGAATAATCTGAGCTGCCATGATATATATGTGTTCATTGTTGAGATCAATTGTGGAGATATTTCTATATGTTCACGATTAATGTGGCAATTTATAGGCCCTATAAATGCATGTGTTGTATTTAAGGATCAAATAATAATAGTAGGCATACTATCTATCTTTTTTTTTCCACGGCAGCAACATTAGACATTGCTCTTGTAATAAGGCATAGATAGATGGCTTCTCCTCCTTCCACGGATCACCTGCTCACCACATGTCTTAGCCATTGCACAAGCCGTCCCACCTCACCAATCACGGGCACTAGCCGTACATTCTATATTCTATGGCTGCGCTCGACTTTCGAGTCCTGACTTGTTCACATCGACATAACGACAGCCGCCCTTCGTCCTCATGGACCTCACGTCGCTCTCCCTGGGGCGGAGCTTCACAACTAATTGAAGAGGGCCAACCTATAGAACTAAGCACTAGACATGTGTGAACAATAGCTCAATTACTGTTCATTCAATGGAGATTAAGCTAGGCTAAGTGGGCCATGACCCTCCTTTGGTCTCCCCTAAGCTCCGCCACTGCTCCCTGCTTCCTTAACGCAACGGATATGCATCTCAAGCTCGAGCGAACTAGTTTAATTGGTTAGATTCTCTGTAGTGGAACCTGCTCACATAGGTTCGAGTCCCCGGCTTGACACGAGGGCGTATTTTTCTGGATTTATTCTAGAATTTAACCGGCGCTATTATTTCAGTGGTATACGATATGAGTGAGACGTCTTTGGTGACTTCATCAATCTCAAGATAATAGCCAGTTACTTAAAAAAAATAGAATAGCCGATCCAATCTATCAGAGGTGCTTATAGACATATACAGGCCCCGTTTGGATCCTATGGACTAATCTTTAGTAGCTAAATTTTAGTAACTAATGATCCAAACAGGAGGACTAATGGTGGGCTAAACATTAGCCAAAAGGCTAACTAACCATTAGCCCATTAGTCACTGTGGACCAGCTAATGCGGACTAATCCGGACCAAAAATGCAACACCGGATGAGAAAGTTTGTACCCCTTATCCTTCCACCCCCTCGGCTTCGTCTCCCACGCGCCCTCTTTCATCTCCCACGGCGCTGCATCTCTGCGCGATCCGCGCCTCGGACTCCCGGTGGCGCGGCCCTCTGCGTGTGTGAGTAAACGTTTGTGGGTGCTTTGAGAAAAAAAAAATAAAACTGTATATACTTGAAGGCCCCAAAATATCGTGCCGCCATGGTATGGTGGATGGGATCGATGCAATCTGCGGCTGGAATACAGCGGCCCCGCTTGGTTTTCCAGTGCTAGAACTGTAGTACAACTTTGACCACTAATTAAAAGTATTAAATAAAGGTATTTTACAAAATTAACTCCAGAACCCCTGCACTAGGAACCCTGAAGAATCTAATGAGGCCTTTGACCGCATGATTAGAGCATAATTAGAGGATGGTTACTGTAGCATCACTGTAGCCAATCATCGATTAATTAGGCTCATTAGATTCGTCTCGAAAAGTTACGCTCATCCGTGAAGAGGTTTTACAAATAGACTTCATTTAATACTTCATGCATGCAAGATTCCCTTTGTTACTGTAGCTATACTAGACCTCTTTCTAGAGAACCAAACGGGGCCAGCCTCTCCGGCGCTGTAGACACGTGCGCTATGGCCCGCGACGGGCGCTGCTAAATGCAAACGCCCATCCATCCATCAGAAAATATCAGCGCCAGCTCTCCACGGCCACAATTCCACGGGCACGGACGGGAGAGAAGTAGAGAACTAGCGCAGCTAGCTCCTGATTCCCGGCGTCCAAGATCTTTTTCCACTGGCCTCGGACACTGTCCGTTGCTAGTGCCCCGGCCCGATCTAGCGAGTTCTAGATGTACCCTGCATGATAATCATCAACAAGCACTCGAGTGATCGATCGTCCGCCAGGTTGAACGCTGGAGCGGCTGCAGGACGGGTAGTTGGTTTAGGCCATGTTTAGTTCCCACAACAAATTTTACTATTTATCTAACTTCACTATTTATAAAAAGGAATCTTACATGCATAGAGTATTAAACGTAAGTTAATGACAAAACACATTCCATAACCCTCCTAACTTTGCGAGACGAATCTAATGAGTCTAATTTGGCCATGATTAGACAACGTCGTGCTACAGTAAACAATCTCTAATGACGGATTAATTAGGCTTAATAGATTCGTCTCGCGATTTTCCGTCCATCCGTGTAATTAGTTTTATAATTAGATCGTGTTTAGTCCTCCTAATCTTAGATTTAGAATTGCTACAGTAAAATTACAACCCAAGTTACGCGAACTAAACAAGGCCTTAATTTCCAGCGTGGCCAGTGCTAGACGTTTTACACTTTTACTGGGCTGCAACTTCAATTTCGTCCCGAACCTGAAGTATTCTGAACTTTGATCAGAAAGTTGAGACGATGCATTCACAAAATCACAAGTCGACACCTGTTCGCTTGGGTTATCAGCCACCAGCTAGCAGTACTTCAGTCTCACAACAAATCAGCACCAGCCACCAGCCACCAGCCAACCAGCAGTACTTCAGTCTCACAATAAATCAGCACCAGCCACCAGCCAACCGAACAGGCTAACTTCCCCTAACGACGGCCACACCGTTCGCCGTACCAGGTACACCGGCGGACCACGCGCATGGACCAGAATCCCCGTCCGGAGCGGAGAACCGGCTCGTCGCCGGCCGGCAGCCTCGCGCGCGTGCAAGTTGCGACCTGCAAGGCTGCAACGGCAAGTGGCTGGCCACGATTTCCTCGTCTCCGACCCCCGTACCTCCGCGGGGCGGAGAAATTCTCGGCCTCGCCCGCCCATGCCCACGTGGGCCCCACCCGGTGTCACTAGTTCACTACACACCACACCGGATCAAAATTTCAATCTTGGCTCCTGCGGCAGGCAGCGCCCGATCCCAAGAAGATACTCCCCGCTTGCCGCGGAAGCCGCCAAGCAACTGGACAGCTGAGAGCTTCTCGTCCACACAGCGCAGCCCCCGTCGGGCCGGTCGGGGCCGCCACGCCCACACCCACCGCGTGCGCGCCGGACATGAGGAACGGGGCGTGGCGTGACGTGCGCTGCGCGATTTATACCGGCCATCCGCAGCCCGTTGCTCGCTGCTCTGCTCTTGATTCCGTGCAGATTTTTAGTTGGCTAGTGGTGGCCCTGGTTGTCTCGAGCGGAAGCGCCGCCGGATTACGCGAGGCCTGGGAGAAAAGCTGGGGTGAAGCGAGCCGAGCTGAGCTGAGGTGAGGAGCGAGAGGGAGGGAGGGAGGGAGGCGGGGAGGATGAGGATCCAGTGCGACGCGTGCGAGGGCGCGGCGGCCACGGTGGTGTGCTGCGCGGACGAGGCGGCGCTGTGCGCGCGCTGCGACGTCGAGATCCACGCCGCCAACAAGCTGGCCAGCAAGCACCAGCGGCTCCCGCTCGGCGGCGGCGGCGGCGGGGTCGGGGGCGGGGACCCGGCGCACGAGCTCCCGCGCTGCGACGTGTGCCAGGAGAAGCCGGCCTTCATCTTCTGCGTCGAGGACAGGGCGCTCTTCTGCCGCGACTACGACGAGCCCATCCACGTCCCCGGCACGCTCTCCGGGAACCACCAGCGCTACCTCGCCACCGGCATCCGCGTCGGCTTCAGCTCCGTCTGCGGCGCCGGCGCCGGCGCCGCCGCCGACGCCCTCCCGCCGCCCAAGGGCGGCTCCAAGCCCGCCGCGGCCGCCGCCGGGGCCGCCAAGACGACGCCGGTCAGTAAGCCCGCGCCGCCGCAGGAGGTGCCGTCGTCGCCGTTCCTGCCGCCGTCCGGATGGGCCGTCGAGGACCTCCTGCAGCTCTCCGACTACGAATCCAGCGACAAGGCAAGACACCCCCTTTTCTTTTCTTCCCTTCATTCATCTACAAAATCTACAAACATCTCATGGTCCGCAAATCAATCGCCGATCATCGCGTCCTTCACCTCACTATCGATCATCGAGTCCTTCGTCTCACGGATTCCTTCCCTTTGTGCTCGCTTCCTGCAGAAGGACTCGCCCCTCGGGTTCAACGAGCTGGAGTGGTTCGCGGACATCGACTTGTTCCACGGCCACGCGCCGGTCAAGACCACGACGGCGGAGGTCCCCGAGCTCTTCGCCACGCCGCAGCCGGCGAGCAACGCGGGGTTCTACAAGGCGAACGGCGCGCGCCAGAGCAAGAAGCAGCGGGTGGAGCTGCCCGATGACGAGGAGGACTTCTTCATCGTCCCTGATCTTGGCTGAGACATTGAGGTCTCGCATGGTTCTCATGTCATGTGATGCGTATGTATGCAAAATATGTGTGTATGCCATCATAAGATGCACTAATCGCTTACGCCTGGCATATGTAATTACATAAGGCAGTTTGGGGCCAATACTTTCAGCCTGGGAATCGAGATGGGTTTGATGTATGAGATAGATAAATTCACTGGTGGAGATGCTCTTCTGCTAGTGCTAGCATACCATTCTGCCAGATGCTTAACAATGATATAAAACTTGCATCAGTTAAAACATTTGTGCCGCCTGAACAACGTCAGATGGGCAAATACATTGGCCAGTGCTTAATTAACACAAACAGGGAACCTCAATTGATTGAAAATGCGATGTAAGAGATCATTCAGAAGACACCCAAAATCTGATCATTGGTAAATTCATTTTCTTGCACTTTGAGAGCAGTTTATTTCACAAGCTTTTTATAAATTAGGTCATTTCTGGTTAAATAACTGAAATCTCAGGTTAACAACAATACAGCTGGGAGATCAACCAGCAAGCATGCACAATCTAGCTCAATAAAAGAAACATTAATGAGCATCAACGAGAGAACCTCGTGTATCATCAAGAGCTTCAACATCTAATGAAACGATACCAGTTCGGTGTTCGGCACGAAGGGATACTCAAGTATCTTCAAGAGCGCCTCTACAAAAATTAGCCCTTAGTGCATAGGAGAGCTACATCAGAGTGTCTAACGGTGCCAAGGGTTCCCTTTCCCCCATTTTGATTAATGCCACTAAATTCACGAATTCGAAGCTATGAGTTCACGAATTCAAATGAGGTCACTAAGTTCCAACTATGTCATGATCACCGCAAAAAGACTCTGAGCAAAAACTTGCAGGATTTGCCAGTCTGTCGCTACATGATCATAAATCCTTTCTGAGATGCCATTAAATCTGCACAAAATACTTTTCACAGTGCATATAAATTTGAAGACCATTTTATACAAAACCCAAATTTTCATCTTTTCTTCAACAATGAACTAGCTCTCAGAAAGATTTTGTCGATCTCGTCAAGCTCTGACACTTTCAGTTCCTTTGAAGGTGAATCAGTCTTATCAGAAAGTGAAGCTATCTTCCGTAGATGCTCCTCAAAATCATCTGGTTCATTGTCATTATTTTCTGAGGGAAACTTATCCAGCCTATCCAGATATAAGGGGCGTTCTTTGTTGTCTTCTTCCTGCTCCTCTGATTCTGTCTCAAAAATGTCAGAGAGATCCTCAGACTCTGAAAATGACATAGACTCTGAACCTGAGACATCTTCAACCTCAGAACTTTCATCCTCTAACCTCTTGGATTCCTCTACATTTTCTGACAGGAGATCAGATACAGTTTTATTGCGAACTGAGATAGAAGATTCTTTTCCCGTTGCCATACTGTTTGCATTATCTGAAATTGAAGCAACATTTTTCCCTAAACCTTTTCCTTTAAGCTCTCCATCTAACTTCATCTGCGCATGAAGATCTTCAAGCTCCTGCTCAAGCCTGGGAATGTACCGCCTTAAAGCTCTGAGCTTTTCTTTATGTTTGGATTTATCCAGTGCCTAATTGAAAATTTCAAAACAACATTAACAATGATGAAAAAAACAACAAACCTTTTAGGGGAAAGGGGGAGGGGAAAATATTTGTCTTCTCAACAGCATATTTGTCTATGTTGTAGCATATATTTTCTAATTTACACCTCAAACTGCCTTGCCTCTACCTAGATAAAATTGGGAGGATATGTTTCCTATTCTTTAATTAAACTATGTTGATTGATACCTTGTTGATATAAAAAAGGACAGACCCAGTGCTGGCAACTCCCATTTGAGTGGGGTCTGGGGAAGGAATTACACAAGGCAAGCCTTTCCCCTGCAAATGCAGAGAAACCGTGTCCAACCCAGAACCTCTTGGCACCAGTGGGGTGACTTAACCACTGCACCAGGCCTGTCCTTCATCTTGTTGATATAGATAACAGAAATTAGGAAAGCCTTATTGTGGCTGTTATTGCTTGAACATATCAGAACTGTCCTATCACTAGCGTATTTTTAAATGTGCTTACCCAATTTTGACATGCATGCTATACTGAAGTTTATTACATCTTTATCCTTGCACTATGATGCCAGAGAGACATACCTTTTTTCTAGGGAGTGTAACTTTTGGAGACATAATTTCTGGTGGTGGTTGCACATAGTTTTTTCCTCTGTACATAATAATTGTGTTCCCATCTTGAATGTCAAGCACGATCCCACCACTTAGTCTGGCTAACTCAACGGCAATTTCCTTGACCTCATCTGGTGTGAATGTCTTCACAATTACCTGGAGAGTTTGGTGCTTTTTCCAATGCAAGTGCATGTTCAAGATGACTCCCTGGTAAATTCCACGTCTTCCAACAGGCACATAGTTTTTAGATTTTTGGCCCATCTTGAGGAAATAGAAGTGCTCTTCAGGTGTAAGCACCTCGGGATCATGTGTAGGTTCTGATGGATCTTCTGGTTCAATTTTTTTCAGTGCTGCAACAATCCTCTCTTCCTTCTTTCGAGCCTTTATGGAAAATCCAACAAAAAGGAAAAGAAATTTAACCACCATGCATGATTTATAAGAAAAAAAATATTTTATCACAATGTTAATTTTAGAAGAATGAAAGTAGGTTATAATCCAAGCACTATATAAATTTTAGTCAACATCTAATAATAATTCCATCCACCGTCATTTTTCCTTGTGAGAGTAATTAGGAAGGATAGAAGCATAACAAACAGTTTTGGCAAATACGAAGTTTGGCAATTTCTCAAATGCCACAGCACGAATATGATCATTAGAAATCAAGGTACCTGACATGAACATAAGCAAACTTACTATTTTTTTTAACGAATCACTGTTAATTTTTTTGGGTAGATAGTTATGGAGGTAAAGGCAACACAACTTACTAGCTTCAGTTTGTACAAAATCTTCTCCTCTGCTGTCATCCTCTGAATCTCCTTTTTCTTTTTCCATCTCAAGGATTTCAAAAATCTTGTTACTGCCCTCTTTCCTTTCAGCTTTTTCCTCTTTGGTTTTGGTTCACTGGAATCATCAGCGGATACAGCAGCTACTGGATTTTGTTGAGGCTCCACAGTACCCTGATTTTCACTACTAACTGGTCGACATGTATGGATACAATGGCAGGCTTGAAGATTATAGCTTTGCAGCCAACTGAAGAATCCAGCATCTCGGTTGAAAACCTTATGGAAAGTATAACTACAACAGAATCAGAAATACAAAACAAGAAAACTGCTGGATTATTGGAAGTGCTTCGTGAATGAACCACCGCTGAGAATCAAAACGTGATAACAAAAATGCGTGCAGAGGAACAGGTACAACTACATATAGCCATAGTAGAAATGACAAATGTTAAGACATGACTGAAAGCACTGCGTTACATTGAAAAATGCCAAGGTCGGCATTTCAACAAACACCAGAGGCCCACTGTGCTCGGCTGCAGCCTCTAAGAGGGTAGCCATACATACTGCAAAGGAGCAATGAGCGATTGAAAGCGCTGCATAGACATCCCCACATCTCAACATTGGTTTATTGCATTGCATCGACCTTTAAAGCAATAATCAGGGCAAGAGGATCAGTGGGTTTGTCCGAAGCTTACGATGGTGAGCTGGGGGGAGGCGCGAGCGGTTCCAGCGTCCTGCGGGAAAGCACCAAATTCCCACCGTTATACGAAGGGAAAAGAGGGCCAGACAGTGGTTCCTGCCGCCGCAACGCCCTTGTGGTCCGCCGGAGCAGGAAGAGGCGGCTGGCCATGGCCGCACAGTACGGCGCGCGCAGTAGGGAGCGAGTGTGACAGAGAGAAACCGCGTAGGCGCTTGGGCCGAATCGTGCGGAAGCACTAGGCGCTAAGCCGCCGGCGGTGATACGGGCGAACCGCCGACGCCGGACCCGCGGGGGCTCCTGCGCTGGGCGGCGCGAGCGTGCGGGCACTGCGAGTTGCGGGGCATGGCGGCGTGAGAAATTCTGCGGGAGCGGCGGAATGGGGAAGCCCCGGGTGACGGGGACGATGGCTCGTTCGTGTGGGCCGGAAAATCACATCGGCGTGGCCCAGGGTAAAGTGAGGCGGCCCGTGGCCTTCTTTTCTTCTCTCGAATTTTTTGTTTAATTTTTTTTCGGTATTTCTAAATAACACTCGGTTGTTTTTTATTCTGTTTCCATTCACTTTTCTGTGGCCGAGATCGTTTTAAGATTCGTGCTCCTTCCCTACATTGACGAAGTGCGTGATCCTTTATTGGGCCAATTTTTGTTTATTCATTATTCTGTTGGACCATCTGTCAATTTTTCGCACAGCCTGCCGACCGTTTTGTTTCGAAGCTTATCTGCAAGCATCCGTTTCTGTTTGCTGAGGGAGGGGCGGCGTCCTTCAACGACGGTGCCAGGAAAGCGCGGCGCCGGCGAAGGGCGGCACTACCCCTAGGGTGCTCCCGTTGTTCCCCCACAAGCACAAGCCGTGCGTTCTGTTTTCAAGACCGGCGGTGGCTGATCCAGTCTCGCTGCCCCTTGGATCTCGGGGTGAGGTTTTGTCCCCAGAATCCCCAATTTATGGTTTGACATTCGGTGATTTCTTCATCAGTTGTTGTCGTAGATTTATCCGAAGGACTCCTGTAGTTGTTTCAATTTTGATTTGTTGGGGGCATCAGCTTAATTTTGGTGCGTGGTAGTGTTGTCACTTGTCAGTGCGATAGGATGCAACGTCTTGCTTTCTTTTTTTGGTGCCTGTTATTGGAGATAGTGCGGTAGCTTGATGGGTTTAATTTGTTCAGAATCATCCTTGTTTGGTTGCTTCCTTGTGCTTTCAATTTCTGTATCCTAGAACTGAATATTGTTGGGTGGAGTTCGAGCCCATGTTGCTAATTTCAGTAGTGATAGGGATTCTCACTTGTGTGCATCGATTTTGAAGCTACTTATTCGTTTTTCTCCTGTACAGTTTGATTAGATTGGTAGCAGTTAGTATTTTATTAATGGAGGCAATTTTCAGGAATCATAGGGAATTTTGAGTCCCATGCAGATAGTCTGAATGATAAGGCAATTTTTTAGGATGATAGTGAACTGGAGTCCATGGAGGCAATTTCAGAAATGATAGGCTATGTTTAGCTTATTCATTTAGTTGCTTCGTATCCTATGCATATATATATTTTTCAGTCCAATGCTTGCTGATTTACTCTCTTAATTCATTAAGCTTTTTTTCCATAACATATTCTCTTTTTCTGTTGTTCTTGTGCATTCTTCTATGATATGTGACCATTAGATACCTTCTACACGACTAAACAACACTAATCAGTTTATTTTCGCTCTCTGTTAAACAAGGTTGCCAGACAATTTTTTAGAGACTTTTATATGCATGGTATGTTTATATATATCCCCCAATCTGATTTGTTTCATTTAGATGGCCAACAATACTGGGGCATGCATGGAGACTAATGTTGCAAATCAGTCTATTGGACTAGAACGGATCAATAATTCACAAGTCCCTGAACATGTACATCACGATAACGCTGCTCTATTTTTACATATTTTACTATATCATATATATAGTTTAATGGTTCTATATTTATTCTGATTAGATTTTTATACTATTCTTTTACAGGCATTCTTTTCAACTGTTCACATAAATTTACTGGAACAATTTCTTGAGTTCTGCAAAAGTAAGGTATGTATATTTTTTGTTGCATTGGTCATATCAACCTGCTTTCTTTTCCTTGTGCTTTAGTTTAGTTTTTTATTACGTTTTGTTTTTTTAGCAAGCAAACAAAACACACCAACGCAGTGATCATTCTCTTTCCAAGGAAAAGCTCTATGACCAGCCCCTCGTTGATAACCAAGAATTCAGAACAAAACTTCTGGTGTCTTATGCTGAGTACCTGCCTTCAGAGGTGATTTTTTGTGCCTATGTCTTCATCGATTTATATCTGTCATTTTATATTTATATACTTTGTTAAATAATTTCTTCAGGTCATCGACAAACTATGTCTACTTGTTCAGCAAAGTTGTTCTGCCAAGTGCAAATATTGCAGAGTTCCATCTGAGAATTTAGTTCTTAGTGTGTTACAGATTTTATTAGATTCTGTTTCTAAGAAATCCAAAGATGATTTACACGGCAATGACATTTCTGCGAACAAATATTGCAAGCTAAGTGACAATGATGATAACTCT
>CM014276.1:47601090-47669308 GCA_004135705.1 Alloteropsis semialata | reverse complement strand
ACATATCAAGGCTAAAAGAATTCAGCAACCATATCACAATGGTATTGAGGAAATAAGCAAATGGCAGATCTGCAGCACCATAATGGTTGAAAGTTATCAGACGGACAAAGGCGCAACAATAGGTGGACACAATACTTCATTAAACTGTCACATTTTGACTAACTGGTGTATGTAGGATGCAAGTATGATAACAGGAACCCAAAAAAATACAAGTCCATCCGACAATTGAATTTTTTATGTGACATACATTGTAAAAGATGAGCACAGAAATGCACAATGGGCCAGAAAATCTGTGTATTACACAAGATGCACCATCCTTCAATCATCAGCAAAGATGGGTTCAAGACTTTTGAGCAAGGTCACTTGGCGTTGGTGCACTTGGAAGGGGCCCTCATCTTTAACTTACGATTCACGCACCAAATTGGGCCCAGGGAGAGTGGCCACGTCGCGGCCCTTTCTCGGCCGTCCGATCGGTCGCGTGAACGGTCCAGATCGAGCGAGAGTCGAGTTTTTTACAAAAAGGCCCTTCTTAGTGAAAATTGAACCCGCAGTTCATATATTTTTACTGAGAAGCCCCTAAACTTTTGGAAAAATCTGCTTTTGACCCACAAGCTTACAAAAAAGCCCCTGCATTTCCCAACAATCGACCCGAAGGCCTGAGCTTTTCACCAAAAAAACCTCCGACTTTTTCATAAACCAACACATAGCCTAAATTTAATAAAGAAAGTCATATACTTTACAACAACCAAACCGTAGTCCATGCATTAGTACAAAAAGAACCTCCACTTTGAAAAAAATTAACACAGAATCCACATTTGAGTCCCGTGTGTTCTCACGAACTAGCCCCTCGACTTTACATAAATTAATCTACATCCCACCATTGAAAAAAAAGCACCCCACACTTTCTAACAACTGCATCGCCTCCTTAATAAATACTTTTGCACCTTCCTTCTCAACGCAGAATCCACATTTGAGTCCCATGTGTTCTCACAAACTAGCCCCCCGGCTTTACAAAAAATATTCTACATCCCACCATTGAAAAAAAAAACACCCCGCACTTTGTAACAACTACATTGAGTCCCGTGTGTTCTCACAAACTAGCCCCCATCTTTACAAAAAATATTCTACATCCCACCATTGAAAAAAAAAACACCCCACAATTTGTAACAACTACATTGCCTCCTTAAAAAATACTTTCATGCCTTCTTTCTCCACAATAAATACAGGAAAAAATAGCTCCATTTCAATACCCAAAATAATATTTCACTTAAACAATATTTCCACAACAATTTAACATCCAAAATACATACCAGAGGCAACAACATGTTACTAACCATGACACCTATGCAAAAATAACGACCTATGCAAAAATAACGAGGCAAAACATTTATCTCAACTACGTTCTCACAAAAAATTTTGCACCTGCCTCCATACAATTACTATTACTCCATTCATGAAATAAAGCCTACATCAACTATAATACCACAACGAAATACAGGCACTGCGCGGCAACGCCGCGCGCCTTTCTAGTTTAGAACTAAGCGCTGAATTTGAACTACAATGCAGGTAAGCAATATCGAAGATCTTAGGCTATTTGCTTGAATGCAGAGCAATATAGTAGCCCTTGTCAATCTTGAAGGCTTGAACAATTAGTCCACTACTTCATAGTATCAGATAACTTTCATAATAATGATCAGAATTTCAGTTACACAAATACACGGTGCTAAACAAATGAAATCAGAACAAGCATAACAGCAAGGTGAGCCTGACCTGGAAAACGTGGGTGATGCTGCAAATGGCCAAGAAAACAAAATGACGGTACATGTGAACATATCTAGGCTAATAGAATACCAAAGATAAATCAAACTAGTATTGCAAAAGTAAGCAATTGCAGCCATGTAGTGCTCTGATAGTTAAAAATTAATAGAGGGTCAAGGAGGCAATAAAAGGTTTAACTGGTACGTGCAGAATGGAAATATGACAACAACAAGAGGAAAATTTTAGTTCATCCGATAATGGAAAGTTTATGGACATATAGAGTGTGTTTTTAACCAAAAGGGACACATAGAGTGTGTTTTTAACCAAAAGGGATACAAACAGTGTGTTTTTAACCAAAAGGGACATATAGTGTTACACATGAGCACAGACTAGTGCAAGTGACCTAAAGATCTGTATAATAGAGAAGATGAAACATTCTCCAATCATCGGCAAAGATGGGTATAAGACATCCAAGCAAGGCCATTATTTGGTGTTGATGCGTTGGAAGGGGACCTAGTTAGAATTGAGTAGTGAGGGCATGTTTGGTAGAGCTCCACCTGATTCTGATTCTCTATGGGAGCTGATTCTCCGAGAGAAGTGATTCTATGGCTAAAAGTGATTCTCTTTGATTCTCTACCAAAAACTATCAAAATCAGGATGGAGAATCACTTCACAGAACCAGGAGAAGCTACTTTTTTCAGCTCCCAACCCCTTAGTTCATTTCAGAGAATCACTTCATAGAATCAGCTGAGAATCACTTCTCTCTGAAAAACCGTTTGGCAGAGCTCCTGCTGGATTCAGCCGAGAATCAGCTCCGGGAGCTCTGCCAAACGGGATTCCAGGGAAGCAATCTTAAACTAGATGTTGGGATGTTCGTCTAGATTTACAGCAATACAATAGCTCCTGTTGTTCTTGACAGCATGAACAATTAGCCTACTACTCCATAGTAGTATCTGATAATTTCCATACTACCCTAACATTTTAAAATCCCAATTACCCAAATGCACAGTGCTAAACAAATGAAACCAGAAGAAGCATAATAGTAAGGAGAGCCCGACCTGGAAACCTTGGATGACGCGAGCGGTCCACTCCGGCCGTCGAGGGTGACAACCTCGAACCCTACCCTTTCCCCACTCTCCCTCACCTCCCCTGCAAATAATAACACACAAAAGCTGGTGAAAATTCAGGTTGCCAACAGCGCAGTGGAACGAATCGGAGTTCGGGAGGGATAGGTAAAGCAGTACCCGTATAGAATCCACGAATGCTGAGGTTCGGAGGGAAGCCCTGAGGGTTTCGAGCACCCGCATGACAAGCTTCGTCTTCCTCCCTACGCCCTCGAGCACCAGAAGCCCAGGCCGTGAGGCGGCAGTGGGGCGAAGGGAGGAGGGATCTGTGAGAGGTTAGGGGATTACCGGCGGGCCAGTGACGAAGAAGCACCTCGACGGCGCGGCGGCCATTGGACCCCGTTGAAGCAGGCGGCGGCGGGAGCGAACGGCGAGGCGGGAGGCCCCGCGCGTTCGAGTGAGTTGATCCTACGCGCTGCAGGAGACGGAAACCACAGCGTGTCCATTTCTTTACGTAACCATCGGGTGAAGGCGGAAGATTGTCGTGTGAGCTTGATGGGCTCGATTTCTCCTGGGCTTGGACCGACGTGCTGTTACTAATGGGCCACTGGGTCACGCCGAACTCTTATATTCGTATTTGTATGGGCTGTTTTCATCGCTACTTGCCGCAGTTGGGAAATTTTTTTTAATTTTTTTTAAATTTTTTTTTACGATTTTTCAAAAATAACGGTTGGATGACAGAATTTGCAATTCTGTCATCCAACCGCCGTATCATTTGGCAAATGATACGGTGGTAAGAGAAGCTAACCGCCGATTCATTCGGCAGTTAGAGCAACCGCCGTTTGAATTTGCGGTTTGAATTTTAAAATTTAAATTTGAACTGTATGAGGAACCAAACCGCCAAATGGTTTGGCGGTAGGTGTCGGCACGTGGGCCCGGGGTCCTAACCGCCAAACCATTTGGCGGTAGGGGGATCCCGCCCCTTGCCGCGCCGTCCGATCCGGCGGGAAGGCTCCCGCCGTCGGATCCACGGCGGGATCCCCTTACCGCCAAACCGTTCGGCGGTTAGGGGCAGGGCCTCTATATAAGCCGAAATCAGGTTTGAAAATTTATTCTAAATCAGAAAAAAGAAAAACTAGGGCTAGAGAGGAGGGTTAGGGAGAGGAAGAATCAGCGGCGAAGCCCTGCCGGATCTGCGCTTCGGTTTGAGGTAAAATCCGATCTCGTAGTTGTAACTTCAATTTGATAGATTTATGACTTTGTAATTATTTTATTATTTAGTTTACACAGTATTAAATCGTAGTATTATTTTTCAGTTAATGATATTAGAGTTAGTTACTGAAATAACTATTAGAGACAGTTACTGATATTAGATTTAGTGACATTAGTTTGAGTTACCTTATATTTAGTGACATTAGAGATAGTTAGAGTCATTACTTTTAGTGATATTTGATATGTATTAATATATCTTTTTATATTAGATGGACTGATATTAGAGTTTACCCCACAATTTTATATATAATGTAATTATGCATTTTAGAGTATACATTACAGTTTATATCTTTTTATATTAGAGTTTCTGTTAGAGTTTTATGCATATTACAATTTAGATAATAATTTCAATTAGAGTTTATATTAGAATAATGACATTATATTAGAGTTTATATTAGAGTAATGACTTTATATTACAGTTTATATTCGAGTAATGCCTTTATATTAGACTTTGTATTAGAGTAATGACTTTATATTAGAGTTTATATTAAACTTTATATTAGTGTAATGACTTTATATTATAGTTTATATTAGATTTTATATTAGAGTTTATAGTAGAGTTTACAGTAGAGTTTTATTGATATACGAGTGTATTATGCATAAGTTTTTTTAGACTTTATATTAGACTTTATATTAGAGTTTCTTTTTTATGAGTAGAAAATCTTATTAATTGTTCCTATTGTCCTGGTTTGGTTTTAGGCATGTCTGAACCATTATGGTTCCAATTGTTCTATGGATCAGGGAAGTTAGATATGGTCCTGAAGGGGTAGACCTGTCAGATTTTAGTTGTACCACCAGAAAAGTAGCTAGAGCAGCAGAGAGAAATTGGGTTTCAATAACAAAGTGGCTTTATCATTCATTTGGACTTGATGAAGCCCAGCATGACCTGTCAGTGATGGCAGTGATGAACAGAAGTGCAACTACATATTGGGAACTTGTTGCGCTTCAAGGAACCCAGAACTGGAGGTCATATGTGACACTATGTACGCAGCATGGTATGCCGCTGGTGTTGCTTGTGCGAGCCTTCCACAAGGCTGGGGCCAGCAGTTATGTGCACGAAGAAGTTGATGCTGGAGGGAAAAACCTTGAAGATGCTACTGGGGAGGAAGGTGAACAAGTGGAAGAAGCGGCAGCCGGACAAAGAGACAACGCACCCCCTGAACCATCGGGGGAGCTTGATGAAGCAGAAAATTTTCCTGAGATGGTTTTGGAGGCAGAGAGGGAGGCCACAGAGCATGAGCAGTACTTTGAGAAGGACTGGTCGGATGATGACGAGGCCGAGGAGGTGCAGGTGCCAAGGAACTGGGTGAACTATGACTTCTCACAGCTTACGATAAATGAAGGCCAACAAGTCCCCTGGGAGTACAGGAGCAACGAAGTTTGCCTCGGTTCGTGCTACAAGACTGCAGAAGAAATGAAGGATGCAATCAAACAGTGGTCCACTTTGTGTTTGCAAAGGGAGTTCAGGGTTGTTAAGAGCAGCAAACAAGTCTATGACATATGCTGCATCACAGAAGGGTGTCCTTTTCGGGTTCATGCATTCTATGGGAAGTGGAATCATTACTGGGAGGTGACCAGAATCGAGGATCACACATGTGTGCTTGAGCAGCTAGACACAGACCACCGGAACCTCACATCTGGTTTTGTGGCAAACTTGATGTATGCACAGATCATTGATAATCCAAGCTACGAGCCCAAGTCTATAATATGTGCCATCGAGGAGAAATTCAAGTACAAAATTAGTTACGGCAAGGCATATAGAGCGAGACAGAAGGTATTCGAGATGAAGTGAGGGACTTATGAAGCATCATATGACAACCTTCCTGCTTTGCTGCACGCCATATGCCAACGAAATGAAGGGAGCTTCTATGACCTTAAGACTTTTCCCTCTGTCTTAAGGCCAGGGAAGCAAGTGCTGCAGTGGGCATTCCTGGCATTGGGGCCGTGCATTAAGGCTTTTAGACACTGTAGGCCAGTCATTTGCATTGATGGGACCTTCCTGACTGGAAGGTACAAAGGCACAATCCTCACCGCCGTTGCCGGCGACGGTAACAATCAATTAGTGCCTTTGGCCTTGGCTTTTGTGGAGAAAGAGAGCGGAGACACCTGGTATTGGTTTCTGGAGAGGCTGAAGAGTATGGTTGTGGGGGATGTGCCAAACGTGTGTGTCATACACGATAGGCACAAAGGTATTCTGCAGGCAATTGAAGAAATGAAGAATGGCAGCACCGAGCGGCAGACATTACCACGATGGCTCGACGTCGTGAGCAGGTGGTGCATCCGTCACATGGGGGCAAATTTCCATAGCCAGTTCAAGAACAAGGCACTGATGAAGCTGTTCAAGCGCTTATGCAGCCAGAATCAACAGAGGAAGTTCAACCAAATCTGGAAGAAACTAGATGACCTTACCAAGAAACAATCAGAAGAGCTGGCAAAGAAACCCGTGACAAATGCAGCAGACGAGCCCAAGTCTCTTGAGGATGTGGGGTTGGACACTGAGCAGACTAGAAGGAAAAGGGGTCGTGCAATTAAGACTTTCAGCCAGTGGATTGAGAATGAGCCCAAAGAAAAATGGGCACTGATCTATGATGAAAGAGGTGCCCGGTATGGTATAAAGACTACAAACTATGCCGAGGTTTACAATTGGGTGCTTCGTGGAGCTAGGGGTCTCCCCCTAGTGGGAATCATAGAGTTTTTCGTGTACCGCACAATTAAATATTTTCATGACCGGTATGGAAAGGCTACGGCTGCCATGGAAAACAACCAATTGATGTGCGGCTACAAGATGACCGAGTATATGGATGACAAGCAGAAGAAGGCTCTATTGCACCGTGCGTATCCGCTGGGTTCAGCTGAACGGCGGTTCGAGGTTCGTTGCAAGGACAAAGGGAGAACGGTGGCCGGACGGGAAAGGGTTACACAAGAGTGTGTTCTCAGGAATGATAGTTGCATTTGCACGTGCCAGAAGCCTCAGCTGCTGCACAAGCCTTGCTCCCATGTGATTGCTGCCTGCTATGAAGCTGGGGGACTGCAGCCCCGTATTTACGTCTCTCCCTACTTCTTCAAGCAAACCATTATGGCTACCTGGAGTTTTGAAGTGTATGGCTATCGGATATTAGTCTCCTTCACCAACAACCCGGGGAAATATGCAACATATATCCCAGATCCTGATCCAGAAATGAAGCAAGGCCGTGGCCGACGAAAGAAGAAGCGCATTAGGAATAACATGGATCGATCTAAAGCTGGTCCAGACGTGCGTATCTGCTCTAAGTGCAATAAGGTTGGGCACACATACAAGAAGTGCACTGCGACGTCGTATTATGATCCAAGCGGTGCCTGCGGGTCATCAAATGTGGTTTCAAATCCTCCGTCAAGGGGCGCTGGTCGTGGCCGTGGCACCCATGAGGGCCTCATTTAGAACTACCTTTCCATTGTTGCAATTATTGTATTATTAGTTATGTAATGTAACTTATGAATTATTATGTAATGGTACTGTAAGTTCTGTATTGTAAGTTTTCACGAATTGGTTATTTAATGTTAGTTCTGTAATATAAGTTCGGTAAAATAAGTTGTGTAATATTAGTTATGTAATGTAACTTCTGAATTATTATGTAATTTAAGTTCTGAATAATGTTTTTTAAATATTATTGTTTTTACCCCAAGTTATGTTTTTAATATTATTGTTTTAATTATTGTATTATTAGTTATGTAATGTAACTTCTGAATTATTATGTAATGTTTTTACTATTATTTTATTTCTATTACTTTTGTCTATGTCAATGTTTATCTTATTCTGTTTTTTTCCACAAATTCCCTGCAGCTATGGCGGACCCAGCGTACGTGACTCCTGAGTTGCTCGACAGGCGACTCGACCAGCAGCACCGTTCGTACCACTCGGCCGTGCTGGGGGTCGACGTCGGGAGCAGCTTTCGCTCTCGTGTCGGCATGACTTACATGCCGCTACACCCCCTCTTTTTTTTGAGGTAAGCCGTCACTTCAAATTGTCAATATTTATGATATGTTACAAATTTGTATCTAATGCGAGCACTACTTTGCGTTGCAGGTTACGCGCAGCAGGCCTTCTGCCTCTCGCGCATCTGGTGGAGGGCGACATGGACCGGTCGCACGTGAAGCCAGCGGACCGCATGACGCGGTTCCAGTTCGACTACTCCTTGCTGGCGGCTCTCCTCGACAGGTGGCGGCCAGAGACGCACACCTTCCACCTCACCGTGGGGGAGATGGCGCCCACTCTGCAGGACGTGGCCTTCCTGCTTGGCCTGCCGCTCGCAGGCGACGCCATGGGGGCGACCGACCCTCCGGCCACTTGGCGGCGGGACCTCCTCGACAGGTTCGCGCACGTTCAGCGGAACGAGCGCGCCCAGGGCTACCAGGAGTTCACCAGCACGCACGGCCCCAGCAAGAAGTGGTTGCTTCAGTTCAGCGTAAGTACCTACACCGTTTTGTTTGAGTTTATATTAGAGTTTATATCTTCTTATATTAGAGTTTAAATTAGAGTTTATATAGAGTTTAAATCTTCTTATATTAGAGTTTATTAGAGTTTATATCTTCTTATATTAGAGTTTATATTAGAGTTTATATCTTCTTAAATTAGAGTTTAAATTAGAGTTTATATTAGAGTTTATATCTTCTTAAATTCGAGTTTAAATTAGAGTTTATATCTTCTTAAATTAGAGTTTATATTAGAGTTCATATTAGAGTTTATATCTTGTTATATTAGAGTTTAAATTAGAGTTCATATTAGAGTTTATATTAGAGTTTATATCTTGTTATCTTAGAGTTTAAATTAGAGTTTATATTAGAGTTTATATCTTCTTAAATTAGAGTTTATATTCGAGTTTAAATTAGAGTTTATATTAGAGTTTATATTCGAGTTTAAATTCGAGTTTAAATTCGAGTTTAAATTAGAGTTTATATTAGAGTTTATATCTTCTTAAATTAGAGTTTATATTAGAGTTTAAATTAGAGTTCATATTAGAGTTTATATCTTGTTATATTAGAGTTTAAATTAGAGTTCATATTAGAGTTTATATCTTGTTATATTAGAGTTTAAATTAGAGTTTATATCATCTTAAATTAGAGTTTATATTCGAGTTTAAATTAGAGTTTATATTAGAGTTTAAATTTGAGTTTATATTAAACTTTATATCTTCTTATATTAGAGTTTAAATTTGAGTTTATATTAGAGTTTATATCTTCTTATATTAGAGTTTATATCTTCTTATATTAGAGTTTAAATTAGAATTTAAATTAGAGTATATATCTTATTCCACTTATTGCAGGCGAACTACATGAGGGCAGACGCTGACGAAGTGACCGTCCAGCGTCACTTGGAGGTGTACCTGCTCTGGCTCTTTGGGTGGGTGATGTTCTGCAGCTCACAGGGGAACTCGTGTCACAGGTTCCTGATCCCTTACGCTACGGCCATCGCGACGCACCCGCTCGAGCAGATTCCTCAGATCAGCTAGGGCTCTGCGGTTTTGGCCGCCACGTACAGGGGCCTGTGCACGGGCGTGCACAAGATTAAGAAGGGAGACCCTATCTTCGTCGGGTGTCCCTTGCTGCTGCAGCTGTGGTCGTACGAGCGGTTCCCAGTTGGCAGACCAGCGATGAGCCCCGAGCCGTACGACGGCCCGGATCCTGGCACGGACCCGCGCGACTACCCCACCATGGGGTCTTTGTGGTGCCTCCGGAAGGTACGTGTTCGAACATTTTTTATTTTTAACATCCTTTTGTTGTTGAGACTTGCTATATTATTTGTATTACTTGTGCAGCCGAGGTGGGCGGGCCAGCAGACGAGGAGGTCGTACGCAGACTTCGTCGGCCAGTTCGACGGGCTCGTTGACGCGGACGTGCGGTGGACCCCCTACACGCCTGACGCGATCCACGCTCGGGCACCGCATGGCCTGTCATTCTTGTGCCAGCGCGACCAGGACTACTGGTTGACGACGAAGCCCCTGGTCTTCGACGTCCACGTGGAGGAGTACGCGATGCACAGGGTGATGAGGCAGTTCCACCTCTACCAGGAGTCACCGCTCCCGGTCGTCCACTCCGTCGACCCGGTCCACCACAGGTACGTGTGTCGTATTTCCGTCCCGCAAGTTTTGTATATTTCTTAACTCACATGGTCGATCTTTGAATAGGTGGACGAGGAGGGGACACACAGCTGGCACACTGTGGCAGCCCGCGGTGGCGCCGTACGTGGTCGGTTGGGCGGACGCGTTGAACCACGTCGTCGCCGAGCACCGCCCGCACTCCGACGAGGCCTTCGCAGCGTACCTGCGGTGGTACTGGCCTAGGACCCGCGTTCGGGTCCTCCGCGTTCCGCCCCAGCCCACTTTCCCCCCGGCGCAGGTGACGAGCACGTACCCGGTACGACGCGACCAGAACTACGCGATTGGGGTAAGTACTACGTCCTTACTGCTATAACACATTTGATCAGTACGCATTTTTATTAACCTAATTGAACAGTACGACATGCTCTTGGAGATCGACGCTACGGCTGCGTTTAGCCGAGCGAGGGCGGACTTCATGACCCCCGCCGACCACGTGGCGACGTACGACCACATTCTGCACCTCCTCACGAAGTTCAGGCGGGCGGTTTCGTGCCGGCACGACGACGCTCCGGCGATTCCACGCCACCCCGCCTCGTCCTCCAGCTCGGCGTCCACTGGACGTACGTACCACGCGCCGCCCAGCTCCTCGCAGCCGCCTTTCCCTCCTATGGGAGCAGGTCCGTCGACGGCACCCTCCGCGCCGTCCAGCTCCTCGCGCCTACACTTCACTTCTATGGGACCAGGTGCGTCGACGGTACCTCCCGCTCTTAGCACGCCTGCCCCGGTTCAGAGCGCTCCCTTCGGGATACCCACGTACACGCCGAGGCCGTCAGCTGTCTACAGCACAGGTACACTATAGTATCCAAGTTTTGTTCGTAACATCCTATCATTGACTAATTACGTTCTCGACTAACGTTTTATGTGACAGGGCAACCACCGATGACCACAGCCAGTGCGTCCACGTCGGCAGAGCAGGCCGTCCACGGCTTAGGTACGTAATTGACCAAACGATATTACTATATACTTTTACTTGCGTACTAACGTGATTGTGTATAATGCAGCGTACGCTTCAGGCGGGACACCCGACGACCCAGTCGAGGAGCACCACCCCGCGGCCACCTAGTGGACGGTCCCCTCCGACATTGAGACCTGGTACCGACAGGGGCAGGGGTCGCAGGAGGAGGTTGGTGGTTCGCAGTTAGGTAGCGCCCCTGTACCTGCTACTCAGTTCTCGCAGCAGCCACCGTTCGCGACACCGCCTCCTGCGGATGCAGGGCGCCCGAGTCGGCAGGCACCGCCACCTGACCCCCTCACGTACTCCGCGCACCACACGAGGGCCGCGCAGCAGGCGGCCAGGAGGGTCAGGCCTAAGGTGGTCAAGCGAGGCCGCATTTAGTTTTTTACTTTTTACGCTCGAGTGATTATGTATTGTACTGGATGTTGTATTATACTTTTCATGTTCAGTACTTTCTTGTTTGTGATATTATTCGTTTTCCTTCATTCGCAAGCATTTTAAAAAATTTACGGTGCGACATACAAATTAAACCGCTTTTTCAATGCAAAAATGAAAAAAAACCCTTACCGCCGTTCCATTTGGCGGCAAGCCTAACCGCCAAATGGAACGACGGTTACTTGGCCGGCGGTTAGAGGAACCGCCAGTTAAAACGGCGGTTAGATTTAACCGCCATTTAAACCGGCGGTTAATCCTAACCGCCGGTTTATTTGGCGGTTTCTCTAACCGCCGAATGAATCGGCAGTTAGCTTCTCTTGGATGACAGAATTGTTATTTTTGAAAAATCGTAAAAAAAAATTAAAAAAAATTCCGCAGTTGGCGAGCTGATTTTTTATGGGGGATCCTGTGGTGGCGGGCGCCCCGGGTTCTGTAGGTGCCTGCTTTTTGTGGAAGGTCCATTTGTCCCCGCACCGAGGAGTGTCCGTCCGAGTCCGGAGAGGCCGTATTAAGTTGGGTTAGGACTTTTAATTATTGAGTTAATTTGTACCAGCGCTGCACCTACACTTGACACGTAACAGCCGGTTTCTGGTTTCTGAACCTCCCTGCTCCAAATCCTGCCTCAATATTTGCCATCAAACAAGCTTTACTCCTGTGAGAAGGGGAGTTAAATTTCTAGAGAGGAAAAAAACAGAGAGGGAGCTGTTTATTCGGCGCCTGTGCCTGTATGGTTCGTCCGGAGCAAATTTGATTTTGATTCGTGACTGGACTCGGGAGTCGGTCGGGAACGGTCGCTGTTGGGCCGTGCCGATCAAAATTGTGGCTTGCGGCGTTGCGCGGCCCCGCTGATGTGTGATGTAGGGGCAAGCGCGAGCCCATAACGAGTCGGCCCCACACAGTTTGGTTCGCGGGGTCCCCGTCTCGCCGTGTATGAATGCGGCACAGTGTGTGGCGTCGGTACATCGAAATTAGACGTAGGAGTATAATACTAGCTTTTGGTTTGATTAAACTTCTAACCTAACACCAGTCTGTGCAGGCATTGCTGCTTAATTTACTACTGTAGTTCATAGTTGCGTGCGACAGGAATCCAAACAGGGTTCGTACTATGTGGTGGTCATGATAGAGCTCAGTTGTGGTGGGCTTTGGATCTTGATTCAACGTTAGGCCATCGAGGCGCATCAAAATGTTGGGCTTTCAAAAGGCCTTTTCGGCCACAAAAATTAGAAAGCAAACGCTTAAAACGTGGAGGATTGCAGAGCCATTTTGATCTTTCCGAGAGCGTAGAAAACAACAACGCTTCGGCATATGCAGTATAGAGGGGATACTGGAACTGTAAACTGTTGGTCTGTCCGGAGCAATCCCGTTAACCCCTTTTTGAACTCTAAAATGAACTTTGATTCAGGATTTTTCTTTTCTACTTGCCTAAAGTTTGCTTCGAGGCTGCCGAACAACATGCTCGCGATGCGTCACGCCACTTTTCCGCACGAAAGATTTGCATGTTCAGAAATTGGCACGTTCACAGACTGTACCACATGGCAGTTAGGCTCTGCCTTGCCTGAAGGTGCGGTTCCAGCGCAACCAAACCAAGAGGGTCACCATCAGAGGAACCGCCATTGAACTGCCGCTTCAGTTGCTGACGGCAACATGCTCCTAATTGACATGTTACTGAACACATAGTTACATATCACATAAGACACGCAGTTCCCCGCCATATCTGACCACACATATACGGTGCCAAGGCGGGATCAGACAGGCGTACAGGCAGGTCGCTAGTATAATACAGGCTGAGATTGACGATCGCTTAGTTTCTTGTTAGGAGATCGAATTGGGTCAGGGAGTTTGAAATTCTGCACCCCCGCACATGCTGATGCGGTAGCAGTAGTCGTCCTTCCTCGGTTTCCTCCGGGCAGACCAGAGACCAGGCCGGCTGCTCCTGGTGAGGCTGGCCGGACTTGCTCCTCACCTGCGCCTGGTCGTGTTCGCCGGCGCCCACAGGTCGGCCCCGTTGCTCTGGGTCAGCTGCAGCGTGAGGTCCACCGGCACCAGGCACAGCCCGCGGTTCCGGAGGCTGTAGTGCTCGGGATCCTGAATCACGTGCCAAACACAAAGAGGTTATCAGGATGTACCTGTGTTATGAACTCGGGTTTCTTGAACGGAGACAATTGCAGATTGTACTGGTGACTGGTCTTCCATACGACCAAACCTAGCAATCTAGCATCTTCTACAAGTTGCATTCAGATTTCATGGAGGCGAGGGATGGCGAGAGCTCACCTCAGGCGCGGTGCCGGCAGGCGGAGGAGCACGCATGTAAGGGGAGCTCAGGACCTGCAAAATTTGTTGCATTGCCATGAGAAGATATGAATGAACAGCAAACTGAAGATCATGTGCGGTCACTGAAAGCAAGACCTCGAGCTGCTGGTGCAGGAACTTGATGTACCCAGACGCCTCCTGCAGAACAGAAGCCGTATCCGTCTGCAGCAAAGAAGCAAAAAAAAGGTTTCAGAGGTCGCAAAAGGTAATAGATCGAAAGCTGAAATGGGGATGAAAATTGCAGAATTCAGTACCTTCCCAAACGGTGACACTAGCTGCTGGAGCGCTGCGACCCTCTCGCCGATCTTGTCCTTCTTCTCCTGCTCGATCGCAGCAAGAAAGCTTCAGCCAAACAACCATGGAAGATTGTACGAGATGTGCAAACTAACATCATATACGGTTGTACCTTTGGCGACACGGGGGATGTCCTTGGGCTGGCATTCCTCGGCTTCTTCGAGGTCATGCTTCCAAACTCCTCCGAGCTGGTGGTGACGACCGCCTTGCCGCTGAAGTAGCTGTCGGTGTGGTTCCTCTTGCTGTGATTGGCCACTTCAGCCATCATCATCTTCTTCACTACCAGTAGGCTAGTACTTCCTTGCCGTGTCTTTCTGCTGAAATTCAGGAGGGAAGTATAGGTAAGACGAACCCCCTTGCTCCTATACTAGGGTAAAAAGCTGACTTTTACAGCTGTATCCGTTGGTTCAGAGGTCGGTTTCATGGAAAATCACTATCACCCGGCTCAAAAGCCCGGTCTTGAGATGGTGCCCAGCTACTTCACATGAACTAGTAACACAGCAAAAGATAGACATGACAGGACAAGGTCAATGGTGCCATTAACCTCAAGAACCTGTTTTTTCTGAAGAGGAACTTTGTTCTGGAAAATCAGTCCAAACAGTGCCCAGAACGAAAAGGATTTTCTTCTTTTTCAGATCACTCCAAACCCTGTTCTGCTTTCACCTTTGGACGCGAGTGCAGGGGAGGCAGCCGCACTACAAGATTCTGGGCAGCAGTGCAGTCCAAGTGTCCAACTCCTACACTACTACTGCTGCACCATTTTTCACACTAGTGAAGGCCTGCAGTTTCCGGTTTATATAATGTACTGATCTTCTGTTAATTGGCGATTTTGTTTGCTTCCAGTGATGCCATTTGGAACTTATCCGAAGGTTCTATTTTGCTGCCATAAAAAATTTGTTGGGAGTAATCACATTGGAGAAGACAAGTTGCAGCTCACGAGTTCAGAGACCTTGTCTTCCCAGTTGAGCTTAAACAATTGCAGACCCGATTGGTCAGAGCAAATAAACTAAGGGCCTGTTTAGTTCCTTGCCCATTTTGCAAAATGAGAGCATTTTGCATTCTGCACGTTTCCCAATGCATTTTTTTCTTTCTGTACACGCACTCCAACACACCCAAAATGCATAACGTTTTGCATTCTGGTGCAACTAAACAGGCCCTAAGGCAATCCTTATCTACCGAAATTAGAAACGTGTGGTTCGAGGCAGAGTTGTAGACACCTGCAGGACATTAGGCCTCCTCCAACGAGGCCATCTCAGCTAGCTTAGAGCTGGCTGACGTGGGATTTGTGCATCCGTGGAAGAAAGAGAAACTAGAAAACACTCAACGCTAGCGTGGGATGAAGAGCTAAGCTCATAGCGCGCGTCTCGATGCATATGTGGGGCAGCACCGTATGCACATGCATGCTCTCTCTTGCCCTCGTCTGATCAGCGGATAAATCAAAGTAAAAAATTATTTGGTGATGGGCCCAACAATAAAAAAACAAGGGCACAAAAAATAAGACTGATAGATCGACGAGCTGTTTTGATGACGTGGGAACGCCACGTCACTCTATGAGCTAGTAGCCGGCTCAACCTTTGGAGTAGGCCTTAGGAGCTCCCTACGGCCTTCAGTCTTTCAGGCAGAGTTGTCCACCGTGCTTTGTATATTGTGCACAGTACACTGTTGATAACTAAAGATGAGCTGCTCCATGATTAAAGTAGTAGTTCACAGCTCTACTTAAAATACGTATAAACCTCGTAAAAACTAGTATAGCTTATATCAGATAGTAGCTCTCATAAACCACAATCATGTCTGAACATGAACGAAAGCTACGGTCCGCCGCACGAATAATTATCATCATACGAGTCGGTATCACGCCCTTGATGCGTATTATGGCTTCGTAATAATGATCAGGGATCAGCGGACGCGTATTGTCGTCATGGCACGTTCCAGTCAGGAGGCGGGCCCCGCATTCTGGTGCATGCGCAAGGCACCAAAGCAGGCGCCAGCTGTTGGTGAGGTTAGCGAGCAGCGACGGACGGGCGCTGGCGGCTGGCGCACAGCCTCTATGCCCCTAGCGTCTTCCATTTGGGCGTCCTTCCAGGGGCCTCTGATTGAGAGTCCCAGACAAATCAGGCCCATTGACTGCGTGCTGCTACAGCCTACAGGAGAAGAAAAGCCGGCTTGGACTGTACTAGTGCTCTCATGGTAGGTCGTAGGAGAGCTGCTAGGCCACACCCTGTTGATGATCCATTTGGAAGGATCAGGGCAAAGCCAGTCAACATTTTGATAAAGGTCTTGTTTAGTTACATCGAATTCGACCAATTCGACCAAAAGTATCTTTTTGAAAAACGTGCCCCCCTCTCTGCTTTTACGCTTCCCAATGCATTTTGTTACAGTCAATTCGATCGAATTCGCACGAACGAAACAAGGCCAAACTCTTGGTGGCACCTTGTTTTTGTTTTTTTGGGGGTTCTGAACTTCTGACAGAGAAACTATGAACCTCATACGTGTATGCATGAGTTCACGGATCATACTACTACATGTCCTTCTACATTCTAGCACTAAAAAAATCATGTTCTTTATTTAAGGAAAAACAAATACAGTTGTGGAGGCAAACAAATTGGGTGAAGTAAAAGGACTAGGAGAGGACAAGGCGGTTGTCCCCTTCGAAGATGCACGGTGGAAGGGGATGCACGATTGATTGACGAATTTGTCAAGTAGCACTAGTTCCGAGCACCGAATCCAGGCGCCCTTTTTCTTCGCATGGCTCCTCCGGTCCTTCATTACTACGCCTCCGTCCAAACCGCTCTACTACTAGCGTTTGATCTCTAGACTCTAGCACAACCTCGCAAGCATCTCTGCATGCTTTGAATGAAATATAAATAAATAAAATACTAGTAAATCTCTCTGCGAAATCAAGAGTACTAGCAGCAGCAGCAGGCCTTTAAGCCAAAGTCGGAGACCTTCAATACGCCCCCGTCCTTGCCCTCGTCGCGACGCAATTAAAGATTAATTTCTGTTAGAGAGGAGTAATCTGGACCGTCGTCTAATTAAAATCTGGTCGCCGACGTAGGCGGATATCCGTAGCCACCCGGGCGCCAGCTGTGAGGAAAGGACGCGCGCGCCAGCCGAGACGACCACCCGCTCGCCGCCTGCGTTGCCTGCGCGGCCGCTGACACGTACGACGCGCATTGCGCCGCGCCATGCTGCGTGCGCAGGCCATGGCTCTGCCTACCCTGTACTCAGTACCCGACTACCCGTCCCCTCTCTCCCTCCGGCTGCTTGTCGGTGTGAACGGAAGGACGGAGGAATCAAAGACCACGGCAGGCAAGCATGCACACCCGTGCAGGCGCCATGGCTGGGCACGGAAAAAAGTCACCGCCTCGCCGTGGTTTAACCGGTGCGGCGAGCTAGTGCTAGCGGTGCTGAGCTCGCCGGACACATGGTACAGAAGCGATTAACCACACACAGAATATATTTCGAAGAATATAGCTAGCTACTCATATAGCTAGGATCAAGCAAAACCAAATCGTTTGGGCTGCTAGCTACTTTGGAGACCGATCGAGGAGACTGATTGCAGAAAGGAAGGAAGCGGAAAAGCTCTTACCAGGATCGATGGTGGCAGTCCCTGCGCCTCGCGGAAGAAGGAGAGCGAGCGCGGGAGGCGGCGATGCAGATGGCGCTTGCTACCTCTCGCCGGGAAACGACGGAGCCAGCAGCGGAGCTCGCCGCGCGCCGGGCCTGCGCGCTTGTCCTTCCTGCTCGCGCGCGGCCGTGTCTCCTCCTGTGCCTCCGGTGTCGTCAGAACCCAGAGAGAAGAGGCAGGCACCAGGACCAGGCAGGCAGGAGGAGAAGGCGGCTGGAACTGGATGGTGGTGGGGTGGGGAAGACGAGGCTTTATGCAAGGGTTTAAGGATGGATGCGGCGGGGCCGGGGCGGGGACATTTGGGGATCAGGGAAGAGGGACGCCCTGGCCATTTATATACAGCTCAGGAGTTTTGCCTTGCGCCCTTGCTGCTGTGCTACCTGGGTGCGGAACTGCGGATAGATTTCCGGCATTATTATACTACATAGAATATATTTTTCTGAATGCAAAGAAACTATTTCTCCACTCTGTCTCTCTAAGGGCGAAACAAACAGGGTTTCTTGCCACGAAATCGTTAGGTGCACAGCCCGGATGAGCTAATAAGGGACAAGCGAAAAGGGGGCCGGTGCTCCTGGCCTGGCGTGGCGTGGCGTGGCGTGGCAGAGGACGAGGGAGGGGTGGAGTGGTGCATGGCATGTTTGTGCAATTGTGCCAACACCTCGCGTGGCGTTGTGGGTGCAACGGATGTGCGCCGAGCACTTGCGTCCGCTTTACCATGCCTGGGAGCCTGGGAGGGCCGCCCTTTTCGCGGATCCTTTTCGGGCCCTTTTGTTTTTTCGGACGCATCGGCCTCGGTGACAGCTAATATCCAGAGCGCGGAGAGAGAGAGAGAGGGAAAGGCGACGATGCGATGCGACCGGGGGCTGGGGATCGGCGAGACGAGGACGGGACGGGAGGTGGCGACGTGACGCCATATGCGCAGTCCACAGCGCCGGAGCGCGAGCGAGTCAGCGAGCGCAGGGGACAGGGACAACCCGGGTTTATTGCTCCCGCAGCTCCACCGCTCCGGCCGCGCAGCCGTGGCGCGCCGCGTGAAAGGGGCGTGCGTTTCTGTTGCGGTCCGGCACGGGGGAAGGCGACAGTTTCTGCGGCGGGCGGGGGAATGGACTGTGTGCGGCGCACCGCGTACAGTGCGCAGCGGGGGCCGCGCGCCAGGGTGTGGACAAGGATACGGTTCGTATACGGAAGGGATAGGTCCGGGCCTGACTTCGCTATGCCCTGGCTGCGCACGGGTAGGGGCAGGTGCCCGCGCGTCGCTTCTGCCAGGGCCGCGGCACCGGCACGAACGCGTGCGGGCCTGGCGTAGCGTGCATCGTCGACTGCCGCTCTGGACTGGCACGGGAGAAGATTGTCTGCGTACACGTCTGGTGTCTCTGCCTGCGTGTCCCCTCGTTTCATCTCTTGTGTGACAAATCGAGACAAAAGAAGTCGCGGGTGCCATGTCGATCGAACGCAGTGTGGTGTTGTGTATAGATAGGTTCCGGTTCGATTTCCCAGCCGGGTCTTTGCTCTCTCTTTTCGTTTGTGTGTCTGAGAGAGAGGTAGGCCTTTGTTATGTCATTGACTTTCTGCAGTCAGGCAGGCACACGTCGAGCTTGTTAGACTTGCAGGATCAATTAGCTCATAGCTAGAACATCAAAATATGAGAAATTAGGGCACACCTTCACTCGATGAAGAAACCATCCTATCAGAAAGGAATTCGATGGTAGAAGTCCTCCCCGGTGTTGCAAACCAAGCTCGATCGGTAGCTAGAGGTCTTTTTAGTGGTTTTCCTCTCTAGGAGTTGAATCCCATGAATGTTTCAGAGGTCCAAAGGGTACCACTCTTTTTATAGTGGTTTGCACACCGGGGGGACGACACCGGTTAGTTCTAGGACCCTCCGATCAAGGGCATAAGCCAATTTGGCTTTGGTCACTGACAATTAGATATTTATTGTTATTAGCATAATCCAATTTGATTTTGGGTTGCTAAGCACACCATTTGGTAGATGTGTTCATACCTAGCCTTTAATCAATCCAACATTCTCCCCCTTAATAAGGCAAAACATCACAAGCTTATTTCTCAATAAAACAAAAATACCAAGACACAGAGTTACAATAGTTGTATAAGCACCATTGAACCCTAATGACTATAGTATATCGTTCTATTTCAAATTGAAACTTCCTTAACTTAGGAGCTCCATAAACTTAAACTTATATGTCCATTTCTTGTTTTTAAATTTATACCGAGACAATCGATTACAATGGTCAATTAAGTACTGTTAAACCAATTGACTACAGTATATTGTTCCATTGCAAAATGGACCTTACTTATGGGGAGACGGTCTCCTAATAGTCCCACTTAATCCAGAATTGGTATTTGAGATCTCATTTATCCTCAAATTCTAGGCTTCCATCAGTCTCAAGCCGGCAATAAATTGAGAAGAGCCTTAATGAGGAAATTCAATAAACTTAATTATCATCCTTAATCTTTACAGGCCTGTGTACCATAGTATAAGCTCGGTACTTATGGGCTGAACATGAGTTTCATACTTAATGTTATTCATTTGATTCTGGATTCCACTTCCATCTTTCACAATGTCATGTGTTTGGCAGTAACACTTTGACTTGTTGGTTTTGGAAGTAAATTGCACTCATGCAAAATGCATTCTGGAAGAACATTAGGTTAAGTTTCCTTAAACCTTAAACTTTATATTTCAAACCAAATCCACACAGCCCACTGTGAATTTGTTACATACCATACCTCTCGATAATCTTGCATTACTAATAATACTATTAGAAGTCTTGCATTATTAGTGATGCCAACAGAGATTGGTCAGAGCCACTCCACAATATGGCTCCGCCACATGTGAAGATAAACATATTGTGGCTATAATTTCATCAGCACACCTTATTCAATCATTGTCTAAGTAACCTACAACATTGTGGTTACAGACCTTGTGAGAGCATGTAATTCTCAACACTCTGCATTAACACAGAGTTATTCTTAGTAAATTTCCAGTGGTCCAGTCCTGGAATAATATCTGCCAAAAATTCTCGGTTGCATATACTAAGGATAAACATAAAACCGAGTGCACATAATATTAATGACAGTCTTAGCTTTAATGAAAGCTCCATTGCCCTTAATAATAGGAGTTTGCTTCAGAACTTAAGAGACTCTCTTAAGCTAATGTTTTCTTTACGAAACTCCCTCTTATTGGACCTATCTTGGTGATCCTTTTAAAATCATAAGGTCTATCACCAAAGATAAACTCAAAAGCCCAGATCTTTAACACATGCTCTGGGTCTTATATTGTGATATCCTGGCCCAAGGCTTAATAGGATTGATAGAATACTCATACCAACAAGTTGCAACTTTTTTTCGGGAGCTCATCTCGAAAGAACTCTGAGGTTAAGCGTGCTTGGCCTGGAGCAATTTTGGGATGGGTGGCCGACCGGGAAGACCTTCCCGGGTGCGCATGAGTGAGGACAAAGTGCGCGGAAAAGACTTGTGTTGGTCTGTGAGGGGATTCTTGAGTCCTAGAGCTGCCAGGTGTAAGCGGGCCCGGACTCGGGGGGTCGGGACGTTACAATTGGTATCAGAGCTGACTCTCGCGGTTTCACGGGCGAGTGGGGTCGCAGTTGCGCAGGCATGGTGCGCATGGCTGGTGTGGGCCCGGAGTGGTCACACAGCATGGCACATGCGCTGGCATTGGGCACACGGACGTGGCCAAGAGAGGACGTTCCTGGCTTGGGGTTGACCGACGAGGACGTCGGTCTTCTAAGAGGGGGAGGATGTGATATCCTGGCCCAAGGCTTAATAGGATTGATAGAATACTCATACCAACAAGTTGCAACTTCTTTTCCGAGAGCTCATCTCGAAAGAACTCCGAGGTTAAGCGTGCTTGGCCTGGAGCAATTTCGGGATGGGTGACCGACCGGGAAGACCTTCCCGGGTGCGCATGAGTGAGGACAAAGTGCGCAGAAAAGACTTGTGTTGGTCTGTGAGGGGATTCTTGAGTCCTAGAGAGCTGCCAGGTATAAGCGGGCCTGGACCCGGGGGGTCGGGACGTTACATATATGGAATATCCCAACTGTTGATCATCAACAAGGTGTTTGTCCAAACAAAATTAGACTTATTCACACTGGTCTTATTATAATATTGAGATTTCTTTGTGTTAGGCTCTATCTTCCTTCCAGTATTTAAACTGAAAGTTCAACTCTCCAAATCACATTAACTTTTGGATAATAGGAACATAAGTCCAATCCTTAAGTTTTAAAATGCTTGTCAAAAGGGCTCCCACTGATCTCAACATTCCTCAGCATTAAAACCCATTGTAATTATTTGGACAATCAATATCGGTACCTATTATATGGATGTAGCTTAAAACCTTAATATCACAAAGCATAATGAGATCTATTTGTGATACACACTTGCATTCATTTAGGAAAAACACTATTTTTCCATAATCATCTCACACATATATACATGTGTGCAGTTCTACCAGTGGTTTAGAGTAAACCAAAATAGGAACTAAAAAGTCAACTCTATACAATAAGTCTCAATATCAATAAATTATTTATTATTTATATATGTATATTTTAGCTCATTTTATTTTAATTATTATGAGACTTTCCATTCCTCTCCCTCGAAATGACAATTTCGATAAACTGTCATTATTGACAATAAGGAATTTTAAAATTCCACCTTAAGGGAAGTTTATAGAGTTTAAAATATCCTAGAAGTTCCCAAACATATGTTTACTCTCACTCTACGCACACAAGGTGCATTATTGGAACGGAGGCAGTAAAACCATGACACCAATGGAAAACTTCCAACAGCTCAATGTTAGCCTCCTATCCTTAAAACTTTGTTGCTCTTGAGATGATGTTGGTAATATCACTTTTGTTTGGCCAACATCCTTAAACACACTATATCATGAGCATAATTTTTTTTACCCTATCTAAGATCCATAGTAAAGTAAACCAAAATAGCTCCTATTTATGCCTTCACCCGTATTGGGTATTCTTATAATCACCACTTTGTTAAGGCCAAAATGGTTTTAAGTTAATAAAGGACACTTTATTTAAGTTGCTCCCCCTGATCTTTGTAACCAAAAGGTTCTTTATCGGGAGCAAACTTTCATTATCATATTCGTGTGCATAATCTCAAGAGTAACAAGTTACTCCATTCCATATCAAGATACCCAAAAGCTAAAAAACAACCATGAAGACTATGATCGAATCCAACAACATTTATCAACAATAGGGATATACCATTAATTGTCTCATTGTGTATCCACCTAACGTGCTTTTAATCCCTTGATAATCTGAATAAAAGAACGACAGAGACTCAATTAATGATCTTATATTCCTTAACCGTATAGCCAATGGCATAAACAGAGAAGGGTCACCATTAAGGTAGTATTCTGTGACTGCAAACAACGTTGGTTAGTATGCGGTCACGGTCCATAATCTTAATCACTTCATTATCGCTGGTCAAAACACCCCATTGGTTTCATTTGACCAAAGAGAACAACCTTCCTGGTGATGCATGACTACAATCGACGTTGGTCAGAATGTAATCATGTACCATCAGTTACCTTCATCATATCTCTAATCAAAGACTTCCCGTTGGTTCCATCTTTGATTAGGGACATCTTAATATTTATAATCATGATCTCATAGAGGTTTTAGGCAAAATGCCTCAGAATGTAAAGAATTAATCAAATGGCATAGCACTATAAACGACGATGGTCAGAGTATAGCAATAAGCCACCAATTAATTACAATAGAGCTCATCAAGTCTCTGACCAGAATACATTGATCAAAGACAAATTATCATGATTATAACTATACTGCGGAAGCATTATCATAAGACAAAACACCACATAATCAATTACTTTAGGGCTCACAAGAACATTATTCCCATCTCAAACATAATTGGGATTGAATCTACGGGGAAAATCATCTTTATTAATCAACCCCAATCTTTATCTTTTCCTCGAAATTCCTTTTGACTTTATTTGTGGCCTAGCCGAAAAAATGTCTAAAAGCCTGCCTGTTCATGCCCAAAGATTGGGCCCACCAATTATGCAAAGGCTTAAGAACACAATTCTTGGTTGTTGGACAATCCTTCAATTTTGACAATTCAATTATCATAAACAACTTTGGTCAGAATACAATCATGAATCATCCTTTGTTTAATGCCCAACTTACAGTCCTGATCTCAATACAAAATTTTCCGTTAGTTCCATTTTGGTTGAGACCGATTTTAAATATTTAAGGCCACAACTATTATTTGTCCATCAGTAAATAGAACATGCATTCCATTCACCAATGCATCATATCTCAATTTCGAGGAAAATTGTCATCAAATGTCTTTACCCATTTCTTAGGCCACATTTATTTGATGACTCATCATACTATTCCCAAAAATAGGGCTTTCTTGATCATGTGATGCTTATGAGCAGAATATGCCCACTTTATATCATTTATCCTTAGTCATAAGGAATAATCATCAAAATGATGATATATCATTATTATGGGCATCAAGCTGTAAACAGTGCACCTGAAAAGTCTAGGTGACCTTAGTTTTTGCACTGAATAATCACCCCAAAATTTTCGATGATAAGATTCATCGATCATTTCTTATAAACAACCTTCTTTTATTATTCAAATCCATAAACACGTTGGTCAGATTATGGATAAGAACAATAAAATTTTACAATAAATATTTATCAAACGCGTTGGTGAGATTGATAAATATAAGCCACACTCGATTTCATCAAAAAAATTCCCATAAAAAATTCTCATAATTAAATCATCCCGTTGGTTTGGATTTAATCAAAAGAATTTTAGTAAATTGCAATTCTCTAATCAAGTTCTCCCGTTGGTTCAAACTCAATTAGAAAATTACACCATTAGTTTTGCAGCGAAAACATGCATTAATTTGGGCATAATGACATTAAATACTAATGCCTCATAATTTCATTAGAATAATTAAAGCCCAAAACTTATTATGGCCCACCTTAAGTAAGAACATTTTGTGACATATACTAATTAATCAATGTTGGTTGGAAAAATAAATATAAGTCACTCTTGAGCTCAACATTAAAATTCTTTGATTAAATTTTCCCTTCGGTTCCAATTTAATCAGAGAACTTAACTTAAATTTGCAGTAAAAACTGCACATTATTTGGCCATAATAATCATTAATCGATGCCTTAATATTTGGGAAGAATTAATCCAATTGCACCGAAATTTTTTGTATAATCATAATTATAATAGTACTAAAATCACTGAAATAATGAAGCCTAAACTTCATTTGTCCCGACCCAAATGGCCCAATACTATGCAGCCCATGTCTCCATTTCAAATGATTTTTTTTAACGGACTGCATCAAACCTATTTTCAAAATTTTAGCCAAGTTATGTTGGACTATCCATTACTAATTTTGCCAAACTATCCAACAACATTCAATATCAATCTATAACAAGCAATATCATACAATAATTGATTCACCATTTCGTCCACATACTTCCCTTATCCATATCTCTACACCCATTAACCAAGCCACTGATGTGAGACAAGCGATCAAGCAGCTTCATGTAACCGCGAAGGACGGACAACTCGAGTTGATTTTAACCATGCATGGGACAACCTAATCGTACGACCCGTGAGAGACACCCAGGACCTCACGGGGCAACCGTTCCCATCTCTCCCTGCCATCTGCCATCGGGGACCACTCCGCCCGAGTGCACGCCCCAACGGACCCCAGGTGCCCCAGGCAAACCTGTGCCGCGGCCACTGCTACACTCGCCATCAACCCCTCGCCCAAGGGAGTGGAAAAACCCGTCAGACGTCAGTTTGAATCAAGTACTAGGTTTACCAGTTTACCATATTTTCCGGCATACTATTAGTACCTTCAAAAGCTTGACCAACAACGCCCCACCCTCAATGCCTTAGCCAACAATCCTCTTTGCAAACGGGACATTCACCCAACATTCATATCGCACGAGCCCCGCTTGCCGAACTTTAAGAGCTGATATAAAATAAAACCTATATCTCGCGAGTGACCAAGCAATCACTCGACTTCTACCGGTCCTAATTAAGCATAGCCTTCTATACGACCTACACATGCTAGTATTAGGACATAGGTGCCTAAGGATCATGCATCTATGGTTTCAATCAACTCCTCAAAACTTAAATGCGCAAAGTAAGGCACAAGCAATGAGAGTTAGTGCAAACGGGGTTATGCTCCGGAGCTTGCCTTCTTGATCAGCGATGGCCTTGGGCCCTTCCGGATTTTGATCCGGGTCTTGCGTAGCGGAGTAGTTTATTTCGGCGGCGGCGGAGTCACCCTCGGGCTCGACGTCAATCTCGTACACGTCGTCGGTGATGGTGTGCTCTACACGAGATTTGAATGACTACATGAGATGCATGAATGCTTAAACTATCCAACATAAGACTAGCCCTAGCAATTCCTACACAGGATAATCATTGGTGAAACTTAAGTAACAAAGAGGTTCATTTCGCCCAGAACCGGTCTGACCGGTTTTGGAAACCGGTTGGACCGGTTTGGCCAGCCTAAACACTATTATTGGAACGAAACGTAAATCAACTTACCAATGTATATGTATTCAGGAATTAATTCCTTTTGTAAGGTTCTTAATTTTTAGTTAGTTTTAACAAAAGTATCTAGGGCCCTTGGGTAGGCATACCAGGATCACTCCTTCTATCACATTAACCTATCCACTTTCCTTTTCCCCAAGGCATGAATAACTCGGGTCAAGAGGCACTTAACTTACTCTACTAATCATAATAGAACCATTTAAGGTGTTTTGGCATTTCTAACTTAGGTTTAGGACTTAGGCAACAATAACCAAACTTTCTAGCCTACATTTGCATGAAGCAATATATCTTCAAGCAATCAATTGCACACAGGCCCTAGAAATCCTTTGGCATAAGCCCCCAACCCTACCCAAAATCCTTACCCCGGGGTTCCTGCTCCTCCCTTTGGCTCGAGCCACACCGAGCTCGGCTCGGTGCAATGCCGGCGGCAGCAGCTTGGCTCGGGGAGGGAGCGTAGAAGAGAGAGGGATGGCCGGGGATGGCTTGGGCGGTGAGAGGGCGAGGCAAGGAGCTCGGGAGTGAGCTGAATCGGACGAAATGACGAGGGGAAGAGAATGAAAACCGAGGAGGAGACCTCCGGGCGCGGTGAAGCGAGGACGGGGTGGTCCACCTGCTCCCCGAGCTTGTACGTGGCGCAATACCGGGCCAAACACCTCGCACGAGTCACAGTGAGTCGCGGCCACGTGTCCCCAACGGCGCAAACGCCCATACCGCCGCCGGGAAGGCCCATCCCGCGGCGGTGGTTGGCGACCGACTGTTGCGGTGGTGGGGTAAAACACCCACCGCAACAGTCTGTGGTGCCGAAAAACACTGTGCCGCCAAGTAAATTTCGAATTCCGCGTGCCACCGACTGTTGCGGTCATGGACTTGGCCTAGCACCGCAACATTCGGCGCCATGAACATGCTCAACTATAAAACATGATCATGAACTGTTGCGGTGATGCAAGAGTATGAGACCACCGCAATAGTCTGTCGATCCAGAGAGAAATTTTACTGTGGCGACCGACCACCGACTGTTGCGGTGATGCTAGGGAGACCACCGCAACTTCCTGAAGTATCGATTTTGCTCTTTTCAGTTTGATGTTGATTTTTGTTTGGGAATTTTGATTCAAGTGTTTACTAACTAAGCCTTGTTTCCTATGGTGATTAATACGGTCACACATGCACACATATGCACAAACAAGACACTATATTTATGCGATGATGCTTGCCATTAAGGATTTAGTTAAGTTCATTAAGGTTCGTAATTACAATAGTGACACCCAGGGTGTCACAGCCTCCCCCCCTTAAAAAGAATCTCGCCTCGAGATTCCAGTGCAGGAAATTTAGTGCGGAAAAGATGTTACCTGGGATGGAGCACATGAAATCCGGATATTTAGATCGGAGATATGACTCCTCTTCCCAAGTAGCTTCATCTTCAGTATGATTACTCCATTGAATTTTATAGAATTTGATGGCCTTTCGCCTTGTGATTCTCTCCTTTTGATCAAGAATCTTGATAGGATGGTCCTCATAGGTGAGATCGGGTTCCAGGGGAAGTTCTTCATAAGGAATAGATTCTTCTGGAACTCGAAGACATTTCTTGAGTTGGGAGACATGAAAAACATTGTGAACGGCGGAGAGATTATCTGGAAGTTGAACTTTATAAGCCACGGGTCCACACGTTTCTAGAATTGGGAAAGGTCCAATATGGCGAGGAGCTAATTTTCCCTTCACCCCAAATCTTTGAACGCCCTTGGTTGGTGAAACCCGAATATAAACATGATCTCCCACTTGAAAGGTCAAAGGCTTCCTTCTTTTGTCATAGTAGTTCTTTTGGCGAGATTGTGCAGCCTTAAGATTTCTCTGGATGACTCGCACCTTATCCTCAGCCTCTCGAACTAAATCTGGCCCGAAGAAATTTCGCTCACCGGATTCGGACCAGTTCAACGGGGTTCAACACCGTCGCCCATACAAGGCTTCAAATGGTGCCATTTTAATGCTTGCTTGGTAGCTGTTGTTGTATGCAAATTCAGCCAAAGACAAGCATTGATCCCAATTTCTGTCATAATGCATGACACAAGCTCTAAGCATATCTTCCACTATTTGATTTACCCTCTCAGTTTGGCCGTCAGTTTGAGGATGATAAGTGGAGCTATGGATCAACTTGGTGCCTAGGGAAGCATGCAACTGTTCCCAAAAGCGAGCAACGAACTGGGTGCCTCGATCAGAAATAATTGTTCTGGAAATCCCATGAAGGCACACAATCCGATCGATGTAAATTTGAGCATACTTCTTGGCATTGTAATTGGTATTGACCGAGATAAAATAAGCGGCCTTGGTGAGCCTGTCAACAATTACCCAAATAGAGTCATGCCTCTGGGAGGTATTGGGCAAACCCACAATGAAATCCATGGATACGTCATCCCATTTCCAGGATGGAATAGGTAGAGGTTGCAATGTTCCAGCCACCTTGAGATGACTTGCTTTTACCCTTTGACAGGTGTCACACTCGGACACGTATTTGGCAATCTCCCTCTTCATTCTTGTCCACCAAAAGTTCTCCTTCAAATCTTGGTACATTTTGTTGCTGCCTGGGTGGATAGAGAATTTGGACAGATGGGCTTCATCAAGAATTTGTTTTCTTAGCTCACGGTCTTTAGGTACCACAAGCCGTTGCTCAAACCAAAGAATTCCTTTCCAATCTTGCCGAAAGCATTTATATTTGGGCAACCCTTGAGCTAACCCTTGCTGGATATGAGCGACTCCTTTATCTTTGTATTGGGCCATGATAATTCTTTCTCTCAAAGTGGATTCCACCACCATGTGGCTTAATGAGCCTTGAGGAATGATCTCCAAATTCAACTTGGACATCTCATGGCAAAGTGTGTCATTAAAAGACGCGATGGTGAGACAATTGCACTGAGCCTTGCGGCTTAAGGCGTCAGCTACCACGTTGGCCTTTCCTGGATGGTAATGTACCTCAAGGTCATAATCCTTGATCAGCTCTAACCATCTTCTTTGGCGCATATTCAAATCGGCCTGGGTGAAGATATACTTGAGGCTTTTATGGTCGGTGTAGATGTTGCAATGAGTGCCCATAAGATAACGCCTCCAAATTTTCAAAGCATGGACCACAGCAGCTAACTCTAAATCATGTGTGGGATAATTCTCTTCATGAGGCCTAAGAGCTCTTGAAGCATAGGCAATAACTCTATCTTCTTGCATAAGCACACAACCAAGACCAGTGCCAGATGCATCACAATAGACATCGAACGGCTTGGAGGTGTCCGGCTGAGCTAGAACCGGTGCTGAGGTTAAAAGTTTTCTCAGGGTGTGGAAAGCTTGCTCACATTTTTCGCTCCACACAAATTTCTCTCCCTTCTTGAGGAGTTCAGTCATTGGCTTGGCAATCTTGGAGAAATCCAGGATGAAGCGGCGATAATATCCAGCTAGACACAGAAAACTCCGAATTTGGTGGACTGATTTCGGCGGTTTCCAATCCAGTACTTCCTGCACCCTTCCTGGATCTACCGCAATTCCCTCGGCGGAAATAGTGTGGCCCAAGAATTTGACACTTGACAGCCAAAAATCGCATTTGCTGAGTTTGGCATATAGATGATGATCACGGAGGCGTTGGAGAATAATGCGAAGGTGCTGAGCATGCTCCGCCTCATTTTTGGAATATATAAGAATATCATCAATGAACACGACCACAAACTTATCAAGCTTGGGCATGAAAACCGAATTCATGAGATACATGAAATACGCCGGAGCATTGGTGAGACCGAAAGACATCACTAAGTACTCATAGAGTCCATAGCGAGTTGAGAAAGCCATCTTCGGTATATCACTTGGCCGAATCTTGATTTGATGATATCCGGAGCGCAGATCAATCTTGGAGAACACTCGGGCTCCAGACAACTGATCAAAGAGAGCATCAATGCGGGAAAGTGGATACTTATTCTTGATAGTCACCGCATTGAGGGGTCGGTAATCAACACACAACCTCAAAGTTTTGTCTTTCTTCTTCACAAACAAAGCGGGGCAACCCCAAGGTGAAGAGCTAGGACGAATGTAGCCCTTGTCTAGCAATTATTGGAGTTGGACTTTTAACTCAGCTAGTTCTTTGTGCGCCATTTTATAAGGCCTTTTGGAGATAGGAGCTGTACCAGGCTGCAACTCAATTATAAACTCAATCTCTCGATCGGGTGGCATCCCTGGCAATTCATCCGGAAAGACATCCGGGTATTCACATACCACCAGAATCTTCTCCAAAGGAGTCTCTATAGCAGAGAAGGCACAAGAATTTCTGATGTCTTGGTGAGGCAGATATAAAATTGAATCACCAAGAGTGGGTGAATGGATTTCCACACAACGGGAGAGAATATCTAAGTTGACCCCGTGTTTCTCCATCCAATTCACACCCAGAATGATGTCTATGCTCTGATTCTCCAAGAGAATGAAGTTTGTCTCGTAGACTTTACTACCCAACTGGAGAGGTGCATTCTTCACAATTTGATGTGACGCTATTCTACCACCAGGGGTAGATATGATATATTGTTGAGTAGTATGCACAAAGGTCCAATTGTGTTTGGTCACAAGTCTACTGCTCATAAAACTATGGGTGGCTCCAGAATCAAATAAAACATATGCAGGCATATTGCGGATAGAGAAAATACCCGACATCACCGGAGCACCAGCAGGGAGTTCATCCATAGTGACGAAATTGAGACGGCCCTGCCTGACAACTGCCACTTGCTTCTTGCCCTTATTATTATTATTGGCTGGAGTTGGGGCATTGTTCCCACCTTGCTTGGGGAATTTGCAATCCCTAGCAAAAGTGGCCCGGCCTTCCACAATTGTAGCAGGGAGCATTGGTAGGACGAGGCGGCTGATATGCCGGAGCGGGAGCACGATAACCCTGAATTGGCTGCTGTGGAGGCCTGATAATCCACGACCCTGACTGATGAGCCCTTTGGTAAGGCTGAGCAGGAGTCTTCTGGACCAAGCGAAACTTAGGTGGTGGGGAGCTAGATTGGCCAACTGGGGCCTTCCTCTTCTTCTCAGCTCGGTGAGCATTAATACTGTCCTCTTGGGTGATAGCCATGTTCACCAAATCAGCATAACTATCGGCCTTGACAAGCGAAAGCCTATCCTTGAGCTTCGAGCTAAGGCCACGGCGGAAGCGATCTTGCTTCTTGGCATCCGTGTCAATATGATAACCTGCATATGGTGCCAACTGATTGAAAGCCTGGGAGTACTGTAGCACATTGCGGGTGCCCTGGGTCAATGCGAGAAACTCATTGAGCTTGCGGTCCATAAGGCCAGTAGGAATATGGTGAGCACGAAAGGCTGTCTTGAACTCCTCCCAAGTCATCACATGATTATCCGGGAGCATTGCATAATGATTGTCCCACCAAAGTCGAGCTGAACCTCGCAATTGCTGAGCAGCAAAGCGAGCCTTGTTAGCATCTGAGCACGGGGACACCAGCAAAGCAAACTTGGACTCAATGTTACTGAGCCAAGCATTAGCGTCGAGAGGATCTTCCGTCTTGTTGAACACAGGTGGCCGAGTACTCGTGAAATCCGAGTAGGTCGCCTCCTGGGGATGTGGGTTGTGACGTCCGCCATGTTGCTGCGGATTCCCTTGTGCTTCGGTCAAGCGCCGAAGGATCTCGGTCTGCATAGCCAATAGCTCCGCGATATTGGCGGGCGGAGGTGGCGGAGCAGGTAAATCACCACCAGGGTGCGACATCTGCATTGTTTCATAACTCACATTAGTCACGCATTTCTTGGAAGGATAAAACAAAAAGGACAATAAAAGGTATTAACAACCACAGAAATATTCTTGGTAATATTAATACCAAACATCATTCCATTCATCGAAACGCGTGCATCTAGCTGGCTAAGGATAATTAGGGAACTACTCCAAAAATTCCCAGATTTTGCCTACCTAGGACTTATATGAATGTATAATTGGGGATCCAAACTGTTCCAATTCGAAAAGTTGTGAAATTCGAATTATTCAGGGCATTCATTGGTGAAGTCAATCACCACCGACTGTTGCGGTCACCCAGTTCGAGCACGACCGCAATAGTCGGTCACTGCGGTGGCTTTATTCCAATTCGTGCCCCCCCCCATGACCGACTGTTGCGGTGGTGCATGTCATATGCACCGCAACAGTCTGTCATTCCAGAGATGAATTTTACTGTTCGTCCGGACCACCGACAGTTGCGGTCGTTGCAGTGGTTTTAGCACCGCAACTTGCTGTGGTTCAGTTTGAATTGTTCCCGCCTAAGCCTTATGGTCACCAATCATTGCGGTGCCGAGCACCGATTGTTTGCGGTGCTCCCTGTGTTGCAGTAATTTGACCATAACTTTTGTTGCTTAGCCCCAAAAGAGTTGAGTTTTGGATATGACCTAGATCATGAAGTTTTACACAAGTTTGGTATTCATGCCTCACTCGATAAACATCGGTTACTCTAGGTAACAATGAGGACATGCTTGTGGCAACAAAGGCAAAATTAATATATATACATAGATGGCTCTTGCATACTAGTGGTGTATATACAATATCCATGGAATATTTTACACCCTCTTTGTAGTAGAACAAAAGTCTACCTAGGCCCAAGGATTACATCTCATGGACACAAAAGAAAATCATTTTCCAAGAACACTCTCTAGTCAGAGTTAACAGGGTAGAGCTCCTCTGGATCTTCCTCGTCGTCGGACCCGTCATTCCCACTATTGGGAGGTGATGCCTGGTTGACCGATCCTTCTCCATCCGACATGGCAGGATCATTCAGCGCAACCGGCAGGCCCGAAACGGTATCCAATCCTGACTCACCCTGTAGGGGTAGCTCTGGAGGTACAGGTGCTGGGGGAGGATTCTGCAACTGAGCAATCACTTCCTGAGCCTCATTCATGTCGTCCTCCAAATGAGCTACTATCTCGTGTTGCTCAACTAGCTCCTCATTGAGATTATGGACTTGGTGCTCCAAATCCCTCACTTGATCAGCTAGAGCTTGAGCGGCTACCGCCACCGAACGATTCTGGTGGTTGAGCGTTTCTATGAGATCAGCAGATGCTCTCCCATAGCCAATCAAAGCGATAGTGGTGGGGTCATGAACTGTGGCCCTGCTGTCCCACCACAAGATGGCATTGCCGGGTAGTGGTGGAAACAAGGCTGCAGGAGTGTGGTGGAGTTGCATTTGGTGTTGTTGTCCAAATTGCAACAAAGCTTGTTGTGCCACCATTTCACAACCGGGCAAGAAAGAATGAGACCGTGTTGTCACCACCAAATCTTCTTGTCTCACTCCAGGTGGGCTTGGAATGGTGATTGTGACTTCAAATTGCATCACGTTCCACTCATGGTGGGGTACACCAACGTAGCGGGGTGGCTCGGTGTACCCGCACCGTTGCGCGGTTTCCCATAGAAGCACGGGAAATCCCCCCAAATGGAGGCAAGTAGAGTGATAGCGCCCTTGGTCATCGATGTGCATGGTACGATTACTCGGACCAGCCATCTGAAATAAACAACAACCAGGACAAGTTTAAGCGTTAGTATACCAAACCCATCAAACACTTTAGTATAGGTAGATTCGGTACAAAGATAAAACCGACACACTCCAAAAGGAGTAGTGCCAAAAGTTCAAAATTTTGACAAAGGCTAAATAAGGAGATTTGGAACCACCTTTCCAAAGGGAAAATTCTTACAACGGAAAAATTCTCGTTGGGTGAAAAATTCACACCAACAGGGAAGTCTAAAGTATGATTTTTGTTGGCAATTCCCACCTTAGATTTATCCTTTAACCCACAATTTATGTCTTTGTGTATGATCATGATGCATGAACAAGCGACCTAGCCGTCCTCACAAATGAAAACAACTGCCAAGTAACCTTGAACTTACGGGGTTAGCATCGGTGGCACATATATACGTCTCTCCTTATAATAAGTAGTCGAGTTTCTAACGAGCACATACCCTATGGTCCCGTAGTTAGTGTACCTGCAGAAATATTCATCACTGAACCGTTTGTGCCAGCACTCACAAACAGTTCCCATGTACCTCACGCCACATGGGTGACGCATATGTAGTTTCCCACATATGATGACCACACTCTGCTGCTCACTATAGAAGCAACAGTTCAACCAATAAATAAAAGCACTACAGTCATTATAACACCGTGAAGGTATTATATTGACTGCACCCCAAATAAGCCACTGCTTGGGGAACAGCGTCCAGTATTCACACCCTCTGGCAATGGGCGACCATTATTTACCTGGTGTCGTCGGTAAAGAAAATAATGTGCTGAAAGTTAGTCACATATATATACATACTACTATGCCCACCTAAACATACCCATAATTCTCCCTAGGGCTCACGTTCTATTCTTCTCAAATCCTAATGCAACCATCGGATTCCTACGTCAAGATTAAACTTTTGCACATCAAGAAAATGTTTTTAAGACTTGTTGTACCACCCGCAACCTATTTTTCGGCTCTGATACCAGCTGTGGCAGACCGCCCCAATTAATCCGGCTTAAAAGCATGGGACCACTATCACAGCAGTACGCCACACCCCTAAACCGAGTTAATCGTGCAACCCGTCGGATACCTTCCCGATTACACCACATTTTTCTCTCGACCGAAACAAAATAGCAGCAGTCCCACTCGAAGATGGGCTCAGGCAGTACAACTCATCGCATATTTTACATCACACGGTTCACGTAGATAATTATACAAATACAGTACACGTATATTTTATCTTCTTACAAACCAGAGTTATTTACAGCGGAAGACTACCCAATGAAGCAAAAGACATTAAGCTGAGCCCTCGCTTAACATCTACTCCTCACGGCCCGAGTCGGACTCGGATGGCATCCGCTCCACAACCCAGCCTTCGGGCAGCACACAAGGCCAGGTCAAGGCAGCAACGGGGTCATAGCCAGCACAATCATCTGCAACAAAATTAAGCCACAAGCAAGGCTGAGTACTAATTACTCAGCAAGACTTACCCGGCACGGTTAAAGCTAGACATGCAAGGCTTTTTGGCTCTGGGGTTTGTTTTGCCAAAAGTGTCTACCATTTAAACCTATTTTCAAAATTTTAGCCAAGTTATGTTGGACTATCCATTACTAATTTTGCCAAACTATCCAACAACATTCAATATCAATCTATAACAAGCAATATCATACAATAATTGATTCACCATTTCGTCCACATACTTCCCTTATCCATATCTCTACACCCATTAACCAAGCCACTGATGTGAGACAAGCGATCAAGCAGCTTCATGTAACCGCGAAGGACGGACAACTCGAGTTGATTTTAACCATGCATGGGACAACCTAATCGTACGACCCGTGAGAGACACCCAGGACCTCACGGGGCAACCGTTCCCATCTCTCCCTGCCATCTGCCATCGGGGACCACTCCGCCCGAGTGCACGCCCCAACGGACCCCAGGTGCCCCAGGCAAACCTGTGCCGCGGCCACTGCTACACTCGCCATCAACCCCTCGCCCAAGGGAGTGGAAAAACCCGTCAGACGTCAGTTTGAATCAAGTACTAGGTTTACCAGTTTACCATATTTTCCGGCATACGATTAGTACCTTTAAAAGCTTGACCAACAACGCCCCACCCTCAATGCCTTAGCCAACAATCCTCTTTGCAAACGGGACATTCACCCAACATTCATATCGCACGAGCCCCGCTTGCCGAACTTTAAGAGCTGATATAAAATAAAACCTATATCTCGCGAGTGACCAAGCAATCACTCGACTTCTACCGGTCCTAATTAAGCATAGCCTTCTATACGACCTACACATGCTAGTATTAGGACATAGGTGCCTAAGGATCATGCATCTATGGTTTCAATCAACTCCTCAAAACTTAAATGCGCAAAGTAAGGCACAAGCAATGAGAGTTAGTGCAAACGGGGTTATGCTCCGGGGCTTGCCTTCTTGATCAGCGATGGCCTTGGGCCCTTCCGGATTTTGATCCGGGTCTTGCGCAGCGGAGTAGTTTATTTCGGCGGCGGCGGAGTCACCCTCGGGCTCGACGTCAATCTCGTACACGCCGTCAGTGATGGTGTGCTCTACACGAGATTTGAATGACTACATGAGATGCATGAATGCTTAAACTATCCAACATAAGACTAGCCCTAGCAATTCCTACACAGGATAATCATTGGTGAAACTTAAGTAACAAAGAGGTTCATTTCGCCCAGAACCGGTCTGACCGGTTTTGGAAACCGGTTGGACCGGTTTGGCCAGCCTAAACACTATTATTGGAACGAAACGTAAATCAACTTACCAATGTATATGTATTCAGGAATTAATTCCTTTTGTAAGGTTCTTAATTTTTAGTTAGTTTTAACAAAAGTATCTAGGGCCCTTGGGTAGGCATACCAGGATCACTCCTTCTATCACATTAACCTATCCACTTTCCTTTTCCCCAAGGCATGAATAACTCGGGTCAAAAGGCACTTAACTTACTCTACTAATCATAATAGAACCATTTATGGTGTTTTGGCATTTCTAACTTAGGTTTAGGACTTAGGCAACAATAACCAAACTTTCTAGCCTACATTTGCATGAAGCAATATATCTTCAAGCAATCAATTGCACACAGGCCCTAGAAATCCTTTGGCATAAGCCCCCAACCCTACCCAAAATCCTTACCCCGGGGTTCCTGCTCCTCCCTTTGGCTCGAGCCACACCGAGCTCGGCTCGGTGCAAGGCCGGCGGCAGCAGCTTGGCTCGGGGAGGGGGCGTAGAAGAGAGAGGGATGGCCGGGGATGGCTTGGGCGGTGAGAGGGCGAGGCAATGAGCTCGGGAGTGAGCTGAATCGGACGAAATGACAAGGGGAAGAGAATGAAAACCAAGGAGGAGACCTCCGAGCGCGGTGAAGCGAGGACGGGGTGGTCCACCTGCTCCCCGAGCTTGTACGTGGCGCAATACCGGGCCAAACACCTCGCACGAGTCACAGTGAGTCGCGGCCACGTGTCCCCAACGGCGCAAACGCCCATACCGCCGCCGGGAAGGCCCATCCCGCGGCGGTGGTTGGCGACCGACTGTTGCGGTGGTGGGGTAAAACACCCACCGCAACAGTCTGTGGTGCCGAAAAACACTGTGCCGCCAAGTAAATTTCGAATTCCGCGTGCCACCGACTGTTGCGGTCATGGCCTTGGCCTAGCACCGCAACATTCGGCGCCATGAACATGCTCAACTATAAAACACGATCATGAACTGTTGCGGTGATGCAAGAGTATGAGACCACCGCAATAGTCTGTCGATCCAGAGAGAAATTTTACTGTGGCGACCGACCACCGACTGTTGCGGTGATGCTAGGGAGACCACCGCAACTTCCTGAAGTATCGATTTTGCTCTTTTCAGTTTGATTTCGATTTTTGTTTGGGAATTTTGATTCAAGTGTTTACTAACTAAGCCTTGTTTCTTATGGTGATTAATACGGTCACACATGCACACATATGCACAAACAAGACACTATATTTATGCGATGATGCGTGCCATTAAGGATTTAGTTAAGTTCATTAAGGTTCGTAATTACAATAGTGACACCCAGGGTGTCACAGAACAACATGACCTAGGGCATGAACTTGAACCAGAATTTCAAGAACAGAAGCAACCCTAGGTAATCTTAACATGCAATTGAGGTAGAACTTGAAGAACAACACAAATTCTTGAGCAAAATGGGTTCTAACTTGAGCTAAAGTAGCTCTGATGCCATTGTTAGACTTGCAGGATCGATTAGCTCATAGCTAGAACACCAAAACATGAGGAATTAGTGCACATACCTTCACTCGATAAAGAAACCATCCTATCAGAAAGGAATTCGATGGTAGAAGTCCTTCCCGGTGTTGCAAACCAAGCTCGATCGGTAGCTAGAGGGCTTTGTGGTGGTTTTCCTCTCTAGAAATGGAATCCCATGAATATCTCAGAGGTCCAAAGTGTACCTCTCTTTTTATAGTAGTTTGCACACCGGGGGACGACACCGGTTAGTTCTAGGACCCTCCGATCAAGGGCATAAGCCAATTTGGCTTTGGTCACTGACAATTAGAAATTTATTGTTATTAGCACAATCCAATTTGATTTTGGGTTGCTAAGCACACCATTTGGTAGATGTGTTCATACCTGAGCTAAGCTGTTTACCCTAACAAACAGTACTCGCAAGAACCACAATAGTATGCTGTGCTATCTGCAGGCGGCATCTCCATTCTCCTGCGAGTACTTATTTCGTGTAGGAGGGCATTTTTAGGCGGCCACGGGCCACGGGTCGTTAGCCAGTGGGGCCAGCCAATTCCCATTTCCAGTCCGAGCTTCCAGAACCGGTCAGTTCATAACCGGCTTAGGGGGCGTTTAGTTCTTTGCATTTTGCAAAATAGGCTCGCATTGGACCACGTGCACAGAGAGAAAAAGTGCATTGAAAAACGTATATTTTGTAAAATGGGTTGGTGAGGGGGTGAACTAAACACCCCCTTAGAGCAAGGCTAATGGATTTCGCCCGCCGGCCGGCTACCAAGGCTCCAGGTCACGAGCCCTGCTGGGCAGCAGCAGCGGATCCCACTAAAATTTAATCCTCAACTGTTACGTGGAAGAACAGGATTGGTGCAGCGGCTCTTCGCCCGCCTTGTGCCGGCGCATGCTGAGACGCGCGCTCTCCTTTCTCTCCTGCTTTCTCTCTCCGCCACGCAGGACCTCGCCGGCTTTTAGCCCATCACTATACTTGCTCTTATGTTACGTAGGAGCAGCAGCCGCTTGTCTTGACGGGGTCCGTTTGCATGCGCTGCATGCCGGTACACGTATGGACCTCTCGCCTTTGACGACCGGATCAGCCTTGACTATCGCGCCCGACAGATTAGCCCACTCAGGGCGTGTTTAGATTGAGGCTGATAAATTTTGCAGGGTATTAAATGTATCTTTGACCACTAATTAGGGGTATTAAATAATGTCAGTTTACAAAACTACCTCCATAACCTCTAGTAAATTTCCGAGACGAATCTAATGAGGCCTTTGACCGCATGATTAGAGGATGATTAGAAGATGGTTACTGTAGCATCACTGTAGCAAATCATGGATTAATTAGGCTCATTAGATTCGTCTCGGAAAGTTACGCTCATCCGTGGCTGGGTTTTGCAAATAGACTTCATTTAGTACTCCATGCAAAAAAGATTCCCTTTTGCAAAATTTTGCAGGAAGGAACTAAACACGGCCTCAGTTATCCCCTGCTGTCAGTTCTAGACCCTCTGGCACCGCGGATTCCCTCGATCTCACCACTTTCGGTGGCGGGCCTCGGCTACCCCTCACATGACCCAACAGTGGCCGCAATCGCGACGTCCCACGGCTTCCGTTCCATTCCATGCCGTGACTGCCTGCGACTTTCCCCATCACCCTGTGGTCTGTGGACAGCCGAGGCCCAAGGCCGGCGCACCGCTCCGCCCGACCGCGCACGCGCCCGGCACGCTCGCAGGCAGCCAGGGGTTGGATTTCTACGGCCCGGGTCGCCGTCGACGTCCGGCTGTCACGGTGACGGCGACCGCTTTGCCTCTCGCCCCCTCCGGGTCCAGCTCAGAGCCATGCACGAGTCCACACGACGCGACGGCTTTCGCGAGCGGGACCGGGGCGGGGAGGGACGGGGTCCACGCGCTTCCACCGCCTCCAGCGAGTGGCCGTCGCGAGCTGAAAGAGATTTTTATCTGCAGCGTCGCTGTCACTGCCTCCTTGCCTCCTCCTGCTGCTGCCTGCGTCGCCCACCTTTACTTCTTCCCCCTTGCGCTCTGCTTTGCCCGACCAGTTCTTTTTATCGCGACCTCGCAACTTGGCACCTTGTCGCGGTAAACTCTCCGCGACGCACGTACGTTACCTGCGTTGGTCGTGGGGGAGTGGACACAGTCGACGAGACGGCCGAGCCGAGTCCACAGCGTGTCACGATTTTTTTTACAAGGAGATGCGGCGGTCTTATTAGAAGAAACGGTCCTCTGAGCCGAAGTGCTGAACTGAGAATGAACCACCAAAAAACAATGAGCTCGCCGAAGCAGCTGAACGGGTAATGATCAAGGGGCAAGCAACGGCCACATTTTTCTCTATGCTTCCACGATTCGTGTACGCATTACCGGAACGATCCATTTCTTTTGTGCATGAACGAAGCATCTGGGCATTACGATATTGTCGACCCCCTGCTAATTTTCTGCGTCCGCGCCGCGAATCCTGTCACGGTGGGGCCTTGCCCTCGCGCCGCCCGTGCAAGTGGCCGCCCATGTTGTTCGGGCTCAAGTCGCAAAGCCTACGTGGCTACGAAGGTGGGGTGGTTTAATCTCTTTGCTTAACCCGTTCGACCGGTGGTGATCGCATGTGCTTAGCTTGCTGATTTGCTTTCCCTCCTGCCGACGCCGACGCGTCATCCTCCAGAGGGCTCCTCCTGGCTTTCGGCCGCATCATTCCTCCGGAAATCGCGGCTTCGACGACGAACCAACCTACTCTGACCGACCCTGTTGTTTATGACGCTGTTTGATTGGATTCGTACTCCATCTCAAACAAGGCCGAGTACAGTTTGTTCCGTTCCATTTGACGTGAACTGTGCTGGTTTAATCATGAGTTCCTTCCTTAATCAAACCACCAGAAACCGCCGAAATGGTTCGAATAGCTTCGTATATCACGGGTGCACAAGCGTGTAATCAAATGCTTGTTTCCAGTCAAACGAATCGTTCATGGCGTCGGCAGAATCCAGAGTGCCGCCAAAACACATGTCCAGGTTGCAACGCAATCTGCAATCGCAATTCACATGGACAACGACAACAAATGGATGTTTCCACTGGGAGGGGGCAAAAATTAAACACTGCCTCGCAAACTGGCTATGTGAAGTGTTCAAAGAGAAATTGAATCCAACAAAACACAGACAGACTGTCTGATAACACATCATCACAGAAGTTTGCAATGCTTGGCGGGATTACAATACAGTATCTTTTGGCGCTTGGACGTCTTGTGCAGTTATGATTCGTGAGGCACAGCATTCAAGTTCGCCAGCAGCGTCACATTGACCAGCAGACAATCTCAGCAGCCGGGTCTCGGAAAAGTACGAGCACAACAAAAATCAAACAGGAACTCCTCTCCGCTTTGAACACTGACCTCAGCAACCGATCGTCTAATGCATCCAAGTACCTCCACCCCACCATTCAAGCAGCAGCTAGCACTTATCTATACATCACCAAAAGGAGAGAATTTTCAGAGGCCTACAGAACAGCGTGGCAGTAGAAGTGTAGAACTATGCCTCCTGGGCGTGAGGGCGCAAATAGCCTCTGCAGAGCTCCTCCAAACGGCGAGCAAGCTGTTTGGGCTGCTGCCACCACGTCGATTCAGAAGGAACTGATCTTCCGTAGTAGTCTTCTTCTTGTGCGCTGTCCTTCTTGGTGATGCTCTCGGAGAAATCACGCCAGTTCAGCATGGCACGTTTCAATCGAGATGTTCTCTTACCAGTGACTAGATATCTCGTGTAGTCTCTAGCAAGGCGGTATAACTCCTCCCCTCTTATTATGTGGATATACTACACAACAAAGGAAGCACAAGAGAGATTTAGAGAGCAGAAACATGCAGGAGTCCCAAATGTTTTTAGCCAAGACAAGTGCATCTGTATACTCATGTGTTCATCTTCAGGAAATGGAATATAATCATAATTCTTGTTTTAGCAGACAGAATGGTTTCCCATGGATACCGAACAGTTCGAGCAATGAATATAACAAGAGAACAATTTCGATGTTACTCATGTTCATCTGCATTGGTGTTAAGCTACTGCCAAGGTATTGCTAGGTATTAGAAGCTAGTGCACATAGATCGGTGTTTCCTTAATAAAAGTGAAACTACACAGACGGTTGCAGACTTGCAGTAGGTTAAAGTATGCTGTATGTGTACATCATTAAGCTAATGAAGAGGAAATTTCGCTATTCTGTGCTTCAAGTCTGCAATGCTGATGACGTGGGAGAAAAAATGGTACTCAAGATAGTGTAAGTGCTACAGCATCATAATGGATCTGTACCAAACTACCATCCCCTATGAATACCGAACATATTTCAAACAAGAAATAACCTAACTAGTTGATCAACATAGTATATCTGGAACTAATAAGAGTTTGGGAATAGGTGGGCTAACAAAGACGTCCACCTATAAAATATAGCATTTTCAGAACAGAGAACAGTGCAAGAAAAAATGGAATGACGCGAAGTTACCACAAGTATGAAGGCAATAGTTGCTATCAAAATCTGGATCATCTCATATAATGAATCCTTGAAAGATCCATCCTCTGGGCCATCAGAACCACCACCGCTACCTCCATATCGGTTTTTGTTTCCTCCATTTCCACCAGATCCTTGTCCTCGAATCTTAGCCATCTGCTCTCTCAGCATGTCTTGTAAAGACCTTGGCCTTTTTGCTTGAGCCATAGCTTTGTTCAAAGAATCCATTGAGAAAGGCTGGAAAGGAGGCAGTAACAAATTAGCACATGATTTGTGGAGAAGGTTCTGTACATATTAATAAGCTTGTCTTATATCACAAAATTCGTGCACAAAGTTTAACCAAATAGAGTTACCAAGCTCTATGTTATACTAAGTTCCTGTTGGTTAAATAAATATGAAAATTTTAAAACTTTCAGTCAACATCTACCAAAATAATCAACAGATTACCAACCAGGTCAAACTTGTTTAATTGCTAAGCAATACAGGAGTATACAAGTTACAAATTCAATGCTCTCCTAAGAATTTGGATACCACAATGAGAAGCTAACAAAAGCGATAAGACATGCTCCTTTTATCGTTACCTACAAGCATTACATGTTTTACAACGCCATTCTTTTGATAACATAACAAGTGGGAAGTATGGACCGTGTAATGCAACAGAAACAGTCACTGCATGATAATTGCTTAAAATGGGAGATGTATAGGTATAATTCAGGTAAAGGCAACAAAGATTGCTTACATCATTGAGAAGCTCAGGGTTATCTTTCCCACTCGAGGCATATACAGGACCAAGCTTTTTATGGCTACCAGAAACAAGAACAAGCCTTGGATACAGTTTCTGTTGCAGCTTGCAAGATCTGGTAGAATGTGGCCACTCAAAATGTTGGCCAAGCAACTCACGGCTCCTTCCAAGACCAGCTACTGGCCTGTATGCAGTGAGCATACTGTGAGGCTTGTGCATTGTAGCTTGGAAGCAGCTCATGTTTCCGTACTTCTTGAATCCCAGAATAGCTTACAGCCAAAAACTGTGAGGTTCAAATAGGAATGTAAGTATCAGGCACAGCAATCTCAGACAAGAGTGTAGTTTATCAAATAAAATCAACATAAAGTTAACTGATAACTTCAATTTCATTGCATAGAAATTTGTAGTCACCAGTAATCAAGATTATTCATCGCAAAATTGCCATAACAAAACAAGGGGATCTGATAATCCAATGCTAGAATGTGATCTAGCCTATGCGTTTCCATTTCAGAACTTGATTTGTGCATGGATTTTGTGAATATAGACTTCTGAAAGAATGCTGGAATAATCTTTTTCCTATTAATCACTTATATGGGTTGAGAGCATATTTAACTGGTTACACAAATGGAAAGGAACTTTAGGATATCCCAATCAGTCAGGTCGATCCTTTCCCTGAAAGCTGGGTAAACCCAATATATCAACCAATGAGTGGTCCAAGTCCTAACATTAAGTTGCATTCAGCATCGTGGAAATTGGGCCACGGATTTGGTACGTTTCGCAGCCGCTAATTCTCAATTTCAGCAGGCAAACGTCAATCAACAACAGCAGTACAGCACCACCCAGTAATCCAACGAATGGCTATTTCCTGATAAAATCTAACCTACCCAGCAAGTTTCAATGAGCAACCAGATATAACATGCCGAGAAAAGCTCATACGAAAGGCGCTGCATCCCGCATCAACCCCTCCCTAGCCCAAGCAATCCCAACGAACTGCAAGATGGAAAAAAGGCTCCACCCACACGTACTCTAAAACCCTAGCCAAATAAAACGGGAGGCGCATACAACCAGGAAGCTAGCGGCACAAGACAGAGGCATCAGCAGTGTGGTTACCCGGAGAGGCCAACGGTGGCGGCGGGGGCGGTCGGACAGGGAGGCGGCGACAGGCAAGGCAAGGGGCCGGCCGAGCGAGGAGGGGAAAGGATCGGGTTGCGCTGTAGGCTGGGGCCCGCGCAGTCTCCGGCGGCGGCGGCACTAAACGGGCGCCTCCGGCTATTGGAGGCCCAAATACGGTCGCCCATCGCTGCAGCTTTGGGCTTGGGTTAGGACGGCCCGCAGGATACTTTGATTCTTAGAAAGAGGGATGGCCCAAATAAGAAGCATCAGAGTTTTTTACCATCTGTAGGGGTGCAAATTGGTGATCCTTAGAGGGATGGCCTTATTTTGTAAAGCTAGTGTAAATATTTGAACTGAAGAAGGTTGGAGGTGCCCCTAAGATCACTAATTGGCACCTCGATCTGACTCTGATGAGCTGATATCTATTGGAGTTTTTCATATGCAATTATCATATTAAAAAAAATCTGCAAACCACATGATGAGCAATGGTAAATACTGTTACACCTTATCATATGGAAGTTCTCACTGCCGGTTTACGGTGGAAACTAGGTTGGAGCAAAGGAACCAGCTCTAGTACTGATGGAAGCAGAGGTCTGTGGAAAGCGATCTGGTCAGCACCAGTTCCCTCTAAGGTACGCGTCTTTGCTTGGAAACTAGCTCGAAATGGCTTAGCTACAAAAGCGAATAAGCATTACAGGCATCTGGCGGAGGATAGTGCTTGTGACTTGTGCGGACATCCCTTTGAGGACGGGTTCCATGCAGTGGCGGAGCCAGCCAATGCACAAAGGGGGGGCTCATTCTTCCTCCTCTTCCTTCTTTCTCCTTCCCTTCTTCTTTCTCTCCCTTTCTCTTCCTTCTTCTTCCTTCTTCTTCCTCAAAAATGGTGGGGGGGCTCAAGGGGGGGCTCCATTGTCTAGAAGACAGTAGGGGGGGCTGGAGCCCCCCTAGCCCCCCCTGTGGCTCCGCCCCTGGTTCCATGCCATGATCACCTGTCCTCACGCTCGTGCTCTGAGGCAACAGCTGAGGGCTCACCTATGGTTACCAGAGGAGGATGTCCTGAAGAATACAGGACCGGATTGGCTTCTAGTGCTCATGGACAGGTTTGACACAGAACCTATTTCAAATCTTATGATGCTAATGTGGCGTTGCTGGCATGTTAGGAACAGCATTCTTCAAGCCGGAGAGCATATCCCCGTTGGGGCGTCGGTTGTTTTCCTCACATGATATGCAGAGTCACTGTTGCGGATCCGGCAACCAACAGTGGATGACGAGCGGGGGAACCAGAAGGTGGGGGGTGCCGAGTAAACAGGTGAAAATGCACAGCGTCCCAAGGAGAGCGAGAAGGTGGCGCCCCCCTGAGGGTGAAGCTCTGAAGATTAATGTTGACGGTGCTTTCATCTCAGAAATAGGGGAGGCAGCAGTTGGGGTGATGATCAAGGATGCATACGGACAGGCTCTTCTGTCGTCCTGGCGATGGTTGCGTTACTGCCGGGACGCGGAAGAGGCGGAGGCTATGGCCTGTCTGAAAGGGGTCAAGCTAGCTGCGCGATGGCCAGAGCGCCACATGATCTTGCTTCAGTCATTCAAAAATTACTGCTGGGCGGCTTAGATGGTTCGATTGTGGCGCCCATCATCCATGATACGTTACATGAAGCAAGGCACCTGAAGAGCATCGTCTTTGCTAAGATCGGGAGAGAGCACAATAAAGTAGCTCATGAGTTAGCTCATTTAGCTATTCGTTCCAAACAATGTAAAGTGTCGTTTACTTCTGTTCCGGACTGTGTCGCATCGCTGGTTAGCGAAGACACGCCTTAAGTAATAAAGCTCTCTCCTTTCGCAAAAAGGAAAGTAGTACACACAAGAAGACAGTCCAGTAGACGTCGCTCCAGGTGCCAGTAGCTGCTCAGTGTAGTACACGACGACGCCGAGCATGTTATTTTTCCTTCACACGCGGCCACGCATGCACGAACCCGCCGATCAACAACACCTAGCAAGTAAGGTTGCTCCCCGGTTCGACGCCGAACTGCTGGCAATACTGCAGGTAGAGGCGCACCCGCGCGTTCATCTCGGCGGGGTTGTGGCCGTCGCACTCGAGGGCGCCGTTGATGGCCCTGATGGTGGCGCCGAATCCTTGGGGCATCACCAGGTGCACGTTGTCCATCCAGAACCAGAGCGCCGACTTGAACGACACCTCGGGGTCCTGCGCCACCCGGTCCGGCTCCGCCAGCCCGTCGAAGCCGATGTACCTCCCCGCCGGCCCGTAGTTGTAGTTCCACGACAGCTGCAGCGGGCCGCGCCCGTAGTAGCCCTGCCCCTGGACGCACGGCCACAGCCTCTCGCTCGCGTCGCAGTAGTCCTCGCTCGCTCCGCCCACCTCGTTGATGTAGCAGAAAACTGCTCTCATCTCGCAGAGATGAGATCGATTAAAGTCATGGAAATTAAGTTTCAGTTCCGCGTTCTAGCTAGTGTGGGTTCAGTCAGTCGACTCACATCCGGTCTCGTGCGTGACGTGCGCGAAGAAGGCGGCGATCTCGCGCTCGCCCTGGGTCACGGAGCCGCCGCGCGCGAAGTTGGGGAACGACCCGACGGCGTCCAGGAACGCGCTCCGCGTGTAGAAGCCGGTGCCCTCGCACCCGGGCCTGGCGTGAGCCTTGATGCCGCGGAAGAACGAGGCGGTGACGACGCTCTCCACGGACGCGCCGCCTCCGCCCCCTGGCCTCAAGCACGGGCCCGATTGGCACCCTTCGCCGCAGTAGCCGCTGGTCGTGCCGCAGTAACCGTACTTGCTGCAGCACAGGCCTGGCTCGCAGCCGCAGCTCTGCGCGGCGGCGCAGTGGAGTGCTAGTAGCCAAACGGCCAAGACCGTCAGGATCGTTGCAGGCACCGGTGAGTTTGCCATACTGGATGAGATCGAGCTCCGGCCGGTTGCTTATTAGCTAATATGCAATCAAGTGGCACGCTGGCGGCGTTTATATAGAGATCGACAAAGTAAGGGTGTGCGTCTTCTCGACCAATGCGCATGGTATGCGACGTGAAGGATCGACTGCTAGCTCGGTCAATCCATTATGTTCGTGGAGTCCATCCATGTCCATCAACTCGTGCGCCTCATTGGTTACCATTTTTTTTAAAAAAAAAACCACGGTAGCATCGGTGATATGCTTTTTACGGTGGACCAAGCGTACTTTAGTTGATTAGATTTTTTTGTCTGTCCACCCGGGTTCGAGTCTCCGACTCAGCACGGGTGTCATATTTTTTTGAATTTATTTATTCTAGAATTTAACTAGCGATTTTCTTTCAGTGGTAGGCGACGTGCCCGTCGATAGGAGACGTCTGTGGTGACTTTGTGAATCTCAAGATCGGAACAGTTGGCCCAGTCTCTCGGAGATGCTCATAGGGGTAGGGTTTGCGTGCGTGTATTCATAGGAATGAGTATGCGTGTGTATGAGTGTCTGTGTTTATACTGGTCTTTCCAAAAAAAATATGCTTTTTACGCTATAATGTTCATGATTATTTATTGCAAGGTGCAAATTTGGCGGGAAATACATGTAAGTTGCAAGATGCAAATTTGGCGGGAAAATACATGTAAGTAGGAGTATATATTGGTTTTTGATCGCCGCCACGTACGACTTACCATCTGCTGGTGGGAATTTCTGCGCGTACGCTTACGGATGTCGGCCTCGCATGTATCACCTGCATGTATGGACCCAAGGCTCCTGGCAAGTAAGGCCTTATTTAGTTCGGAAAGTGGAAATTTGCTGAATCGTAAAACTGGGATGTCGGAAGAGGTATTCGGATATTAATAAAAAAATTAATTATACAACTCGTCTGGAAATTGAATTTCGAATCTATTAAGCCTAATTAATTTGTCATTAGAGATTATTTACGTTAGCACAACATTGTCTAATCATGGCCTAATTAGGTTTTGAAATGGATTTTATTATTAATCTATATTTAATACCTCTAATTAGTGTCTAACATTCGATATGACAGATGAATCGTGAAAATTTGCTGGAAACTTTCCAATCAAAACAAGGCCTAACATATATATGTAAATCCCGAAAGAGACCACACATGCACACGTGTATGCTTACGTGAAACACTGAAACGTCACCTCATGAAGCTAGTGACAAGCCCACACGGGTAGCGTACGATAGCTGACTCTTGGGAGAGATTTTTGTTTGAGAGGGACTCAAACTCTGACCCATTGGCTGCGAGGCCGTCAATGCCACTACGTAGTAGTAGGCTCGGCGAGGTTCTCGGTGCACGGGGCGGGCGCGCCGAGAAGCTGGTGATGTCCTGCGGGGAAACCGCGCTCGCGCAGCAGTACATGTTGGAATCCTCCGCCACCCCAGGGACGCGTCCAACGGGGGCGCAGCGCAGGAGACTACCGGGGCGGGCACACGCTCGTCGCAACTCATCGACGACTGCACACGAGTGGCGCGGTGTTTGTCAGCTCGGGCTACCACACACCTCACCGTCACGCAGTGGCAGCCACTTTAATTTGCCTCTTCGGCTAAGCATGACCAGTTTACGGCCCACGAGTGAAAACTTGCACGTAGCAAAGAAAGACGAAGGAACTGAAAGTCTACAACTCGCTAGCCCGATTTCACTTTTTTTTTTCCTTGGCCCCGTTTGATTTTTCAGTGCTACAAACTGTTCATAATTTTGATCACTAATTAAAGGTATTAAATAAAGGTATTTTACAAAACTAACTCCAGAACCCCTGCACTAGGAACCCTGAAGAATCTAATGAGGCCTTTGACCGCATGATTAGAGGATGATTAGAGGATGGTTACTGTAGCATCACTGTAGTCAATCATCGATTAATTAGTCTCATTAGATTCGTCTCGAAAAGTTAAGCTCATACGTGAAAAGGTTTTACAAATAGACTTCATTTAGTACTCTATGCAAGAAAGATTCCCTCCGCGTTAGATGCTAGACTAGAAAAACAAACAGGGCCCTTGTTTGCTCGCTATCGTTAGGCCTGCTTCTTTTTGGGCCTTATTGTAGCCCAGTTGTCCTATTATATGATAACGTTATTAATCTGAATCACTGGGATCACCTTTTCTGAGAAAAATAAGCCGAATGTAGTGATGAAGCAAGTCGGGTATTCTTCTTCTTATGAAACATTTTGGCGCATGTCCCAGCAATACAAAATGAGGGTGGACTAGAGAGTCTTAAACAAAAACATTTTCTCTCTGTTACCAATAGCAACTCTTATTTTTTTGAGGGACCAATGCTACAACATATATTACTACATAATTGTCGGGGGTAGACCCCCAGGGGTACCCAGAAAGCGGATTGGCCCAACCGGCAAGGGGCGGCCCAATCCGAGTACATCTGGATCGGTTTGTCGGACTGGCTGGCCCACCAGTCGGGGGCCCACCAGTCGGGCGAACCGAATGGGCGCGACGACGCGCGCAGCAAGGAAAGCACACGGCGTATCCCGCAAGAAGCTCGGAGATCAAGATAAACTAGCCGGAATTGTAGGGAAAGATATCTGTAATCGTTATGGGATCAAATCCTTGTAATTCGGGTAGGTTACGATCTCTGGCCGACTTGTAACTCAAGGCAGCCGGACTATATAAGGCGCCTTGAGACCCCCCTCCAGAGCACGAACATCTACGAACAACCCACGATCATACAACCCTAGGACAGAACCCAACTACGGAGATCCTTCAGGAACTTCATACACAGCAATACAATCGCCGCCAACACAGGACGTAGGGTATTACGTCATCCCGACGGCCCGAACCTGTTCAATCCTTGCGTCTTGTGTTACCATCGACTTCTGATCCTCGATCTGTCCCTCAACAAATCAACCACGTAGGCTACCCTGTGTGGACTGCCGGGTCCAAACATCCGACAATAATAAAGCCATTACCCATCCCTTCATCCTCACTTGCGGCCCCGCACGCCACGGAAACAAATTTGTTTCCCGTGTCCCCTCCCTTTCTTCTGGTGCCACATTCTCTCTCTGCCCCTCTGGCTCGAGGGCGAGCGGTGGCGGTCGAGCCCAGTGGCGGAGCCAGCCAACGAGCTAAGGGAGGGCTCATTCTTCCTCCGCTTCCTTCTTTCTCCTTCCCTTCTTCTTTCTCTCCCTTTCTCTTCCTTATTTATCCTTCCCTTCTTCTTTCTCTCCCTTCTTCTTCTTCCTCAAAAATGGTGTGTTGGGGGGAGGGGGGCTCAATTGCCTAGAAGACAGTAGGAGGGCTAGAGCCCCCCTAGCCTCCCCTGTGGCTCCGCCCCTGGTCGAGCCCCATCTCATTATATTTGGCTCGAGAGTGGGCAGCGGCGGCCGAGCCTCACCATGCCACCGGCCAAGCAGCCACCTCATCGAATCCGGCTCGAAAATAACTGTCGATAAGGGAGGAGAGACAAAAAATACCGTTCATTTAGATTGAGATTAGTGAGATATGTTTTTGTGATCACTATTTTTTGGTAACAAAGGAGTGATTGGTAATCTCCTTGAACACTCATGTCACCAAAATGATAGTTTTTGGAACTGGGGATTAGCGCGAGTAATCTCGCTCTTCGTTATTCAGGTAAAATAATAACTAACACATGCCCATGTATTTTTATTGCTACTAATAGTACGCACTCGTGGATCTCTAGGTTTCACTTGCATTACTTCAGCCGTCAGGCGATTTATTCTTCTTCACGAGCCTCGCATCCATCCTTGAACCTGACTGGCGTCTAGCAGGTGAGGTTGCTCCCCGGGTCGACGCCCAACTGATTGCAATACTGCTTGTAGTAGCCCACCCGCGCGTTCATCGCCGCAGGGTTGTTGCCGTTGCACTCGAGGGCGCCGCTGATGGCCCTGATGGTGGCGCCGAATCCCTGCGGCACCACCTGATGCGCGTTCGTCATCCAGGACCAGAGCGCCGCCTTGAACGAGACCACGGCGTCCGTCGCCACCTTGTCCGGGTTCGCCAGCAGGTCGACGCCGATGCTCTCCCCCGCCGGCCCGTAGTTGAAGTTCCACGAGATCTGCAGCGGGCCGCGCCCGTAGTACTTCTTCCCCGGCACGCACGGCCACTGCTTGGAGCTCGGGTCGCAGAAGACGTTCGCCCTGTTGATCTCGCTGATGTAGCAAAAATCTGCGGCCACGTACACGTATGTATCAGGTCCCAGTGATCCCTGCTGGGCAAGATGCAGGTAGCGGCTGTGCAGTGGGCGGTGTGTAATCGATCAACTTACATCCGGTCTCGAACGTGGCGTGCGCGAAGAAGGCGGCGATCTCGCGCTCGCCGTCGGCCTCGGAGCCACCGTGCGCGAAGGCCGGGAAGGAGTCGGCGGCGCTCAGGAACGCGGCCCGCGTGTAGAAGTTCTTGCCCTCGCACGAGTCCGCGGCCTGGGACTTGATGCCGTCGAAGAACGCCTCGGTGACGACGCTGGGCACGGACGCGCCGTCGCTGCCCAGGCACGGGCGGGCGGCGAGGAGGAGCGCTAGCCCAAGAGCCAGGGCCGTCAGGGTCATCGCCTGCCGTGGTGAGGTTGCCATGGTGGTGGATAAGGTGCCGGCCCGGCCTCAGCTCGGTTGCTCTAGGTCCATGGCGTGCTGGTGGCGTTTATAAAGAGGCGTATCTTCTTTCTTCTCGATCGATGCGTGGCGTGCGACGTGGAGGATGGACTAGCTCGATCTATCGAGCATATATTACTTGTACTGATGAAACTACTTTTGGTCAGTTTGAACTTAGCGCTACGGTGCCTCGCACGTCGATCAGCACGTAACTGGTCAGAGTTTTCTTCGCGTCTGCGAAGACAAGTAGACGACTACCTTCATCTGGTGGCCGCCGCTTACATAGCCGTATATTTGTCACCTGCGTATTCCACCATCTAACCAGAAACGGTCAATCCAGGAAGGAAGACTTCCAACATTCGGTGTCGCCGCCGCCGTGCGGGACGGCTATTTGGAAAGCATGCATCTCCGTTTTCTTTTCTTTTCCTTTCTTTTTTGATTTACAACGGTGGGTTCTTTGATTTTCTTTGAGAGCACTGCCATGACCAGTCTCTTCCTGAATACCCATCATTATTGGCTGTAAATTTGGAACCTCGGCAGTGATACTTCAACAATGTCGGTTCAACAAAACCACACAAATAATCGATAACACAAGAGGGGAAGAGTGTCCAAGTCGCATTGGCTTTGAAATGTCAAACTTGACGGGTCACGGTCCTTAAGGAAGCCCCGAAAAAAACGGTCCGAGGGATGGGGGATTGGGGAGGGAGAAAAAAAACTAGGCATGATATAGCTTTCCTTATTTTTTTGGACAGAGATAGATAGCAGTACGTACCTCGTTACACACCAACTTAAATTATCTCTATCCTATCCCTAGCTAGCTTTCCCTACAGTATATTCCAAATTGTAAGATGTTTGCTTTTACTAGTTTCATAGATTTTGTTATGCAACTAGACACACATCATGTTTAGATACATACCAACTACTATAGAAAACAACTCATAATTTATAATTTGAAACGGAAGGAGTGCCCTTAGGGACAAAACAAGGTTGCTGAGTTTTTTTTAATATATACAGTCTCTCCATTTGAAATTGTAAATCATTATGACTTTCTTGAAAAGTCAAAGCATCTCAAGTTGACCAAATTTGTACAATAAAAATACTAATATTTATGATATCAAATAAATATCATTAGATTATTTATTAAATATATTTTTATAGTATATCTAATCGGTGCCATAAATCTTTATAACTTTTCCTATAATTTTGGTCAAACATAAAATAGTTTGACTCCCCAAGAAAGTTGGAATGACATACAATTTGGAGTGGAGAAAGTATTACTTTAAATATTTTGTTGCATAACTTTTGTTATATATTTGTTTGCATAAATTTGTCATCTATGTTACACAATTTTTTATATAATTTCCTTTATATATGTATTTTTGTCTAATTTTGTTTGTGTACATCTTGTATGTAATCGTGTTATATATTTTTTTTATCGGGTGGGTTGACCAGATGGAGTTTTTTTTAAGGGCGTGTTCGGATGGGGGATCAAAAAATTGATCCCTGCATTAAATGCTACTTTGACCGTTAATTAAGGGTATTAAATAAAGTCAGTTTACAAAACTACCTCCACAACCCCCTGTCAAATTCGCGAGATGAATCTAATGAGACCTTTGACCACGCGATTAGAGATGATTACTGTAGCATTACTGTAGCAAATCATGGATTAATTAGATGCAGTAGATTCGTCGCGCAAAGTTGCACTCATCTGTGAAAAGGTTTTGTAAATAAACTTCATTTAGGCCCTCATGCATGCGACAGTAATCCGGGACAATTTTTTTTGTCCCGGGCTGCCGAACAGGACTGCCTGAGTAGGACAGAAAGGAAAAAGGACAGCGAGGACCACCGACCACGCCATGATAAAATTGTCTGAAATCGATCGTACGAGACGGTAGCTCGTAAATCTGAATCAGCTGATGGAGTGAGTGTAATAACACACCCTTCTTGTGACACATTTTGTTCCTTAATGAGAATAACTTCAGTCTTTATTTGTGCTCTGAACGTTTACAAAGCACTAGCAGTGCACGCTGGAACCGTAGACACTTGCACAGTGTTCACGGCAGCATCACATGTGCTTCATTATTTATTAGGTCGAATAACACAGGCCCAGCCCTGCATTTTATTGTTGTTACTTCTAATACGTGGATTTCACTCCCGACGCCGAGTATTATTCTTTATTCTTCACGAGCATGAACCCGGCACGTCTAGCAGGTGAGGTTGTTGCCCGGGTCGACGCCGAACTGCTTGCAGTACTGCTTGTAGTATGCCACCCGCGCGTTCATCTCGGCGGTGTTCTTGCCGTTGCACTCGAGGGCGCCATTGATGGCCCTGATGGTGGCGCCGAACCCCTGGGGCATCATCACTCTGGTGCACGTTGGTCATCCAGAACCAGAGCGCCGTCTTGAACGAGACCACGGCGTCCTGGGCCACCTTCTCCGGGTCCCTGAGCCATCGAAGCCGATGCTCTTCCCCGCCGGCCCGTAGTTGTAGTTCCACGAGATCTGCAGCGGGCCGCGCCCGAAGTACTTCTTCCCCGGCACGCACGGCCACTGCTAGCTTGTTGCTCGCGTCGCAGTAGCTGCTCGCCTGGTTTTGCTCGTTGATGAAGCACAAATCTGTAATCAAGCCATGGAGATGGAGATCATATCATGTTCCTAATAATACTATGCTTCAACATGTAGTCGTCACATTTCACGAATGGGTATTGTTTTTGTTTGAGTACTTACGTCCGGTCTCGTGGGTGACGTGCGCGAAGAAGGCGGCGATCTCGCGCTTGCCCTCGGTCTCGGAGCCGCCGTGCGCGAAGCCCGGGTACGAGTTCACGGCGCTCAGGAACGCGCTCCGGGTGTAGAAGTTCTTGCCCTCGCACGAGCTCGGGGCCTGGCTCTTGATGCCGTTGAAGAACGAGTCGTTGACGATGCTAGCCACGTTCTGCGCGGCTGCCAGGCCGGCGGCGCAGAGGAGCGCCAGCCCGAGAGCCAGGATCCTCGACGTAGCTGAGCTCGCCATACTCGATCAAACCTTCCAGTTCCTCGCTAGGTTTCCTTGCTGCAGTGCACCTTTTAGCTTGCTGTGAGGTGATTTGAGAGGTTTGTGGCGTTTATACAGGAATCAGAGCGTTAATCTTCTCACGGTATGCCATTGAACTTGGTCTGGACTAACACTGCTGCGTCGTCGGTCCAGCATTGTACTGGCACTACTCTTCCACATTACTCTCAAGCACGAACACCTCTCGGCCTCTCGTTTCGCATGCCGAGACTGCCGATCGACTAGCCGCAACGCGAAATGGAGACCTGGAGTTTGGATAGCAGGGTTCGATGCATGTTACGAATTCTTGCTTAATTTCGTTTCTGCAAGAGTTGTGCCTACAATCATACTTTTGCAATTATCCACCAAATTAATACTGCAATTTAATGCATTTGGATCCAGGATGGCATTCATGTTTCATCGTTTTACATGTAACAGATATCAGAACAAACTGTAGATCCGCGGACGGGAAGTAATCGTAAGAGAAAGGGTTCGACTACGTCGCAGCTGCCAGTTTCATGTGATGCAGAAATTACCGCGCCTCGTGGTACGTCTATTGCTTTATGTTATCAGATGCGTAATAATAAATTAGATGTTCTGAACGTTTATTATTCAAACATTACAGTAGAAATTGATGAGATAGAGGAACATCAGAGGGCTGTTAAAAGACAAAAGGCACGCGACCGATACGCAAATATGCCTGAGGATAAAAAGGCAGATCTAAAAGCGAAGAAGAAGGAATATTATCTTCGTAAAAAAGCAGAAAAAGAGTCATCCAATGTGCCGCAACAGGTTGACCCATCTATTGTTCATCCAGAGGCCCTACCAGGTTTGTCATTTATTTATAACGTTTCAACTCTATAAATAAATTTATGGTGGAATTGTTTTTCTATTTTCATTTTCCATAGCCGATGACGATGATAGTTGGCTCCGTCGTAACGATTCCTACATGAGGGCATCATCAAATATAGTGGGTGAGCAAGAATCTGCTGGAGAACGTCGTAAACAGAAGGAGAGACAAAAGGCCAAAAAAAATATGCTAGATTGACGGATGATGTTAAGGCTGCAAAAAACTTAAAATCCAGAGAAAGATACAAGAATCGTGTTGATGTTGAGAATTGTAGTGAAATGCATACGCCCACTAATAACATCATAGTAAATGGTATGCTGCATTCTTTCTTTTAAAAATATTGAATATCGATTATTTTTGGAATTATTGAATATATTTTGATTTTGATCTAATGTGATGCTTCAAGGTTCTGGAAGTCTTCCTCTTGGAACTTTGCATTCTGTCCTCACCCAAGTTCAAACTGGTCCACTCAGACGATCAAGTGTGTCGTTCAAAATTAAATTTGATTCACTGCAACATGAAAATGTGGAAACTGTTATTTTGGAGTCTAGCGAGGCAATGAATGGATGTCAACATGAAAGTGGTATTTGGGAACCAGACAATCCACTCCATGGAATTGAAGGTATGTTAACTGTTACTATTATTATTACTAATTACTAATTACTAATAGTAGTTGCGAATTTCCTTACATATTATTATATATGGCGATGGCCAGAAAATGATTTGGATGAAATGGACCCTGACGAAGATGGACCAGAAATCATGGAGGATGATGAAGCTAGGGTGTTTCACCACATGGGTAAGATAAACAGATTGGAAAAATCTTGATGTTAATTTTTTTCAACACTATACTATGTAGTAATCATGAATTTTTTTTGTACCAGAATTTGATTATGAGTATTATAGGGATCCTGAAAAGACTGTTAGGGCCCATGATGCCTATGATTCAGTCTATGCTTCCATTCCTAAAAAAACATTTTGAATTAAAGAAGGCTAAGAACTGTGAATTTTGTCAAGCAAAGAGGTTTCCAGGCGAAGGTGCAGCCTTTTGTTGTAGAAAGGGCAAGGTGAAAATATACATACCTCAAGTGCATACAGAGCTCCGACGGTTATTTGCAAGTCAGGATGATAGGGATGCCAAGTACTTCCGGAAACATATTCGGTACTTCAACTCACATTTTTCCTTCACTAGCTTTGGTGTTTCCATTGATAGGCGCCTAGCATCAGCAAAAGGAACAGGTGTATACACATTCAAGGCGCATGGTCAGATTTACCACAAACTGGATCAACTTGTTCCTGGTGAAAAAGGCCCCCGACACATGCAGTTATACTTTTATGACACGGATAGTACTATTGCCCACAGAATTAAAAGGTCGCCCAGTCTCAACGCAAACTTGATAAAAAATATCCTTGGTGTTTTAAGTGGCAACCCTTATGTTCAGATCTTTAAGCATCTTGGTTCTGTTACAAATATTAGGGAGTACACAATTGAACTTAATACCAGCATATCTGTTGATCAGAGGAGGTATAATGCCCCTGCCATGGATCAAGTTGCAGCTATATGGGTTGATGGAAATGATCCACAGCAAAGATTTTCACGCAGTATCATCATTTATGGCAAAGAGGACCGTCCGCGATATATCAGGGCGTATCATGGTTGTTACGATCCATTGGCATATCCATTGTTCAATCCTGGCGGGGAGACAGGTTGGGAAGACAAACAGATAGAATATCAGGAACCTCCTGAGTCAAAACCGAAAAGGAAATATACAAAGCGTAAAAGTAGAGGTTTGTTTTTTTTCTCAGTGTATATGTAGTATGTTATGGATTGTGATGTATATATATATATATAGTGTGTAATTCTCATCGCAAGTTTATAAAAATATCTAGGTGACGGATTTGTTGAAGGAATTTGTGTGAAATGAAGTAGGGAAGGTATGGGATGTTATTCTGTCTCCTTTAATTACCTTTTAAAAATTTGAATGCACGTTACACATGTCTGTCTGTCGACACCTGATGACTCTGTATAATTTATAGACATAGATACACATATCGCAGACAAAAGTGCTAATGGATTTGATGAGGTTCTCATGGCTGAAGGTATATTTTGTGAAGCTAATTACACTATAAGTTATTGTGGTCGGTACTTGACATTTATTTAAATGTGACTTTCGTGGTCAGAAAATGACGGTGGCAGTGAAAATGAGGACATCATTGATGGGGAAGTCGAAGGTTAGCACTTGTCCATCGATTTGAATTGTTTTCTCTCTATTTTTGCATCTCATAAATTGGGGCAGGTGGGGCAGGAAAACGCCGCTACGTAAGTGCTAGGGAATACTATTGTTATAAGATGCAGATACGGCTTGGGGAGTTCAATGTGCTTTTCCATGGTGGTCGCCTCTTTCAGCAATTTTTGGTAGACATGTATGTCAAAATTGAGTCAATGCGCTTAGACTGGTATTCGAAGCCTGAACATCAAGCGTTGATTCGTGCTGATCTGTACCAGGTAAACATATTAATATTTATGCATGGATTTTATTATATATGGCTTTTGATAGTGAAATATTTAATTGATAGGGCATTCTCGACACACTTGCAACTGGTGAGGCTGATGCATCCAAAGCTGGCCTTAGGATTGTTCTGAGCAAGGATTTTCCTGGAAGTGATCGAGATGTTCAGGCAAGATTCATGGACGCAATGACACTTGTTACGAGGTATGGGAAGCCAGATTATTTTGTTACTATGACTTGCAACCCTTATTGGGACGAGATAATGGCAGAGTTGCTTCCTGGCCAAACACCACAGGACCGCCCTGATATTGTGGCAAGAGTGTATCATGCCAAGCTGATGGACATGCAAGATTTTTTGATTAAAAAGGGACAGCTGGGCACGGTTGCAGCATGGGCCCATGTAACGGAGTTTCAGAAGAGAGGCTTACCACACGAACATTTTTTGCTGATTTTAGAACCTGGCAGCAAGCTAAACAGTCCAGATGATTATGACAAATATATCTCTGCTGAAATCCCCGATCCCAAAAAATATCCTGTCTTGCATAAACTGGTTTGCAAGCATATGATGCATGGTCCTTGTGGTGCTCTTAACAAAAATTGCCCGTGTATGGTCGATGGCCAATGCCGTTTTCGCTATCCTCGACAGTTCAGTGCCACCACACAACAAGGAAAGGATTCATATCCGATCTATAGGAGAAGGGATGATGGACAAAAGGTTAGGATAAGGAAAGGAGAGCTAGACAATAGATGGGTGGTCCCTTATAACCCCACACTGCTTATGAGGTATAATTGCCATATCAATGTAGAAGTTTGCTGCAGCATCAAGTCTGTTAAATATCTATACAAATATATATACAAGGGACATGATCGGGCCTCATACGCACTTGAGGGCAATGAAAATACGCAGCGTGTGGTTAATGAGATCAAGCAGTACCGTGACGCAAGGATGATTACGGCTATAGAGGCAGTATACAGGCTTTATGGATTCAGACTGTATTCCATGTCTCCGCCAGTGTTACAAATGCAGGTGCACCTACCTGGGATGCATATGATAGCTTATAAGCCAACTGACAATCTAAACAATGTTGTTCAGCGGGAAAACTCTCAGAAGTCAATGCTTACAGAGTATTTCAAAATGAATGTGAAAAACTCGAACGCACGGAAATACTTATACAAAGAGTTTCCAGAATATTTTAGATGGGATAAGCAATACAAATTATGGAAGGCTAGAAAAAATAAGAGGATTCAGATTGGGAGATTAGTCTATGCAAACCCTTCTGAAGGGGAGAGATATTATCTTCGTGTTTTGCTCAACCATATCAGGGGTGCCACCGGATATGAGAGTCTTAGAACTTGTAATGGTATCATATATCCAACTTTTAGAGAAGCTTGTGAGGCCATGGGTTTTGTTGAGACCGACCAAACAATAGACGACTGTATGACTGAGTGTGCGAGATGGATGTTTCCTTCAGGTCTTAGGAGGATTTTTTCTACCATGATTGTTTTCTGCGAGTGTATCAACATACGACGTCTATGGGACAAGCATTTTCAGTCTATGTCAGAGGACTACCAGCATAAATACAAGGGAGCTGATTCGTCAATTGAGCAGATGGTACTCAGTGACATTTCATACCATCTTACATCCATGGGTAAAGACATAAGGCATTATGGACTTCCGGAACTACATCAGACAGGTGATATATATATGGTCCTAATATATCAATTTCAAAAAATTCAATTTGCCATTGTCTCACGAGTTTTTTTTGTCTATTGTCTACTACTATTTGTCTCTTTGGCAGAGACTCATTTTAGAGACCATTACAGAGAGCTCACGGAGGAACAGAATATTGGTTTTGATGAGGATGATTTAAATATTATTGAAAACCTTAATCCTGAGCAGAAGGCTGGTTTTGATGAGATCATGGTTCATGTGTTGAGCGGCAAGTCTCAAGTCTTTTTTGTCGATGGACCTGGTGGCACTGGTAAGACATATTTGTATAAGGCCTTAATTGCTAAAGTTCGCTCAATGGGTCTTATAGCTGTTGCAACTGCAACGTCTGGTATAGCAGCGTCCATTATGCGTGGAGGTCGGACTGCCCATTCTCGGTTCAAGATCCCCATCAAGTTGGATGGTAATACGATGTGTAATTTTACAAAACAGAGTGGGACAGCCGAGCTGCTTAGGAAGGCCAATCTGATCATATGGGATGAAGTTGCCATGACTAAAAGACAAGCTGTGGAGGCACTTGATAGATCCTTACAGGATATAACTGGATGTCCTGATCCTTTTGGAGGCAAAGTCATGTTATTTGGTGGTGACTTTCGGCAGGTCCTTCCTGTCGTGGCACGCGGTACAAGATCACAGATCACTGACGCTACTTTGATTAGATCGTATATATGGGAAAGAGTCCGCCGCATTCGACTCACCCAGAATATGCGTGCCCAGTCCGACACCTGGTTCGCTGAATACCTTTTACGGATAGGAAATGGCATTGAGGAGACGTTCGAAGATGATTATGTCAAGTTGCCTGATGACATAATGATTGAGAATCCATCTGACAATGGAGCTATTGACAAGCTCATTAACCGAGTATTCCCAAACCTAAATGATAACTGTACTTCCGCATCCTACATGCGTGAACGTGCAATCCTTTCGACTAGGAATGAGCATGTCGACGCTGTGAATGCACTGATGATTGATAGGTTCCCAGGGAAAGAAAAGGTCTACTACAGTTTTGACTCGGTTGATGACGACAAAAGGAACAATTATCCTATAGACTTCCTCAATTCAATTACTCCTAATGGACTGCCACCACATGAATTGAAAATTAAAAAGAACTGTCCTGTTATACTGCTTCGAAACCTTGATCCTCATAATGGCCTCTGTAATGGTACCCGCCTTGTGGTTAGGGGCTTCCAAAATAATGCAATAGATGCTCAAACTGTTAATGGCCAGCATGCCGGAACTAGAGTATTCATACCTAGGATACCTATGTCCCCTTCCGAAGACCTTTCTCTTCCGTTCAGGTTTAAATGCAAACAATTTCCGATACGTCTGAGCTTTGCTATGACCATTAACAAGGCACAAGGTCAAACTATTCCGAATGTTGGTATCTATTTGCCAGAACCGGTTTTTGCACATGGTCAATTGTATGTGGCTCTGTCAAGAGGTGTATCGCGTGCTACGACTTGGGTTTTGGCGAAAGGAAACGTCAACATTGATCCGACTGGAAAGAGCACAAAGAATATTGTGTATAGAGATGTTCTTGAGGCTTGAGGTATGCAGCTCTGTATAATTAATATTACGTATATTTATTTATCTTCTATATTCTACTATCTGTCTATGTATTTCTATAATATATACTTATATGTTATCTATATTTTATGAACTCCTATTAAAATCAGATAATGTTTATTATTATATGTGGCTACATATATTTTTGGAAACTATGTGTTGCCATATAATGTAGCACATACTTTTGGAAACATCGTTAAAATCGTGGGATTCAATCTACTCCTATTAAAATCGGTCAATGTTTATTATTATACGTGGCTACATATATTTTTGGAAACTGTGTGTTGCCATATATTGTTTTCCATTACTTTTGGAAACGTCGTTAAAATCGTGGGATTCAATCAAATTTTTTCTCACAATTGATCACAGGGTAGGTACCACACCGCGGCAGTACACAGAAGTCTCGTTTCGTCGCGTCGATGTATTTGAAGTGGTCGAACCAAGTCGTGACGTTACATGTTTCGTCCATAGAATAGGTTAGCCCTAGCTATCTTCGTAATAAATAGGGTTTATCTTCTTTTAATAAATTTAATAAATATGATATGATTTTTGACGAGCTGTAAGATTTATGATGATTATATAATGCGTTTCATATTTCATATTTTATTTGGAAAATAATGACCTGATCTTGTCGGGTCCTGCCTCACCCACGACCATCGATCACATGCAATATTCACCTTGTCAAATACAAAGTTAGAGGACGTTCTATAAATATTGGTCACTTTTAAAAAAACAATTATATGTCTATTGGTATTCTTTTAAACGTGCCTGTGGCACGTGCACGTCCACTAGTAGAAAAGAAAAGCTCAAAACTTTTCGGTAAAACTAAGCAACCCAAACTTGACAAAACAAAGGTAGTGAGAACAACAAACAATAACTGGTGAATTTTATAAATATAAATCATTCATTGCACTTTATTCAATATTAAGTGATCAGTGCATGAAATTCCTAATATGTCTTACACAATACCAGGTAACATAACTTAATGGCAACAAACTATAGGAGTCAACCATGACGGGTTTATAGAAATGAATTTCAGACGAGAAATGAAAGAAATGGAACATGATGAACTATGAGAAGCAAGATGGAACTGAGGGAGTAGATCACCAAACTAAGATAATGTATTAAGTTATGTATTTGAGTAATGATGCTCAACATGTACTTATCGTGTGTCCTTTGACCAAGAAAAATATAGTTAGATATCATATGTGCCTTACCAAGTATAGAAAATCCAGTGTTTGAATAGACAGGGAAAGGTAAATTATATCCAAAGCATAAGAAACATCACATACATACTACAGATTCTGCTGCTTCGTAGAACAGCCGCGGTGCTCTTGTTGTACAAATGTTCCAGGATGGACTTTGGACCCAGAAAATAATTAACTGTATCCCATCATGTTTTCTGTTTATCTAATAATTTCCCGTCCATGCTGACATGAAGGGATGATGACACCATAAAAATAAGGTTACTGGAGTATCACACATGACATGATTGGATAGTAGCATCCTGGAAACATGACCATATTACTGCCAAATATTCCGAGTTGGGAACCGAGAGACATGTAAATGCATATGTAATAGGCGATAGAGGTTTACAATATAAACATGTACCTGAATCAACTGTTCAAAGTTAACAGGCTATAGAGGTTTATAATATAAACATGTACCTGAATCAACTGTTCAAATCATTCTATGTCAAATGACGAATATGGAAAGGGACACATAAGGCAATGTTTAATTAGCAGAAAAATCAGTTGGATGTCACATCAGTGCATTCATATTTCTACAACAAGGAACCCTTCTTAATTGTTTTCAAACAGTGCAAAAACAATTCATTACATTGAACAAAAAATAAGAAGAAAACTATAAAAGGCCACCAAAAGTGAGATATGAAGCAGTTGTACAGGTTTCACATAATTGGCATTTATTCAGTTAAAAGCATTATTTTCACAAGAAGACAAGTTACATAATTATTACAGGATCCATTAACTCTTAGATACGAAGGCCAGAACATTTGTCGAAACAATGACAGTGCAGCTACCATCATGAACATACAAGAATAAGACATTCTTTCCTTATCAAACAATGAGTCAACAATAAGACCATCCAATTGCCACAATCATCACTGGAATGCAAAGTGTAAATTGAAGTGACAAAACTAGCTGCTGCATATAAGGTTCAGTAAAATAGAAACAAAAACAGAAATTATACAAATTGCATAACACAAGCTTTCTTCTCATCCGATTTACTTCAGACTATGCACTCACAATAGGGGAAAAATGGACTATCCTATGAGCACATGTGTCATAATGAAGATTAAACACAGAGGTTGTTTCAGTGGGTAGCTTAAGTTGAAATCCTGGTAACTGGTATCTGAAAACTACAGCAGTCAACAGAGGCTTCCACTATTTTCTACAAGGTTGGTTCCACTGCTATGCTACTAACTGCTCAACAAAATAAGTAACCGACTAGTAGCATCAGCATTCTGAGCATATATATTACCAATTCCAGTATGGACAGAAACAGCAACTCATCCATAGGCAACAAATTTCTGCATTTCTAACTGTAAGATACTAAGATGTGGTAATCACAATAAAGCATCCCATGCTTTTCCTGGAAGTGAGCATCTTTCACTGTCACTAGGATCATCATCCAAAAGGAGACATATGATCCGAAAATGGTCCAACTCATATGCAACCTGTCAAACAAACCAAGCACCACGTTTCCCACATTCTTTACAGCAGGTTCAGGCATTCAGCCGCTGGGATCTCCTCCCATGCTGCGCCCATGGCAAGAATGGCACGGCCATGAGGCCAGTCACCACCCAAGGTTCCCCACCACCTTCCTCCTGCGCACCAGCATCAACACCGCCTTCCTTCTGCGCCCAATCATCGGAATTGAACTCCGCGTGATCAAGAGCAGACGCACGTAGCACCGGCTCCCGATCGTAAGGTCTCACCATGGCGTCACCGTTGCCCGCCGCCGCCGTTGGCTTACCCGCGCCGGCCTCACCCTGCCCTTCACCCACCGAATCTGGCGGCTTAGACACGGCGACCCCTCGCCCGCAGCCCGGCGGGTACCTCCGCACGGCCGAGGCGCGACGCACGGTCGCCGCCGCCGCCGCCGCGGCCTCCCTTCCGTTCCCCAGGTCGCGACCGAGACCCTGGGCCCCGGAGGAGGCGGCCGGGCGGATGGTTCGTCTTGCCGGCGGTGGGGCGGTTTTGTTGGCCGCGCGCGCGCAGGAGGGCTTCGGGAGTGGGGGTTTGGTTTTGGCGGCGGCAGCGGCGGTGGAAAGCGGGTGGCGAGGCGGAAGCCCCGCTGCTGCATTGTGGTGGCGGCCGCAGCCCGGCGGAAATCGGCGGAAGGCAGAGGGGCGGTGATCTGCGGGGAGGACCGCGACGCTGGCGTGCATCGCGACGGCGAGCGCCGGCGGCGGTTCAGTGGGTGGATCGGAGATTGCCAGGGAAGCAACAAGGCGGTTTCACTGGTTTTACGTTGGCTGTCCGGTTCCCAAATTTCTCCCTAATTTAAATTCAAATTACCTTTTAAAAAATGTGACGAACACCAATTTAACATGATAGTTCAATCTTCAAAGATCATTTAGTGATTTAAACTATATAGCTCAAATTTTAAAGCACCTTCGGTTATACTGCCTCCATATCGTTTTAAATGAAACTGGATAGTTCAAAAGTAAACTAAGGAACGTCAAAAATATTATGATACAAAGAGAGTACTTGGAACAATATAGAAAAAATAAAATGTATGTCAAAAGTCGTTTACAATGCGAAGCGTAAAGTTTTGGTAATAATTTGTAATATAATAAGATTTGTAAAGAGTTGCCAACGGTAGGGATTTTAACGCTTTAAAAATTCAAACATATAAACAAAAAGAACTCTTTATTTAGGGTAGCTGCCTGATATTTAGAGGAGTTGCTCGGATATTCAGGGTAGGTTTCTCAAAAAAAAAAGGATATTCAACACAAATAACTTAAGGATCTCCCCATACTTAAAAGTTCGCAGCTCCTCTACAAATACCGTTTTTAGTTTTAAGGGCCCGCCTCCAAGAGATCACCGTCGTTGGGTATTGTACATGGTTAGCTACACCTACATACTACTAGTGTTATGTGAACTGGGCTGCAACCTGCAAGCCTTCTCCCCAGAATCAGCCCAGTAGCCCAGCCCAAGCTCCTCGCCTAGTCCCAACCCAACCCAGCCCATTCTGTCCCTGCTTCCCATCCTTCCCAACTCACACACAGTATCGAAGGCCCGCATCTCTCTACCCACATCGCCCTCCCGGAGAGAAAGCCGCCGCCGCCGCCGCCGCCGTCCACCGGCCCAGCTCGCCGGACTCCCCGCCACCCATGGCGGATCGCTATCGCTCCTACGTTCCTTCCTCCTCCTCCCACGACAGAGGTACACGCCCTCGCTCTCCGACCCGACGAACCGGGCATGGGTTACTGTTCGTTTGGCGCGGTCAAATATTTGGGATAAATCCGTGCTTGTTGTTGACTGTCAGTAATCTGCAATCTGAGTTGAGGAAAGTCAAGGGTTAGTGTTATCAGGGCGCAGGAGCTGTCGATTGGGGCAGTTTAGTTGTTTTCCAGACAGTCGCTGAGTGAGTACCATCGCCGATTAAATTGGTACTGAAAATTTAGGTTTCGCTTGGTCATGATTTCTAGGCCGAATATGCCTCGAGAATGCTGTGGGAGTGCAGAACAAATTTTTAATTCAGCTGTATGTAGTGCCCTTGCAAGAGTACAGTGTAGACTATTTTCCTTATATTTTAGTGTAAGACCTCCCTTTTTTTTAAGATAATGAAAGCATAGCTCTTTGCCTCTTAGCCTTTGTACTAGTAAGATGTTAAGACTTAGGATGTCTAGAATGTGCATAATTATCGGAAATTTGTTGTGAGAGGGTGATGACCGAGTGACATTGGAGATCTGACTGCAATATCAAGCTACTATTAAAAGAAATAACCTTTATGAGTGTTAAGTTTTGAATATTATGATTTGTTATAGCACACTGCAGTAGAAACTCTAGATCACTTAGTAAAATATTAATTACCCATGTTCTCCATGTCAGTTGAAGTGGTTTAGATATTTATTTGTAGCCTATAATTGGAAAATGTGCGAGGCTACTTTTCAGGCAGAGTTATACACGGCGAAGATGAATGTAGAATTCTGTGTATGCTTTGATAGCACATGCCTTAATGAGACATTCTTCATTTTTTTCTCTTCCTTTCCTTTTTTTTCTTCTTGAGTTTTTAAAACAATGTTTATTCTTGCACTAGAACTGATCGGCAAAAGATGAATGTAGAATTGTGTGTATGCTTTGATAGCACATGCCTTAATGAGACATTCTTCATTTTTTCTCTTCCTTTCCTTTTGTTTCTTCTTGAGTTTTTAAAACAATGTTTGTTCTTGCACTAGAACTGATTGGCATGTGTTTTATGATCATTGGTTAATGTCTTAACTTCATTTGATTACCAGATCCACGAGGTGGTCATCCTGGGTATCTTGCACGTGAGGGCACTTTAGCATCTTATTATGCTTCAAGACCTTCTGTTCTACCGGGTGCACCAGATGTTCTTAGAAACGATGTAATACAACTCAACTTTTAGAGGATTCATTTGTAAGAGGAAAGTAACCACCTTTACTCTGACATATCACTTTGTTTTGATCTACAGGTAGTGTTGCAACCAAGAGCTTATGGTTTGGATGGTCCAGGAGGAGTGATTGATCCTGTTTTGCCTGGTCTGAGTGGACTACCTGCTGGAGCTAGGGCACGGGGACCTATTCCTTTCGAAGACCCGTCATTGGCTGGGCTGAGTGGATTAGCTTCAGCCAGGGCACCAGTACCTATTCCTTTTGAAGAGCCGTCTTTGGCTGGGCTGAGTGGACTAGCTCCAGCCAGGGTACCGGGACCTAGTCCTTTGGAAGAACTAGCTGTAGCGGGGAGAAGCTCGTCTCTAGGCAAAGGTGCTGGTATTCCAGATGTTGAGCACCACAGCCCACTTCCAAACCTTGATGGGCCCTCAGAAGATGAATCCAACATTCTATTTGTTGATTGTCTCCCTACTGATTGCACAAGGAGAGAAGTAGCCCGTATCCTTCCCGCGTATAATGCTTTTGAGTTTTGAATCATATTTTCATACCTTGCAAGTTTCTTTTTTTTGCAAGCCTTAACTTTTACTGGAAGATTTGTTTCGGCCCTTAGAAGGCTTCAAGGACATCAGAGTAGTGCACAAGGAGCCCAGACGTGTATGTACTTGCCTTTTCAGTGCATTATTTTTTTCTCACTGAAAAAAACTGGTCTAGTTCTTCGCTAGTTGTTCTTCCCTTGCAAATCTGTGCATTTGCATTGAATTCACGTTTTTAAACTTGGCTTATGTTAAGATGTGGTGAAATTTATAGTGCACCTATTTTGAAAGCAATAGAGCTGCATTTATTTTGATTATAAGAGGTGCATACGA
>CM014276.1:47561514-47597632 GCA_004135705.1 Alloteropsis semialata | reverse complement strand
ACGAAGCTACTTGGGAAGAGGAGTCATATCTCAAATCTAAATACCCGGATTTTATGAACTCTATTCCAGGTAACTTCCTTCCGCACTTAAATTTCTGCACCGGAATCTCGGGACGAGATTCTTTTTAAGGAGGGAGGGCTGTGACACTCCTGGTGTCACTATCATAATTAAGAACCATAACGAACTTAATTGAATCTTTAAGGGCATGCATCATCTAATGATAATATTGTTTGCGCATGTGTGTGTGTATGTGTGGCCAAAGTAACTGTCATAGGATATAAGGCTTAATTCCACAAAAATTCGAATCAAAACCAACTTAAAAAGTGCCATAGCCGTTAGGACAGTAAGTTGCGGTGCTCAAGGGAATAGTCACCGCAACAACACGTGCCCTAGCAAATTTTAAACCCATCCACCGCTACATGACCGACTGTTGCGGTGGCATTCATGTCACCACCGCAATAGTCGGTGGTCTCGGGCAACAGTAAAAATCCTCTCTGGATTGACGGACTGTTGTGGTGGATTACCTACTCTTGCATCACCGCAACAATCCGTGAGGGTTTAGTCTTTTATGCAATCCCAAGCACCTAATGTTGCGGTGCTAGGCCAAAGCCAGGATCGCAACAGTCGGTGGCCCGCGGATTTCTTATTTCAGTTCGGCGGCACAGTAGTTTCGACCCCATGGACTGTTGCGGTGGGTGTTTACCCCACCACCGCAACAGTCGGTCGCCAACTGCCGCGCCGGCATGGGCCTTTCCAGCGGCGGTATGGGCGTCCGTGCGATCCTTACGTCATCCACAGGCTTCGGGGACACGTGTTCGCGGACTCTCGAGCCTCGTGGGTGGCTTATGCCTCGGTGGCACGGGCGTTGAGGGCCAAACTCAACCACTCCCGTCCTTCCCTTTACCGAGCTCGGTCCTCCCCGGCCGCATTCGCCTCGCCTGCTCCTTCCTCGTTCGATTCAGCGCGTCCTCGTCCTCATCAACTCGCCCTCTTCCCGCCCTAGCCATTCCCCGACCCTCTCCCTCTCCTCCTTCGCCCATTTCCGAGCCAGGCCGCCGCCGCCGGCCATTATTGGGCCGAGCTCGAGCTTTGGCTCAAGGCAGGAGAAGCGAAGGAACCTGGGTGTAAGAGTTGGGAAGAGCTAAGGTGAGTTCTAGAGGATTCTAAGGTTTGTGTACTACTTAATGTTGGATTAGTATAGTGCATCATATACAAAGTGGTGCTAGAGAGTTTGGTTATGGTTTTCCAAATCCTAGGATGGGTTAGAAATGCCAAAACACTCTCGATGGTTTTGTTATGAGTGTTAGAGTAGGGTTAAGCTTTTACTGGCCAAAGTTATGCATGCTTTTATTAGATTTGGAATTAGTTACATTAAGAGGGTAGGGAAAAGCAAGTTCTACAAATTTTCATTATCAATCATGCTTGTTAAAGGTGTGAGTTCAGCAATACGAGCATAACTTGGGTCTAGCAGCCATTTGTGGATGATATATCTAGTTAATGCAATTTTGAGTTGGGTATAAGAATGTTTGGGTTGGCCAGTGCAAAACCGGTCCAACCGGTTTCCAAAACCGGTCAAACCGATTCCTGGCAAAATGAACCTTTTAGTTATTCAAATTTCATAAATTCTTGTCCTGTGTTAGGAGCCGTTATGGCTATTCTTATGTTTGATAGCTTATGCATTCATGCATCTCAAGTACCCATTTGCATGTCATGTAGAGCACACGATTACCGACGGCGTGTACGAGATCGACGTCGAGCCCGAGGGTGACTCCGCCGCCGCCGAGGTGAACTACGCCGCCACACAAGACCCGGATCAATTTCCGGAAGGGCCCAAGGCCGTCGCTACTCAAGAAGGCAAGCCCCGGAGCATAACCCACTGTGAAGCTAACTCCTTGCTTGTGCCTTATTTTTGTGCATTTAAGTTTTGAGGAGTTGATTGAAACCATAGTTGCATGATCCCTAGGTACCTATGTCCCACTAACAGTATGTGTAGGTCGTATAGAATGCTATGCTTAATTAGGACCGGTAGAAGTCGAGTGATTGCTTTATCACTCGCGAGATATAGGTTTTACTTTATATCAGTTCTTAAAGTTCGGCAAGCGGGGCTTGTGCGATATTCATATTTGGTTGAATGTCCCGCTTGCACAGAAAATGGTGGGCTGAGGCATTGATTGTGTGGCGATGTTGGTCAAGCTTTTGAAGGTACTAATCGTATGCCGGGAAATATGGTAAACTGGTAAACCTAGTACTTGATGCAAACTGACGTCTGACGGACACTTCCACTCCATTGGGCGAGGGGTTGATGGCGAGTGTAGCAGTGGCCGCGGCACAGGTTTGCCTGGGGCACCTGGGGTCCGTTGGGGCGTGCACTCGGGTGGAGTGGGCTCTGATGGCAGACGGCAGGGAGAGATGGGAAATGTTGTCCCGTGAGGTCCTGGGTGTCTCTCACGGGTCGTGCGATTAGGTTGTCCCATGCATGGTTAAAAATCAACTCGAGTTGTCCGTCCTTCGCGGTTACATGAAGCTGCTTGATCTCTTTTCACACGTCAGTGTCCTTGGGCCAGTGTGTAGAAAGTTGGTAAAAGAGGAATGATGTTGCAATATGGATTAATTGTTTGTCAACATTGGTTGTATTGGATAGCTTGGCAAATTTAGTAATGGTTAGTTGCAAGCTTAACCTGGCTAAAATTTTGGAAATAGGATTAACTTGTAGACGCTTTTGGCAAAACAAACCCCAGAGCCAAAAAAAAGCCGTGCATGTCTAGAATTGTTAACCCTGTCGGGTAAGTCTTGCTGAGTAATTAGTACTCAGCCTTGCTTGTGGCTTAATTTTTGTTGCAGATGATTGTGCTGGTTACGACCCCGTTGCTGCCTTGACCTGGCCTTGTGTGCTGCCCGAAGGCTGGGTTGTGGAGCGGATGCCGTCCGAGTCCGACTCGGGCCGCGGGGAGTAGATGTTAAGCGAGGGCTTCGCTTAATGTCTTTTGCTTCGATGTGTAGTCTTCCGCTGTAAATAACTCTGGTTTGTAAGAAGATAAAACATATGTACTGTATTAGTATAATTACCTACGTGCACCATGTGATGTAAAATATGCGATGAGTTGTACTGCCTGAGCCCACCTTCGAGTGGGACTGCTGCTATTTTGTTTCGGTCGAGAGAAAAATGTGGTGTAATCGGGAAGGTATCCGACGGATTGCACGATTAACTCGGTTTAGGGGCGTGGCGCACTGCTGTGATAGTGGTCCCATGCTCTTAAGCCGGATTAATTGGGGCGGTCTGCCACAGCTGGTATCAGAGCTGAAAGACAGGCAGCGGGTGGTACAACAAATCTTAAAAATGTTTTCTTGATGTGCAAAGGCTTAATCTTGACTTAGGGATTTGTTGGATACGCTAGGGTTTGAAAAGAATAGAACGTGAGCCCTAGGGAGAAGTATGGGTATGTTTAGGTGGCATAGTAGTATATATATGACTAACTTCCAGCACACTACTTTCTGTACCGACGACTCCAGGTAATGTATGGTCGCCCATTGCCAGAGGGCGTGAATACTGGACGCTGTTCCCCAAGCAGTGGCTTACTTGGGGTACAGTCAATATAATGCCTTCACGGTATTATAATGACTGTAGTGCTTTAAAATTTCTGGTCGAACTGTTGCTTCTATAGTGAGCAACAGAGTGTGGTCATCATATGTGGGTAACCGCATATGCGTCACCCATGTGGCGTGAGGTACATGGGAGCTGTTTGTGAGTGCTGGCACAAACGGTTCAGTGATGAATATTTTCTGCAGGTACAATAACTACGAGACCATAGGTTGTGTGCTCGCTAGAAATCCGACTAATTATTATAGGGAGAGACGTATTATAGGTGCCACCGCTGACTAACTCCGTAAGTCCAAGACTACTTGGCAGTTATTTTCTTTGGTGAGGACGATTAGGTCGCTCAGTTATTTTCTTTGCATTATTTTCTTTGGTTTGACACAGCTTTGGAGTGCCAGCGCGAAGAGGAGTTGAAAGCCGACAATGCAAGTCTTCACACCAATCCTAAATTGCTGACACCATGGCCCATGGAGAAGCAATGTAGTGTCATATATACACATGAAGTTTTCATTAAATTTCAGGAACAACTCATAGTTGCAAGAGACCATTGCATTATTCAAGGAATTTCGGAGTCTGAAGATATGAAAATGTTCACCATCAGCAGCCTATCTGGAAAAGAGAGAGTGGTTCATATGAACAAGTCAAACATATGAACAAAGAACAATTACAGGAATGCAGCTACATAGGATCTGGTGACGCATTTCCATTGCAGCCTTCTGCTCCAGCATTCCAGAATACATACAGGACTACAGCTACATAGGCACATTTGCCATTGCTGCCTTTTGCTTCAGCATGCTGTTTGCCTGAACATCACTGACGACGGCCAGGCCATTTAGCATCCACTGCATCCTGCTTGGTTGCGTTGGCATAAATTGATTGCTTCCCGCTTCAGCTGCATCGTCTCTTCGTCATCAGTTTGCATCACGCCACTCTGCAAAAGAAATTAGCAGTGCCATTTTCAGTGAAGCCGGGACGACCCTGGGGGAGGATGGCCGACGCCTGGCAGTCTAGGGGCAGGGGCGTGCCTGGATGCGGCGGTGGGGTCGTACCTGGAGGCGGCGGCGTGCGTGGAGGCGGCCGGGAAGTACCTGGAGGCGGCGGCGTGCCTGGAGGCGCCCGGGAAGTACCTGGAGGCGGCGGAGATCCAGAGGAGGCGGCGGAGATCCTAGAGGTGGCGGAGATCCTGGAGGCGGCGGCGGGGATCCTGGAGGCGGCGGCGTACCAGTAGGGGACGTCGCACGGCTGTCCAGGGGCGGGGCTCCACTGGGAGCGGCGAGGAGACGGTCGGTCAGGCGGCGCCCTGGAGACGACGGTCGGTCAGGCGCAGGGGACTCGGCCTGCTGGATTAGGGGGAGGGGGGTTATTGGAAAATTACCACGATCGGAAGGGGGGCAGGCGGGCGGGTTTTTGCAAATTGGTTCCACCTCTCTCGCTGGCCATCGGATGGGGATCTAGCGTCCCTGATCGGAGTTTCCATAGTTTCCACGGGTACCTGGTTTCCACCTGATATGCTCCCTAGGGACAAAACAAGGTTGCTGAGTTTTTTTAATATATACAGTCTCTCCATTTGAAATTGTAAATCATTATGACTTTCTTGAAAAGTCAAAGCATCTCAAGTTGACCAAATTTGTACAATAAAAATACTAATATTTATGATATCAAATAAATATCATTAGATTATTTATTAAATATATTTTTATAGTATATCTAATCGGTGCCATAAATCTTTATAACTTTTCCTATAATTTTGGTCAAACATAAAATAGTTTGACTCTCCAAGAAAGTTGGAATGACATACAATTTGGAGTGGAGAAAGTATTACTTTAAATATTTTGTTGCATAACTTTTGTTATATATTTGTTTGCATAAATTTGTGATCTATGTTACACAATTTTTTATATAATTTCCTTTATATATGTATTTTTGTCTAATTTTGTTTGTGTACATCTTGTATGTAATCGTGTTATATATTTTTTTTATCGGGTGGGTTGACCGGATGGAGTTTTTTTTAATTTAGTGGAGGACTGCCTGAGTAGGACAGAAAGGAAAAAGGACAGCGAGGACCACCGACCACGCCATGATAAAATTGTCTGAAATCGATCGTACGAGACGGTAGCTCGTAAATCTGAATCAGCTGATGGAGTGAGTGTAATAACACACCCTTCTTGTGACACATTTTGTTCCTTAATGAGAATAACTTCAGTCTTTATTTGTGCTCTGAACGTTTACAAAGCACTAGCAGTGCACGCTGGAACCGTAGACACTTGCACAGTGTTCACGGCAGCATCACATGTGCTTCATTATTTATTAGGTCGAATAACACAGGCCCAGCCCTGCATTTTATTGTTGTTACTTCTAATACGTGGATTTCACTCCCGACGCCGAGTATTATTCTTTATTCTTCACGAGCATGAACCCGGCACGTCTAGCAGGTGAGGTTGTTGCCCGGGTCGACGCCGAACTGCTTGCAGTACTGCTTGTAGTATGCCACCCGCGCGTTCATCTCGGCGGTGTTCTTGCCGTTGCACTCGAGGGCGCCATTGATGGCCCTGATGGTGGCGCCGAACCCCTGGGGCATCATCACCTGGTGCACGTTGGTCATCCAGAACCAGAGCGCCGTCTTGAACGAGACCACGGCGTCCTGCGCCACCTTCTCCGGGTCCCTGAGCCCGTCGAAGCCGATGCTCTTCCCCGCCGGCCCGTAGTTGTAGTTCCACGAGATCTGCAGCGGGCCGCGCCCGAAGTACTTCTTCCCCGGCACGCACGGCCACTGCTTGTTGCTCGCGTCGCAGTAGCTGCTCGCCTGGTTTTGCTCGTTGATGAAGCACAAATCTGTAACCAAGCCATGGAGAATGGAGATCATGTTGCTAATGAATATACTTGAACATGTAGCCGTCACATTTCACGAATGGGTATTATTTGGGTACTCACGTCCGGTCTCGTGGGTGACGTGCGCGAAGAAGGCGGCGATCTCGCGCTTGCCCTCGGTCTCGGAGCCGCCGTGCGCGAAGCCCGGGTACGAGTTCACGGCGCTCAGGAACGCGCTCCGGGTGTAGAAGTTCTTGCCCTCGCACGAGCTCGGGGCCTGGCTCTTGATGCCGTTGAAGAACGAGTCGTTGACGATGCTAGCCACGTTCTGCGCGGCTGCCAGGCCGGCGGCGCAGAGGAGCGCCAGCCCGAGAGCCAGGATCCTCGACGTAGCTGAGCTCGCCATACTCGATCAAACCTTCCAGTTCCTCGCTATGTTTCCTTGCTGCAGTGCACCTTTTAGCTTGCTGTGAGGTGATTTGAGAGGTTTGTGGCGTTTATACAGGAATCAGAGCGTTAATCTTCTCACGGTATGCCATTGAACTTGGTCTGGACTAACACTGCTGCGTCGTCGGTCCAGAATTGTACTGGCACTACTCTTCCACATTACTCTCAAGCACGAACACCTCTCGGCCTCTCGTTTCGCATGCCGAGACTGCCGATCGACTAGCCGCAACGCGAAATGGAGACCTGGAGTTTGGATAGCAGCCGTGAACTAGACATGTTGTGGAAATCCCGTGCGTGCTGTATTAGGACAAGTCTTTCCTTTCTTGTGTTTTTCTCGTTCGTGTAGACATTGCCATCATCCCGCTGCCGCTGGCAGCCGCATCACAGTTTGTGTTGAACCAGTTCCACGAATGTCCAAATTTATCGGCGACATAAATGGCCAATCTAGAAAGGAAGTCTTGGAAAAACATCTTCAGTTAGCGCTTAGCGGTTCACCCTATATGACCCCTAATACCAAAAAAAAAATTAACGCATAAGTGGAGTCTTATGTCAACTTTTAGGGGAGGATAGAGGACATTATAATATATTTTATAAAAAATATATCATAAAATTTTCATCATTAAATAGATGGATGTTTAATAATAAATTAAACCTTGGAAAATAATGATAAACACTTTATTATATTTTTTAACATGTGTTGTGATGTCCACTAATGTATAGAGAGACTTAGTGTATCAGGGAGTAGATTAAACCAAATGACATAATTTAGGGGATAAAATGAACCAAGAAAAAATTATTTGGACTTTAGCCATACTTGGACTTTTCCCTTGGATTTTTTGGATCCTCCAGCAGTAACATACCTCACCCCCTCTTCTCCCTTTTTTTTGTGGAACCATATTACGCATGAAAGTCACAATAAGCCAGCTACTGAACGTAGCCTACTCATGTAGGATTCCGTTCTATTTTTCTCATCCTTATATCAATTAAATCTCAACCATGACAAGTTGGGTTCCCTTAATATGGTGTAATTTGTGATTATTGACTCATATTCATTGGAGCATATGGTGACTTTTTTGGTTGCTAAATTAAGTAGTAATAGTCTATCAATCCATGCTTCCGCACATGCTAATAATTTAAGAGACATGGGTATTAAACTTTCATAAAAACATATAGACCCATATCTAATAAAAAATTATTTACCTTGTGCTCTCTATTATTCATTAAATATTTTTTTCACTTTGTTTCGCACTTCTAAATGTGTTTGATTGGGTTCTTAATTTGAGCTACACGATTAACATAGAAACTGATATTCTCATCGTTTCCTCTATACATATGTACATAGTCTATACAGTGACATACATCGTGCAACATTGCATATATACCTTAATAAATTAGCGTTTCACGTATTAATAATGGTAGAAATAGGTAATTTATGAGCACTTCAGTAATCTGTTTGGGAGCCATCAACCACGTGAAGTATCTTTGGACTGGGAGCAGCTGCAGTTGCCTAGACTTGAACTGCACCACCTTGAAGAAGAGTTCTCTGAAGAAGAACTACTACAGGTTGTAAAAGGGCTAGCTGCGGACAAGGCACCCGGCCCTGACGGTTACATTGGGGTCTTTTTCAAAGTGTGCTGGCCTCTGATCAAGAGTGATGTGGTCGCAGCTGCTAACTACTTTTAATTACAGCATGACCAACACTTTAAGCAACTAAACAGTGCACATGTGGTCCTCATTCCTAAGAAAGCAGATGCTTCTGAAATCTCTGATTACCGACCTATTAGCTTGACTAGTAGTGTGGCCAAGCTCATCTCAAAAACATTAGCGACCAGGCTGGCAGGGTCTCTTGGACAGTTGGTGTCTAGAGCACAGAGCGCCTTCATTCAGAAGCGAAGCATCCACGACAATTTCCTTTATGTTCAGAACATCATCAGAGAGCTTAAGAGGGTGAAATATCCAGCCATTTTTTTGAAGCTTGATATTGCGAAAGCTTTTGATTCCGTTCGGTGGGAGTACTTGATGGAGGTCTTGCAGCAGTTTGGCTTTGGCACAAGGTGGAGGGCTTGGGTTTCCACTCTTCTGTCTACTGCAACTTCCTCAGTCTTGTTGAATGGAGTCAGGGGGCGGTGGTTTCAGCATTGTAAGGGACTTCGTCAGGGTGGCCCTTTGTCGCCCATGCTATTCATCCTAGCCATGGAACCACTTCATGCCATGTTATGCAGAGCTACGCAACAGGGCCGTCTGTCACCAATCGGACACAGAATGGCTAGACTGAGAACAAGTATGTATGCTGATGATGCCGCTATTCTGGTCAACCCAATTAGAGAAGAGATACAAGTGGTGCATGACATATTGACAAGCTTCGGTAGAGCTTCGGGGTTGGTCACAAATGAAACTAAAAGCGCTGTGTACCCGATCTGCTGTGATGATCTTGATCTTCACACTGTCATGGCGCCCTTTCAGTGCCCAATTGGCTCCTTCCCATGTAAATATCTGGGTCTGCCGTTGCATTTATGAAAGCTAAGAAAAGTGGATCTACAACCTTTAATTGACGAAGTTGCCGCTAGGCTGCCAGCTTGGAAAGGAGGATTGATAAACAGAGCAGGGAGACTGAGACTAGTGAATTGTGTTCTTACCTCCATCCCTACCTATTACCTTACGGTTTTTCAACTGAAGAAGTGGGCATTCAAGCAAATTGATAAAATCCGAAGAAGCTTTCTATGGAAAGGGGCAGCGCAAGCTAATGGAGGCCACTGTTTGGTCAGATGGAGCCGAGCAATGAGACCAAAGAAGCTGGGCGGCTTGGGCATTCTCGATCTGGATCTTTTCAGTAGAGCTTTGAGGCTTCGGTGGCTATGGTTGGAATGGACAGACCCTGACAGGCCGTGGGTAGGGACTGAACCGCCTGTGTCCTTGGTCGATCGCCAGCTCTTCAGGGCCAGCACAACGGTGTTGCTCAGGAATGGGCAGCAGGCCAGGTTCTGGCAGTCCTCTTGGCTCATGGGGAAGGCACCAATGGATATGTTCCCCAATTTGTACAGATTAGCATGGAGGAAGCAAAGGACTGTATGTGAGGAATTACAACATCAGAGTTGGACAAGGGGTTTATGGCGCATGAGTACTGTGGATGATATGGTCAGTTTCATCAAATTGTGGTACATGGTGCAAGACGTGAGGCTAACCAATGAACCAGATCGTATTCTCTGGAAGTGGACTGTTGATGGTGTTTACTCATCCAAATCAGCATATAATGCCCAATTCTTCGGCTCTTATAGGGCCTTTGATGGCTCGGCAATTTGGAAGGCGCATGCTGAGGGGAAACACAAGTTCTTTGCTTGGTTACTTGTGCAATCCAAGATCCTGACAGCAGATAAACTGCAGCTGCGTGGTTGGCCTTGTGATTCCATTTGTGCGCTCTGCAGCCAGGAGGAAGAAACAGCGTCGCATCTTATCTTGCACTGCAGTTTCTCGCGGGAAGTGTGGCACCGTGTCAGCAGCTGGACTGATGGATTGGTGCAGCAGCCAGGGGGAGGCATGGACATTGCTGAATGGTGGAGTGTTGAGCTTCAGGGTCTGAACAAGGAGGACAAGAGGTTGAAAGCAGCACTGATGATGTATGTTGCGTGGAACATCTGGAAGGAAAGAAATAGGAGAGTCTTTGATCAAAAACAGATGAGCCCAGCAAGAATCGAGCTGGAGATCAAGGAGGAGATAAGTCTGAGGGTCATGGCCTGTGGGAGGCCTGTGTTCAGTTAGGTTTCAGTTATGTTTAGTCTTTTGAGTGTTGAGCTAATTAGGTTTATTTATGTAATCACAATCTGTAAAACTCTGCATGCTTCCTCTCTTATATGATATGGCAGTGCTCCTGCCGGTTTCTTCAAAAAAAAATAGGTAATTTAGAATTATATGCTGGTATACTTTTGGAAATTTTTAATGACATACGTAGGTAATTTCGAGGCAAGTTAAGAGTTTGAGCTAAGTATTGAATATGAAAATATGTGTTTTCATTGTTCCCTATGTACACTTACATATAACTATATGGTGAGATACATCATGCATATACAATTTAAGTTAATATTTTTATATTAACAATTGATGGATGAAATGTGTAATTAGGAATTATATATCAGAGTACTTTGAGATATTTTTTATAATGGCATGCTGATTATTTTTTATTTTTAAATAATTGTAGATGAATATTGAGGGATTACTTTAGTTTTTTTCATAATGATAGAGGTGGGTAATTTACCAATGGATTCACGGGGTTACTTTAGGATATTTTTATAATGGTAGTGGTGGGTATTTTTTTTAAAACATAATAAATCCAATGGGTATGATTGTTAGAGCCTGATCACTAGATGTTTCAATTTTTTCTAAGAATTTTTAGGATTTATCTTTTTCTAGCGCATCTCGTGAGGATTAACGTGGAGATATAAAAAGACCCTGTAAATCGTAATAGTAAGATTGTAGCATGGTGGCGTTTCTTTGGCCCTTGGTGGAAGGCTTTCTAGCTAGTTGCCCTTGCCTGAGCTCTAGGCGTTTTTTTGTGGCATGCATTTTTGCTGTGAATAATAAGAGTAAAACCATGGGTGATTTTCCAACCAAATAATGCATTTTCGAGAGTTCGGGGATCTCGATGACAACCAGTATAGATTCAGATACCACCCATGCATTTTGCTCAAATAATAATAGCTTCAGTCATTAAAGTGTTTGAGGCAATCTGCAATTCTGCATTACAACTGCTTCATTATTCATTTGATCATGTCGAACAAAGAGGCTCAGCCCAGCATTTCATTTTTACTACTAGTACTAGCACATACTCGCTAATAAACCACGGGGTTTCACGAGTGCGTGACGCAGAGCTTTATTCTTGACGAGCCATGCATAGACCCCGCCGGAGTCTAGCAAGTGAGGTTGTTCCCCGGGTCGACGCCGAACTGCTGGCAATACTGCTTGTAGTAGGTCACCCGGGCGTTCATCTGGGCGGTGTTCTTGCCATTGCACTCGAGGGCGCCATTGATGGCCCTGATGGTGGCGCCGAAGCCCTGGGGCATCACCTGGTGCACGTTGGTCATCCAGAACCAGAGCGCCGTCTTGAACGAGATCACGGGGTCCTGCGCCACCCGGTCAGGGTTCCCGAGCCCGTCGAAGCCGATGTTCTTCCCGGCCGGCCCGTAGTTGTAGTTCCACGAGATCTGCAACGGGCCTCGCCCGTAGTACTTCTTCCCCGGGACGCACGGCCACTGCGTGTTGCTCGAGTCGCAGTAGTTGCTGCTTGCTCCGTTGATCTCGTTGATGTAGCAGAAATCTGTCGAAATGTGAAGCCGTGCAGATTAGTAATTTGTAAACTGATTGTAGCATGGTGTAGTTATGAAGTCTGTGGAAGAAAGATTAGGCTCTGCATATTCAGTTAGTGTGGAGGTTCCACTGAACTCACGTCCGGTCTCGTGCGTGACGTGCGCGAAGAAGGCGGCGATCTCGCGCTTGCCGTCGGCCTCGGAGCCGCCGTGCGCGAAGCCCGGGTACGAGTTCACGGCGCTCAGGAACGCGCTCCGCGTGTAGAAGTTCTTGCCCTCGCACGAGTTGGGGGCCTGGTTCTTGATGCCGTTGAAGAACGCGTCGGTGACGACATTGGCAACGTTCGCGCCACTGCCGCCGCCGCCGCCGCCGCCGCCGCCGCCGCTACCACCGCTACCCCAGCACGGGCCGGACCGGCACCCGTCGCCGCAGTAGTCCGCGGTGGTGCCGCAGTAGCCGAACTTGCTGCAGCAGTAGTTTGACTGGCAGCCGCAGTTCTGCGCGGCGGCCGGGCCAGCGGCGGCCCACAGCACCGCGAGCCCGAGAGCCAGGACCGTTAGTACCGCCGGCGCTTTCGCCATACTGGATCGATCAGTACTTGAGCTCCCGGTGCCTAAGTTTCGTTGCTGCAGTGCAGAGCTTGTTAATTGTGAAGTGATTTGAGCTGTAATGAGGGTGTCGTTTATATAGAGAAGATCATGGCGTGAGCGTCTTCTCGATGCATGGCACGCGACGTGGAGGATATGGAAATAGCGCCAGTGACCAGTCCCGTTCCACCATTGTACTCGCACTAATTGATAATCTTGTGACACGTGTCAACGCGTGTACCCACAGGTTCAGCTGCTCTAGTGTAAGTGATCGAAGATATATATCGTTAGACTTCGGATCGCCGCCGTGCACGTACTTGAATACTGTGGAAATTCCACGCGCATGCTATACTGTTGGGTGTTGGCGGCTACAAGTCGTTCCTTTTTCCTGTGATTTTTCGCGTCTGCATAGACAATTGCCGTCATCCGTCAAGGCGTCAACTGCGTACAGCCGTATATTGTTGCTCAATTCAACTTCCACGCACCGCCCATGTGTTGGGCCTCATGGTGTCCCGCGTATTCCAAAGGTAGAACCGAAATGGTCCAGCCTGAAAGGAAGACTTCCAGGAGGATCGCTGCCGCCTGCCGGACCGCCGGCCGGTGATGGCTGTCTAATTTGGACTCGCGTGCATTTTTCTGATGGCTATCTAATTTGGACTCGCGTGCATTTTTCTTTTCCTTTTTTCCCCTAGGCTACCTCTTGCGGAGAATTTTCGGTGAGAGAGGATCAGCTTCATGAGCTTAGGGCCAAACTAACATCGCTGGCTAGAGCACCTGCTAATAATTAACAAAATTGCTTATATTGTGCTCTCTTTTATCAGTTAAACTAGCAAGATGGCCCACGCAAATAGCACGGGAAGGTGGTCCACAGGAATCCAGCCAGCGCCTCCGGCGTCCGGCCCGACGAGCGCCTTCACGTTCTCGTGCGTGAGGGACCAGCTAAGCGTGTTGAGGAAGCGGATGTGCAGCGTGGAGAAGGCCGCCATGGACATATAGCTTTGCAAGGTCCCCGTGAGAAGCTATGGCAGCATTCCAGCAAAAAAAAATTTGTAGAAATGGCTAAGAGGAAGAAGATAACACAGAGTCACAGACTAATATTAACAAGTAAAACCCGCAACCAACGTGTGGCAAGCTAGCAGGCCCACTACACGGTGGATGGAATGACGTGTAGCCACATATAAGAAAAAAACACGGTAGAATCAGGGGTCGGGGAGGAAAATTAACCGGTTTGCAAACTTGAGAAAGTCTTGTTGTGTGATTATATGGACCAATATGGTTCATGATTCAGGAAGTAAAGTCGGACTTCAACCACCTCATCTCATGGAGGCAAATAGGGCTTTCTTTATATATAAATTAATAATAACTCTGCCAAGTGCTGATAAGTTTGTCTGCTGCTTATTTTGTGGGCCTTGGGCCCTGTTTAGTTCGCGTGAATTCGATTGATTCGACCAAAAATAACGCATTGAATTCGATCGATTCCCTCTCATAGGACACACTTCCCATTGTACTTTTTCTACAGGAAATTCGATCGATTCGACTGAACTAAACAAGGCCTTGAATTAATTTTAGTTTCAGCCCAATACAACACTGTACTAAATCTTTTTGGGATTTCGATCAGCCGTTTCCAGTCCTTCCGGTGGCCTGCCATTCTAGTAACTAGTCCATCAACCCATGTTCCCGCACGGTTAATATTTTTAAAAACTATTATATTTAAAATTATTTAAAAATTAAACTCCTACCTAACAATCAAATTTTTTACATATTACTCTTTTATTTTTATCAATACTTCAACATAATGCTTATAAAAATGTGTACTTATCATTTTCTATTTGAAATTGATTTTTAATTAGTAATTATTCTATACATTTTTTCATCCATATTCACAATTCTTACACTTTGTATCGCGCTTTCATACATTATATTTAACATAAAAATAATATTTTTTATTACTACCTCCATATCTTTACTTATTTCTAAAGAGAGGATTGTTCCTTTTTTTCCGTCCTGACAGGTGGGTCTCACCTATTGCGATGAACTGTAACCACGGTTCTAACTACCGGCATTAGTTTTCCAATTGGATTGGAGTTCTAACTAAACCCATCAATCTTTATCTTCTATCTCTCTTTTTCTATCTATATATATTTACCTGTTTCTAAAGGAAGGAACGTTTCAACAGTCTTGTCATATATGTCTCACAATCGGATTAGACATGCTTCATCTTGTCCTCTGATCGGATTAGGAGTAGTCCATTGTAAAACTCGGACTTCAACCACCTCATCTCATGGAGGCAAATAGGGCTTTCTTTATATATAAATATAAATTAATAACTCTGCCGAGTGCTGACAAGTTTGTCTGCTGCTTATTTCGTGGGCCTTGAATTAATTTTAGTTTCAGCACAATACAACACTAGACTAAATCTTTTTGGGATTTCGATCAGCCGTTTCCAGTCCATCCGGTGGCCTGCCATTCTAGTAATTCTTGGCTACTTGCTGTGGTCGATGAGCTAGCAGCCTAGCTGATGATAGTAAATCAAGTAATTTTTAGTTATTTGAGCTCTTAGCCTTCCCTTTCTCTAGCAATTCGATCTCATCTAGTTTTATGTTTTATTGTGCACTCGAGTTTGACACGTGTGTTCTTCTAGACAAGTAGAGTCTCAATTATCACTACCGGAAAATACCAGTTCGCCGTGTGCCCGAGGCACACGGCGAAGGCCTAAACACACACGGCAAAAGGTTTGCCGTGTGTAGCCCACGGCGAAGCCCCAACGGCGGCCAGCCACGACGGCGAAGCCGGCTTCGCCGTGGGCCCTTTGTCGGGCACACGGCAATGCCTTTGCCGTGTGTCAGACAGGGCACACGGCAAACAAAATGGCGAGACGGCGGGGGAACGGCGAACGGCGACAGGAGACAGCGACGGCGGCCGTGGGCCCACAGCTTCGTCGTGTGCCCATATCCAGGCACACGGCAAAGTTGCAAACTTCGCCGTGTGCCTGGGAAAAGGCACACGGCAAAGTTTCAGACTTTGCCGTGTGTCTTTAGAGCGGCACACGGCAAAGTTTGGAAAATGCACACGGCAAAATCAGGCACACGGCAAATTTTCGTCCAGAACCATCAGGTTTGGTCGCTTCGCCGTGTGCCATGGCAAAAACACACGGCAAAGGCCATCTTTGCCGTGTGCCACACACGGCGAAGTGACCAAATTCACCATTTTTTTGCTGTTTTTTCACGTAAAAAGGTCCCCTCTCAAACAAACATCACAGACCAAAAATACTGTTTTATCAAGGTTTCTGTAGAAAACCGGCTGATGCTTCTTTTTATTTTCAGTTTTTGTTGTATCGATGGACTATATGTACTGAAAACCGAAAGTATATCATCCACGTTCTTCTTGTCATACTGATAGTCCCATAGTTCAGGCGTCTCTTGGGCCTCCAAAAATACCAGGAAGTGTAGCCTCTGTGTGTGTGGGTGGTGCGGGGGCGAGAGAGAGAGGGAGAGAGAGAGAGAGAGAGAGGTACAAGCTTGCCACACTGAACAGGCCAAGAATACACTAGAAAGTATGTACAAACTCCAGTGAGGCAAATCTGCATATTACAAACTGCTTCTTTATTTAGGTTGCAATGAACAGGCCCTGCCCCTGCATTATTAATACTACTAGTACATATTGGTTAAACTCTGGGTTTAACTTCAGGCGACAGTATTATAATGTGTGTGCAACGTCAAAAATCCTTTATTCTTCAGCAGCCAAAGCATGCATATGCATGAACCCAACACCTCTAGCAGGTGAGGTTGCTCCCCGGGTCGACGCCGAACTGCTGGCAGTACTGCTGGTAGTATCCCACCCTGGCGTTCATCTGCGCGGGGTTGTTTCCGTTGCACTCGAGGGCGCCATTGATGGCCCTGATGGTGGCGCCGAACCCCTGGGGCATCACCTGGTGCACGTTGTTCATCCAGTACCAGAGCGCCGTCTTGAACGCGATGACGGCGTCCTGAGCAACCACGTCCGGGTTCCCCAGCCCGTCGAAGCCGATGTCCCTCCCGGCCGGCCCGTAGTTGTAGTTCCACGAGATCTGCAGCGGCCCACGCCCGTAGTACTTCTTCCCCGCCACGCATGGCCACTGCGTGTTGCCGGAGTCGCAGTAGTCGTTGTTCTTGTTGATCTCGCTGATGTAGCAGAAATCTGAGGGTATCAAGATGAGAGTTCCAAATCCATCAGCATGGTTGACAATTGACGTGCGGTGGATAGAACACCCAGAAGAAAGATCGGAAGAGGAGGCCATTCAATCCACTTACGTCCGGTCTCGTGCGTGACGTGCGCGAAGAAGGCGGCGATCTCGCGCTTGGCATCGTCTCCGCCGCCTTGGGCGAAGCCGGAGTAAGCGCCGGCGGCGTTCAGGAACGCGCTCCGCGAGTAGAAGTTACTGCCCTCGCACCCGCCCCCAGCCTGGTTCTTGATGCCATTGAAGAACGCGTCGGTGACGATGTCAGCAACGTTGCCGCCGCCGCCCGGCGGGCCCGAGTAGCACGGGCCGGACCGGCACCCGTCGCCACAGTAGGGGTCGCCGAGGCCGCAGTAGCCAAACTTGCTGCAGCATAAGCTTGGGTCGCAGCCGCAGTTCTGCGCTGCGGCCGGACCGGCAGCGCAGAGGAGCGCTAGCCCGAGCGCCAGGACCGCCAAGATCCTCGGCGCGTTTGCCATATTGGATCAGTACTTCAGCTTCTGATTTACTAAGGTTTGTTGCTTGCTGCGAGGTGATCTGAGATGCCATGAGGGTGTCGCTTTATATTGAGGCCAGGGCGTGCATCTTGCATTGGAGGATATGGGTAGAATCATGGAACTGGTCAAGTGGCTGTCCCGGTCCACCATTGTGTACCGCTACTGCCACGACCGTTCCACGTTTGGGATGAACACGTGGCGCATTTTTTACTCCCCTAACTAATTCCGAGATGTTATATAGATCTCTAAACCCACAGGATCTAACTCACGGATCTATTTTCAAATCTTCAAAATTGTCCCAGGGTGTCATTTGAGTCTATAGCTCTTGAAATGTATTTTGATATGTTGAAATCAGCCATTAATCAATTGTATTTGAAATGGACTATATTTTTAGCTATTTTATTAAGATTTATTTAAAATCTACACCAGTAATTTTTTATATTATCTTAATTCTAAATTTAGCTACTTATTAATCATACTCAACATGAATTAATCAAGGCTATCAGACCATTTAAAAAAATCAACGGTGTGTATCATACTTTTCTCAATTAACATACCAATATGTGTGCTAATCTTTAATTATTCTATCAAATAATTATATTTTACATGGGCTCTGTATAAATTTATTAAAGTAATTTGTTCCAACTCAATCGAAATCAAAATAATTTTTTAATTAAATTCCAAAATATCATTTGAGAGTTTAGGAATATGGATGACACCGCGGGACAAGTAAAAATATATTTTGATAGTTTAAGTACCTAGATGACATCCCAGTACAAGTTTAAAGACTCAAAAATACATTTTGAAAATTTAAAGACCTAAATTACACACCGAGATAAGTTTAAGGACCACTAATGCATCTTACTCTCCAATGCTTCAAAAGAGTAATCGTAGTATGAGATTTCATCAGATTTGGATCGCCTCGCCGAGCTCTTGAATACTCGGTGGAAAAATCCGCGCATGCTACCCGGTCTAGAGTGTCATTGCTTTCTTATGTGTTTTTTTCCATCTGCGAGGACAGTTGGCGTCTCCCAGGTAACGGGCCGCCGCGGGCAGCCGTATATTGTTGCTCAATTCGACGCGCCTTGCTTTTCTTTTTTAGGGCTTTGACGTACATTGCTTGTGAGGACATGTTTAGTACCTGCGTGTTCCACTGGCTAAAAGAAATGGTCAAGTTTTAGAGGGCAAGCCGTCCAAGCTAGCGCCGGGCTGATGCTGCCTAATAATTTGGGCCACGGCCCACGCGCATAAGCCTGCCATGTTATTTTATTCTGTTTTGTTTGTCTAAAAAACTCTTGGCTGATTTTTGTTCATTCCTAGTAGTTTCTTATGTTGCGTGGAACTTAGAACATTCTCAATTGAGTAAATATATGGACAGTCTTTGAACTTTGGTGTCATCTAGATCCTCCAATTCTAAAAATATATTATTAGGTCTATGACCTTGCCTTAGAATGTTATCTATGTCTCCAAAGTCCGAACTCTTATATTGCATTTTGAGTTCGTAAACTTACTCCATCATAAAGCAGTAGTCCGGATTTCAAGACTCTTAAAATGTACTACCTCCAAATCACTTTATTTGTCGTTCCAGACAAGCAATATGAACTGGCTGCAGGCCAAAGTTCCTGTCCGCGACGTCAAATAAAATGGAACAGAGGTAGTATTTTTCAAGTCCCCAAATTTGTTGTCTGCTGATGGTGGCTTTGATTCCTCCTCACTCGCTGCCTTGTCCGTCACCTTGGGCCGCTGATCACACACGAAAGATAAAGACAGTGCCATAGTGGATCAAGAGACGGAGAATGGCGACAAATGCCGCCTTATATCCAACCAACACCATGTGCGTAGGCATGAGGCTCTCATCCATCAAGTGTGGCTTGTTGTGGTGTTGTGTCCCATGCATGATTGGGAGAGGGCACTGGCCGTCTGGCCTAGGACGGAGCCAAAGGAAAAGAGCTCACAGAGAAAAAGGAAGGGTGCGATGGTGAGAAAAGACGAAATTTAGCGCAAGAACTGAAAGGAGTCCAGAGTCCTTATCATCCGTGTGCGGTGTGCCATTTGGACCGGTGATGACTAATGACGCTCGTGGATCTGAAATTGCATTTCAAGTGTTTGGGGCCCATATGGCACCTTGAGACAAATTTGAGGACTTGAAAGAAAACATGTTTCGTGTAATGGAACCTTGATGACACCCAATGATAAGTTTAGGATCTAAAATGTATTTTGAGAGTTCATGAACCTACATGACAGATTGGGACTGTTTAGAATAATCTATGCTTCAATGTAAATGAGAACTGATTGAGAGAATGAATCTGTGATTGTATTGATTAAATGAATGAAGTGTTGGTTTACATATTTATACATGGGGAAGAGGCATGAACATGTCCTTTCGGAGGGACACACCCCTACCGAATAGGTGCCTCTTCGTGAATGGGTGTCTTTTACTAATGACATAACTAATTGCTAATTGATCACTAATTATCCTATTCTAACACTCCCCCTTGATCAATTTGCTTCATGTACGCTTCTAATATTCCTTGTCCTTCATTCTTGAAAATATATTCTTCAATCTTGAAAATATGTCCTTCATTCTCAAAAAAAAATCCAAATATGGTGAAAACTCCTCTAAAAACCTTGTAGGAAAAATATGAGGAGAAACCATTTTGTTTATCCAAAATGTGGGAAAAACTCCTCCAAAAAAAAACCCTGTGGGAAAAATTGAGGAGAAACCCTATTGTATAATTATATGCCATTAAAACCAAAGTAGTACCGGTATATCAGGCAAAAACTCCTTAAAACCCAATGGGAAAACAAGGAGAAACACCATGATATACAATCACCAATGTTGTTAGACTCTTTGAGACAAACCCAAAGTCTTAGTCTAAAAACACCTTGAACATATGGTCAATATGCTCCAAATATCATCTTCCAAAAAACCCCGGTGGGGAAAACTAGATGATATAGCATATACCTTTGTTGACATTGCCTCATCAAAAACTTTATATGAGAAACCTCAAAAAGAAAAACCCACATAAAGAAAAGAGTACAATGTATCGTATGTTCCAATATCATCCACAAAAAAACCCCTATGGGAAAAAATGGATGATATGACATAATCTTGTGTTGATATTACCTCATCAAAAACTTTATATGAGAAACCCAAAGGGAAAAAACTCATACAAAGAAAAGAGTGTAATATGATGTTTCCAACAAGTTACTAATCAAAGAGACGAGAGACTCTCCCCCTGAAATTTGCAAACCTCAAAGTAATTAATTTTTATACCAATGTAATCAATCACATAAGAAATGTGGAGTACGGTAGACTTTGTGAATATCTCAGTGAGATTATCACAATACTTAGTTTGCAATTGTCATATGTCCATATGACATATGGAACAAAACTATCTTAATGCAAAATATTGCATTAAGTATAACTTGTTTCCATCTAAACAACACAAGTTGCATTACCTTTATAGATAATGACCTTTGATTCAATAGAATCAATACTACTTAACTTCAGTATCTGATATATCATTCTGCCAAGCTATGCACATTCATGTGTTGCCTTGTATAATACAATGCTAGAATAATTGATGGAATTGACCGTTAAATGTCTACTTAAAGACTACTACAAACTGGTGTTTCCATATTTATGTAAAGGCTATTTCAATGATCTGAGATTTGGGGATCTTTATAGATAACCAGAATCATAATATCCATATAGTTGGATCTTGGATTATATCAAGATCACATGTGCTATTTTGATACAAAATATTGCATTAAGTATAACTTGTTTCCATCTAAACAACACAAGTTGCATTACCTTTATAGATAATGACCTTTGATTCAATAGAATCAATACTACATAACTTCAGTATCTGATATATCATTCTGCCAAGCTATGCACATTCATGTGTTGCCTTGTATAATACAATGCTAGAATAATTGATGGAATTGACCGTTAAATGTCTACTTAAAGACTACTACAAACTGGTGTTTCCATATTTATGTAAAGGCTATTTCAATGATCTGAGATTTGGGGATCTTTATAGATAACCAGAATCATAATATCCATATAGTTGGATCTTGGATTATATCAAGATCACATGTGCTATTTTGATATATCAAAGATATTCTTAATTTTAATCTACCGACATTTGGTAGAGTAGCGCTGCTACTAGATAGCAAATTATTGCAAAGCTAATATCCGGCTGGGAACTTTTGCAATATATATACTAGCGCATAAATAGCACAAAGATAATGGACCATATGTTTCAAAATCTCATCTCAATCACTATGACATAAAACAATCTTCCTCTATCATGAGGTAGAACAACCATAGGATTCCCTTTTATTTAATATGATGTGGATATATATAGCTTTACTACAAAAACCTGGGAGAGGATACTTGGATCCTAAACACAAAATAAAATTTTGGTTTAGACCATATCACCTATCTCTAAACTCTGTCTTTAGATTACAACGTGCTATTGACAAGTGTTCATTACCAATAATTTCAAGATTGTTGACAATCATATAATATTAGGAAAATCCAATCAAAGGACTCCAAAATGAACACCTCGTGTAATCAATCTTGTATCCCTTCAATTTAAGGAATACACACAAAGTTGATTGTACCATATTCGACTTAACTGCTTTAAGCCATATATTGACTTAAGCAATACACAATATGTGTTGCGCTTTTATGTATGAGGGTTTGGTATGTGAACTCCTTCCCGGAAGGTTCACAAACATACCAAATCAAGTGATTATATGCAATCACTACACCTATCAACTGCAAAGATAGATGCTTTTGTATTGCCCATCAAAGTTAGTATCGGAAATTTATAACTTACTATGGAGAATAATTGTATTGAAAAACAATGCTCTGGGCTTTGCGTAAACCCCTTGTGCTACTAGTCTTGCTTTATATCTCACCACCACGTTGTTCTCAATCCATCCTAGGATGAAAACACTTTGTACCCACAGTAAAGGTACATGATGTGTCAGCTTTATAGCTCATAACTCCTTTTTTCTGGTGAGCAAGACTATCTCTGTTTGTATAACTCAACAAGTTCCAGTAAGAGTGACAAAGCACTATGCCTAGGTCTTATTAACTGGATAACTTGGAATATTGTATACAATTTATTCAGAGAAGTATGTGTCACGACATGTAGCCTTTATATGATATAATCTTCCAGTTATCTAAACTCAATATACCCTGAATGACATATCGCGATTTCCCAAAATGAGAGTCAGGGCTTTCCGATATCCCAGCATCAGTATTTTGGTGCACCTCTGAGCTGGGTTTGTGAATGACATTCATCCATTGGGTAATAATCAATATTTACCTACAAGGTGTTGTCAACCATAGGTTGACCTGCATTTACTATGTTAGAAGGAAAGCCTTCTATTGCTAGCATGAGTAATCCTACTTTATGGCCATACTTCTCCCCCTCTTATTTGCAATTGGGAGTCGAGTGGTTTCACTTAGTACCACTATTCTTTCTGGCTCATACTTGCAGCAGATTTAACAATCAGTAAATGCATTTGGCAGTTTGTTTGCAATATTACACAAACCATTAATTCATTTTATTTAGTACGTGATCCTGAGCTTGAAATGCTTTATGCATTCCAAATATTTTCCAGGCATTATATATGGTACTACTAATCTCCCCCTAATGCCTGGAAAAGCTCATTTATACGAAAAACCAACATACGGGTTGTAAATAGATCCTCTCCAAGAGATCTAGATACTGAACAATCGACGGAGATTGAAATCTCAGATTGATCCTGTGTGAACCCATCAATGTATGCTGCGGTGGTGAGATTGGTACGTATACAACGTAGTCTAATCTTACGCAAATAGGAAATCTTCATGGATTCCTACGTACTAAATGCATATGGGGTATGCAGTTAATCATAAGTCAGGAGTGTGTAAGTCTACCTGACTCCAACATGAAGTTGGCATATAGCAATTTACTAATAGTGGTCCTGCGATGACATCAATGTCATACTTATAGATTCCAAATTATCCATTTGGATATGTAACTAAACTCTTATTATACCCAACAATCGTCATTGAAGGTACAAAAGTTTAGTAGTGTTCAGGATAATGCTCATAACAAGAGCACTATCTACCAAATGCATGGCTAAGTGTGGAAACTTCCACACTCTAGATCATCTCATAGATGTATCTATACAACCATGAAATGCCTGAACTGTCCAGACAATCTTTGTGTCAGACTCAAAATATTCTTTCGAATATGATCTAGGAATCTAAGTCAATCTGATTTTTTAAGATAAGAGGGTCTTAAAAAAAATTTTCTGTGGTAGTTACCGTATCCATACTTTGGGAAAATACTGACCAAAAGAATTGCTATTAATTTTTCACGCATCTCTTTGGATGGCCAAATTGATCATTCCAAACCTTGAATGGATCAACCTTGTGAAAAAATCTTATGCGCAACATGTTGTACGGGGATAGTTGTATGCATAATACAACCAAAATGAGACATATCTCATTACTTATGTGCCATATCTAATGTCGTCTGTTTGTGTTTCTCTATGAAAACACAAATGTCCATTAGGAACATATCAATCCCTATTGGGATGATTCCCGTACAATCTATATATGACAAGAATTTGATAGAATTTTTGTCTAATATATAGAAATCCATAAATATTGTCAAGTATCAAATTTATCAAAATGATACTCACAATAGTTATGACAAGTGTTACAACGTATTTTGATGGACATTAGAAACTTCCTCGGGAGCTTTAAATTTAAGATTGAAAACCCCTTCAAATATTAAGTCTTAGCTCCCCCTGTTATCCATTTCTGTTTGATATAGATCAACCTTGAGTTTAAGAGTATGACATTATTTAGCATTCTGCTAAATACAACCACTTATATGACTTTATTGTGTCAATATGTGGTTCTCGTTGTCACTACTCAGTTGCACATGGGGCCTTTTGCTTCCATCATTGGAAGTAAATTGTATGAACAATAGGATCCTAGTCTTAAAGACATGATCTACTTTATTGTTCATAATACTCATGAAGAGTATGCCATAAAGTAAGTGCACTTCCTTCCATAAGATATTTTTATCGATAATCTTGATGGATGTAGTACCTTAATAACAACAAGGCACAATTTCTTTGATCTATAATAAATAACCCCTAAGTGAGGGTCATTAAACTCTTCTAGTAGTTAATGAGATAAAACCAATTATTAATGTCCATTGTCCATGTGGGATATTGATGCCATCAAGAACGAGTTCAATAAACTCCTCTGAAGTCAATATCCACAACATGTGACAGACCATTGATTGAATGAATTTACAATTAAGGTAAAAATCAAAATCAATATGGTAATGTTGTAATCTAAAAATGCAATATTTTATAAGTGTTTATCTTATCATAGTTTTGGATTATTGTAGGTAGTCACATTAATGTGTAGACCATACAATTTAATCATCATAAGTTTTGATATACACAAGACAGATAATCTCGATGTCAAAGACAAAGAGTAGATCTCTATAATAGGCAAATATTTTGCTGCCTAAGCACGGTCTCAGGGCAGAATAATTCACAAAGAATTAAACGCAGCCAGTGCATTTAGGACTCTACTATCTTGTGTAATAATAAAACAATATGATGACAAAGATCAATCCAAAACCTTTATTTTGATTAGAACACGGTGTAGGTAATCATCAAGTTTCAAAGAAACAAGATGTAGACCAATCAGTAATAGGTGATTGAATCACTGCTATGGCACGGTCTCAGGGCAGGATAATTCTCAAGGAATTAAATGCAGCCAATGCCATAGACTCCATTACCTTGTGTTAATTTAACCAAAAATAACCAAGATATTTATATTGCAATTTTAATCCTATAATCATATAATGATTAAAGTTTGATTATTCTATGAGGAACTTTGTTAAATTGCCACTAACTTAAACTAGCAAATTTAACCTGTATGTGGTGCAAGATTGTGGTTTGAGTGCACCAACATACTCCAATCTATTATGTAACTACAAGTGTAACCTATATGTTGGTGCAAAGAAGCCGGCGCGGAGACGTTGTCTTTCGTGAAGAATGGTTGAGTACGGTGAGGACAGCGGCGCGGAGGCGTCCAGGGTTCCCATCCAGAGAAGCGACGTCGTCCACGGCGACCACGGACACGACGTCCACCAAGACGGCCATGGCGTGTACCGCGAGTGCAGAGACAGCAACGGCCACAGGATCCACCGACGGGAAGAGCAAGCAAGCCAGTAGGAATGGCTAGGAAAAGTAAGTTCTCGAAATTCATGGCCTACTGGATGATGGCGACAGTGAAGTCCTTCGGCACAGGAAGATGCAGCAAAGCCGGCGAACATCCTTCCTATCCTCTGCCTGTAGCGTCAGCGGTTGCAGAGCGAAAGTTGCTGATGCCTGAAAAAGAACAGACAGGGAGCGGTGTTCCTGCATGTGGATTAGCAATGCAAAAGCAAGAGTGACAAATTGAATTCATCTGGCAGTTTTGATGACGCCTCCTGTTCATTGAATTCATCTGGCAATCTTGATGACGATCCTGTTCTTCTTGTTTAGAGGCCAAGCGGGTCCTCTGTTCTTGACTCAGTAGAGAGCAAAGTGCATGATAACGTGTTTAGAATAATCTATGCTTCAATGTAAATGAGAACTGATTGAGAGAATGAATCTGTGATTGTATTGATTAAATGAATGAAGTGTTGGTTTACATATTTATACATGGGGAAGAGGCATGAACATGTCCTTTCGGAGGGACACACCCCTACCGAATAGGTGCCTCTTCGTGAATGGGTGTCTTTTACTAATGACATAACTAATTGCTAATTGATCACTAATTATCCTATTCTAACAGGGACAAAGAACCGGATATGTATTTTACCCCTTCCAATTTTAGAGGACCTAGAATAACATTTTCTTTTTTCTTGAGAGGAATTTCTGAATATTTCTTCGAGACATGATCAGCTTCATGGGCCTTGGCTCAAACCATTTGCTTCATCTAACTCCCCTTTAAATAGACTACTAGGACTAAACACGCGTTTTGCTGCGTGCGGAGGTAGTCCAACAAACTGAAGGCATAAAACGGGGCTCTTCTTTTTGCCTTCCGATAGTGCTTTATGCTTGTCAAAACCCTAATTAACGGATATAACTCAATAGTTTTGGATACAGAGAATCTCAAAGAAACCATATGTAATAGAGCGTTGTGCTAATGCATCTTAGTTCTTTTTTTTGGAAGAACTGTAATAATTTTTATCACCAATCAGTGACACTACATTCGGTTGAAATCATTGAATTAGAAACAGAGCAACCACGGCCTAATACCTACCGTTATGTCCAAGATGAAAGAAAAGGTTAGGTGTAACGGAAACAATAGCTTAATGCATTACAGCCCTGCAACATGAACATGTTGATTTGAAGGAAAGATAGTTTGGCTGCAACATTTTCCATCACACATCCTCACGAGCTCTGCTACTCCCATAACGTTGAAGCAATTGTTCCTAGAGAAATGCAAGAAACAAGTCCATAAATTGAGCAAGTTACAGGCAGCCAGAAGCTGCAGTATTGATAGCTAGTACCAGCAGAACTTAGTCTCTCCATGACACTGCAGCATGCAAATCATATGTATGTAATAGTGTCAGGATTAGATGCCGCATGGGGCAATGAAAGCATGAGACATAAGCAAGTGCTGTAGCATGGAGCTTAGTTCAAGGGACTACTTAAATAAGGACTGAAACTTGTGATCGAGTTGATTGCAAGCTCTCTATCCTGCAGCTTCTTCCCTGTAATTTCTTATGTTCCATGGCTGCAAAAACTGCAATGCATATACCCTGAAGAAAAGACGGCAAGAAAACATTGAGTTGTAGATACTTTGCTAATGCTAAATGCTGTTCCCAGCAAATCTGCATATTACAAACCGCTGCATTATTCAGGTTGCACAAACAGGCGCTGCACGGCTGTCCCTGCATTATTCATACTACTGCTAGTACATATTGGCCGGTTAAACTCAGGGTTTAACTTTAGGCGACAGTATTATATATTTATATATATGAGTTTTCAACGCCGAATTCTTTATTCTTCACCAGCCAAGCATAAGCATGCATGCCTGAAGCGGCCTCGTCTAGCAGGTGAGGTTGGGCCCGGGGTCGACGCCGAGCTGCTGGCAATACTGCCTGTAGTAGCCCACCCGCGCGTTCATCTGGCCGGGGTTGTTGCCGTTGCACTCGAGGGCGCCGTTGATGGCCCTGGTCGTCGCGCCGAACCCCTGCGGCATCACCCGGTGCACGTTGTTCATCCAGTACCAGAGCGCCGTCTTGAAGGCGATCCCGGCGTCCTGCGCCACCCTGTCCGGGTTCCCGAGCCCGTCGAAGCCGATGTCCCTCCCGGCCGGCCCGTAGTTGTAGTTCCACGTGATCTGCAGCGGGCCGCGCCCGTAGTACTTCTTCCCCGCCGCGCATGGCCACTGCGGTTTCGTATTGTCGCAGTAGATGTTGTTCTTGTTGATCTCGCTGATGTAGCAGAAATCTGAGGGTATCAGGCCGTGCACATTAGGTTCAGCATGATTGATATGCGGTCAGATACTTCCCGCGGAAGAACGATAAGTAAGGATCTGATGCAGTTACTGGAAGCTCGATCAACTTACGGCCGGTCTCGTGCGTGACGTGCGCGAAGAAGGCGGCGATCTCGCGCTTGCCCTCGACCTCGGAGCCGCCATGGGCGAAGCCGGAGTACTTGTTGGCGGCGTCCAGGAAGGCCCTCCGCGTGTAGAAGTTCTTGCCCTCGCACCCACCCCCGGCCTGGTTCCTGATGCCGTTGAAGAACGCGTCGGTGACGACGCTAGCAACGTTGGCGCCTTTGCCGCCGGAGCCCTTCGAGTAGCACGGGCCCGCCTGGCACCCGTCGCCGCAATAGGGGTCGCCCAGGCCGCAGAAGCCAAACTTGCTGCAGCACAAGCTTGGCTGGCAGCCGCAGTTCTGCGCGGCGGCCGGGCCGGCGGCGAGCAGCAGTGCAAGGCCGAGAGCCACGACCCTCAGGATCGTCGGCGAGTTTGCCATACTGGATCAGTACTGATCAGCTAAGGTTATTTGTTTCTTGCTCTGAGGTGGTGATCTGAGATGTCACGAGGATCTCGCTTTATATAGAGGTCAGGACGAGCATCTTCTCGATGTATGGCGCGCGACGTGGAGGGTCGACATGGATGGCTCTCGCTGTCCCGGTCCACGATTGTGTACTGGAATTGACCGTTTCGACGTTTGTGATGAATTCGTCGCACATGTGTCAGAATGTATCGACAAGCTAATACAGCGTAGGATGAGATCTCACCAGATTTGGATGGGCGCCGATCGTGCGCTTCAATGCTCGGTGGAAAATCTGCGCATGCTAGCTACCGGTCTATATCATTGCTTTCCAGTTTCCAGCGATTTTTAGCGTCTGTGAAGAGAGTGGTGGGCGTCATCAACCTGCCGGGCCGCCGCGGGCAGCCGTATATTGTTGCTCGATTCGACGTACCATCTTTGTAAGGATGTGTTGTTGGTGCCTGCGTGTTCCACTAGCCATCGGAAATGGTCAAGTTAGTGAGCAAGACTTCCAAGCTCATTAACAGCTGGTGATTGGCTGCCTAACTTGGTCCGCAAGCCTGCAATTTTTTTAATCTTGTTTTGTTTCTCCATGCAACTCCTGGGGAATTTTGTTCATGTTGATCTAGAAGGTTTTGATTTTAGGAATAGTATTTTCCCCTTTTTTCTTGAAAGGAATTTCAAATGTTTCTTTTGAGATTAAGGATCATCTTAGAGCATCTCCAACAGTTTCCCATTTTTCAGTTCAACTAACGCACTGAGAGAGTTATGCAAAAATAGTGTTATAGCATATTCTCTTTATCTTTTTATTTTCTGATAATTATTGAGATCAACCAATAATTTACCCTAACTCTCCCTAAATAGAGGGAGAGTTGTGACTCTCTCGTGTAGTTGGATTGAAAGATTATTGGGAACCCGTAAAAGCAACTCTCCCAATAATCGTATTCGTAAAAATTATATTGATACATTCCCATTAGCTTATTATTAGGAAATGTTTATTGAAAAAATGTTGGAGATGCTTTTACGGGCTTTTGGCTGAAACCAATTTGCTTCGTCTAACACCACAGCCATTTGAGATGAAGAAAGGCAACTTCCCATTCGAGAAGAAAGTTTTGGTTTCCTTCCCAAAATACAAAATGCTAACACCCACCTGAGCCAAAGTTTTCACTTATGGCCAGAAAAATCGCATACACAAGGGGGGCGAATAAAAGTGTGGCTGAAAAATCGCGTACACAGAGAAGGGATGGGGGAGAGAGAGAAAGTGCAAATAAAGATGATGTTTCCTACTCTTGCGGCGATATTGCCGAAAACTGGAAGAACCAGGTAACCAAAGCCACCACCATTGGTGAGTCGTCATTCTCCTCCCATGCAACTTGGCCACCATGGCCTCACACCAGCATGTGCCACCTTCTAGAGCAGCAGGTTGTCGTGGTTTCCCTAGCCCGAGCCCGGCGGCGACCACACTAGCATGTTCTTTTTACACATCTTCCTATCTATCATTTCCAATCCCAAGTTTTGCACTACATCCTCATCTCCTTTGTACGTTTCATCCCATTCTTCTGTTTTCTCCAAACAGCCTCTCCTGTGGGGCAAATGCACATTGAATGACAGATCAAATCAGGATTGTCAAAATTTGTGCCCACTAAAGAAAAAGAGAGAGTCTAGGATTTGGGTTTGAATTCGCACACCTTTCAGTATTTAGCACTCAATTCATAAGCCTTCCAAATTGGACACTATGTAAGTTCTTCGTTTCAGGTGTTTCTTCTCATTTTCCTTCTTTTTTTCTTTTCTTTTTGTTTTCTCAGTTCATGACAATGGACAATTCTGTCATGGCCTTGTCCTCTTCTTCTACTGGCCAGATCCTGTCCGGCGGTGAGACTCTCAATCCATCCTCTGCCTAGTAAAGCCCTCCATCCTCGCCTCCTTGGGTTCCATCTGTGGTGACTACCGTTCCCGTCTGCAGCGACACAGATTTCTTGACGCCATTCCTGGCATCTGGCATAGGGCTCAGAATCCCTGTGTGCGCGGGTTCGGCTGCTCCTTCGGATTCTGTGGGATCTCGTTGTTCCTGTCCATGCAAAGTTCGGGCGAGCGCACTGTCTCGCACACTCACGGGCCACCACGCCATCCTCGTCCCCGTTTGCGGCTATACTTCTAGTACGTAGCGTGCAGCCCCAGCAGCGAGGCCCACAGCAAGGCGAGCAACGCCGCCGCCTGTGACGAGGCTGTGCATTCGTCCATGAGAACGATGAAGATAAGGCAAGGGAAAAAAATGTCCATTTAGATGGGTTGGAAAAAAGAAAATAAGGGAAATGAGAAGAAGAAACTATCCAAAATAAAGATTTCACATGTCTCACTGTCAAATTTTAGAAGGCTTGCTTGGGTGTGTCAAATACTGAAATACATGCGAACTTAGACCCAAACTCTGAAAACAACCTTTTATTTTCCTCTAGAAATAAAGGCGAACTGACGAAGATCAGTCGTCCTCATAAGCACGAGAACGTTCATCTGCGCCGCGCGTGGTCATGTTCTAGAGGGTCTATGTGATTATCAGGTTATGAGCCAACCTGTATTCCACAAACCTTATTATTCAGTTACAACTCGACCAGTGATAACTCTTTTTATATGGTCACGATGAAGCTGATACTTCGTTGAAGCGTATCACTGTTTACTTTTTCGCTTACTGCTCTGTTATTGTGAGCCTTCAGCCTTTTGTTAGGACTTCCCTGTTCAGCGTCCCCCTGACCCATCCCCACCAGTTCAACCAATGGTAGCTGCAGTCTCTGCCATCGTTGTGCCGACTTGGGCTCTCCATACTAGTCAGTATTCTCGCTATGAACACTTGACCATATTGGTGGATGTTACTTATAGTTTCCTAGAAGATTTCTTTTATTAAAAAAAGGAAGGCCTTATATTTCCTTCGTTGGAGGCCATAATAAATAGACTGACTCCATCCTTAGAGAATCCAAACTGAAAACTTAATTAAGAAGGAAACATAGTAATTTGATTTCCATCAGCGAGGAGGGTCACTGAGAAAAAGCTAATAATTTAATCTGTATCGGCCAGGAACAATCGCTGATTGAGATTCCTTGTAAATTATGACCGGCTTCATCCAAGAAGCCCCCTGAAGCTCTATTTCATTTTGTACTAGCTACATCCAAAGGGGCCAAAAGAAAGGAGCCTCACGTGCTTATCGTTCTCTTAGTTTGGGCCTTAGCTTAGTTAACGTCGAATGTTAAAAAAAAAAGAATCTTCATCACCAACTTCATCTTTCACAAAACAGATACTAATCAGCTAATGCAAGGAGTCCCACATTGCTCTCGAGGTACATTTGATCCATAATGATAACATAGTAGTATGTCATTATTTGTGCTGTGAGCACTTACAAGTATATCTTCATTATTCAGGTCCAATAAACAGGCCAGCCCCTGCATTATTAATTTGTTATTACAACTACTAAAAATAGAGGCAACAGCACACTAGAGTGTACGCCACCGATCATTTATCCTTGTCGAGCCAATGCAATCGTGAACCCAACACCTCTAGCACGTGAGGTTGCTCCCCGGGTCGACGCCGAACTGCTGGCAGTATTGCTTGTAGTATCCCACCCTGGCGTTCATCTGCGCCGGGTTGTTTCCGTTGCACTCGAGGGCGCCATTGATGGCCCTGATGGTGGCGCCAAAGCCCTGGGGCAACACCTGGTGCACGTTGTTCATCCAGAACCAGAGCGCCGTCTTGAACGCGATCACGGGGTCCTGCGCCACCACGTCAGGGTTCCCCAGCCCGTCGAAGTTGTTGTCCCTCCCGGCCGGCCCGTAGTTGTAGTTCCACGAGATCTGCAGTGGCCCGCGCCCGTAGTACTTCTTGTTCGCGGCGCACGGCCACTGCGTGTTGCTGGAGTCGCAGTAGCTGTTGGCCTTGTTGATCTCGCTGATGTAGCAGAAATCTGCGGGGTATCATGCATGCCAAGCAAATGAATCATCAGGTTGTGAATGGAAGCATGGCTAGACGATGTGCAGTTAGTGGCGCTCCGATCCAATCAACTTACGTCCGGTCTCGTGCGTGACGTGGGCGAAGAAGGCGGCGATCTCGCGCTTGGCGTTGTCACCGCCACCTTGGGCGAAGCCGGAGTAAGCGCCGATGGCGTTCAGGAACGCGCCCCGCGTGTAGAAGCTAGTGCCCTCGCAACCGCCGCCGGCCTGGTTCTTGATGCCGTTGAAGAACGCGTCGGTGACGATGCTAGCCACGTCCCCGCCGCCGCTGGGCGGGCTGCCGCCCGAGGATTTGCACGGGCCCGACTGGCACCCGTCGCCGCAGTAGGGGTCGGTCGTGCCGCAGTAGCCGTACTTGCTGCAGCAGTAGCCCGGCTGGCAGCCGCAGTTCTGCGCGGCGGCCGGACCGGCGGCGAACAGGAGTGCCAGCCCGAGAGCCAGGACAGCCAGGCTCACCGGCGAGTTCGCCATGCCGATCAACTAATGATCAGTGCTTCAGTTCCTGGACGAGGCTACTTCCGTTGCTGCGGTATAGCTTGTGTTGTGACTTGTGAGGTGATTTGAGATGGCATGCTGGGTGCCGTCTTATATAGAGATCGGGCCGGGGCACCCAGTCCTGCCGATGCATGGCGGCTTTCGACGTGGAGGATGCACGGGGCGGCTACCCGCTGGCAGAGGCATCCTAACGTGGACCGGATGTGCCATCATCCTGCGGCCGCTGGCACAGGAAGCCGCGTACCATTGCTCCGTTCCGAGCATCTCGCACGTGTGAACTTAGTGGAGAGGGGAGGGGTTTGCTTGTTCCACAGCCTAAGAGGAATGGTCAACCCGGGAAGGAAGACTTCCGAGATCCCTACAAACCGGTGATGGCGGGCCAATTTGGACTTCATGCGCAAGTCTACACTTTTGTATTCTTGTTTTGTAGACTCGGTCCTTTTCCGTTGAGAAAGTCAGATGGAGGAAGCACTCCACGGGCCTTCTTTTCTTGTTTTCTGGACTCGGGTCATTTTCGTTGAACAAGTCAGATGGAAGCAGCTCCACGGGCCTTGGGCTAAATAAACTCCGTGGCCTGCGGTGCTCTGTGGGAAGAAGCTGGATTTGGGAGCCCACTTAAGGGCCTGCTTGTAACGGGCCTAACCAAGCCTAATCCATCTAAATAGGCCCCCAGCCACACGCGTCAACTGGGCTAAGATGGCCTGCTTCCTATACGAGCAATTAAGCAGCAGCAATGGCACGCTACTGCTGATTGGCACTTGATGCAGCCTAACGCCAGCTTGCAGGCCCTTTCCTCCCTTGTCTCTGACCATTGCCCGATGCTGCTTGTCGGGCAGGCTGCAGTGACAAAGTACAGGGGGTTTCCGTTCGAATATTTTTGGCCAAAAATTGGAGGATTCCATGATGCTGTCAAGAAAGAATGGGAGAAGCATGTTTCCATAAACAACCCTTTCCTCAGACTACACACCAAACTTCAGAGAGTTGCACGAGGGCTCAAAAGATGGAAAAAGGAACAAATTGGAAACAACAGGCTGCTACTCAGAGCAGCTAGGCAGCTTATCTGGATCCTGGATGTTGTGCAAGAGCATAGGCAGCTCAGTCAGAGGGAGATACAGCTGAGAGCAGACCTAAAATTTAGATTCCTGGGCATGACAGCAGTGGAGAAATTGCGGCAAAAACAACAGTCCCGGCTCACCTACATCAAAGCTGCAGAAGCATCTGGGAAACTTTTCTTCCTCCAGGCAAATGGCCGAAGAAAGAAGAATTTCATCCAGTCTCTTGAAACACCTGAGGGGACAAGGTACAGACATGATGAAAAGGAGAACTGCATCTTCAACCACTTCAGTAATCTGTTTGGAGCTCCTGTGCAGAGAGAGTGCACACTAAATTGGGAAGCACTCAATTTCCCTGAGCATGATCTGCAGCAACTTGAGCAGCCTTTCACTGATGAAGAAGTACAAGCTGTAATCCAAGCAATCAAGTCTGATAAGGCACCTGGACCAGATGGATACATAGGTGTTTTCTACAAATCTTGCTGGCAAATAGTGAAAGAAGATGTCATGGCAGCTGTTCATTACTTCCACAACATGCATGATCAGCACTTTGATAAGCTGAATACAGCACACCTAATTCTGATCCCAAAGAAACAAGATGCAAAAGCACTGGCTCATTACAGACCCATCAGCTTGACACACAGTATTGCAAAGATTCTATCCAAGCTGCTTGCATCAAGGCTTGCAGGGCATTTGAATTCTTTGATTTCCAGAGCACAGAGTGCTTTTATCAAGCGGCGAAGCATCCAGGATAACTTCTTATATGTGCAAAACTTGATCAGGGAACTACACAGAACTAAGATGCCTGGTTTATTCATTAAACTGGACATAGCAAAAGCATTTGATAGCGTGCGCTGGGATTATCTGATGGAGGTATTGCAGCACATGGGGTTTGGCATGAAATGGAGAGGATGGGTGACAACTCTTCTTCACACGGCCTCTTCTGCAGTTTTTTTAAATGGGACAAGAGGCAACTGGTTCAGACATCGACGGGGCCTAAGACAGGGAGATCCATTGTCCCCAATGCTATTCATCCTAGCAATGGAACCACTGCAGAGATTGCTAGATCTGGCAACAAATGAGAATGACCTCACCCCATTGAATCATCGTGCTGCTAAACTGAGACTCAGTATGTATGCCGACGATGCTGCTCTCTTTCTAAATCCTATCAGTACTGATGTGCACAGAGCTGCTGAAATCTTGAAGTGCTTCGGGCTTGCATCTGGCCTCGTGGTAAATGTGGGCAAGAGTGCAGTATACCCAATACAATGTGAAGGGCTAGATGTACATTCAATTATGCAGCAACTCCAATGCCCGATCAAGACTTTCCCCTGCACCTACCTGGGCCTTCCATTACACTTCAGGCAACTAAGAAGGGTGGAGGTCCAGCCATTGATCGATAAATTGGGAGCAAGGCTACCTGGATGGAAAGGGAAACTGCTAAATAGGGCAGGGAGACTTAAACTACTGAACTCAGTTCTTACTTCAATTCCTGTCTACTACCTTACTGTCTTTGCACTCAAAAAATGGGCAACCAAGAAGATGGACAGAATAAGGAGAGGCTTCCTTTGGAAAGGGGCGTCAGATGCAAATGGTGGACATTGTTTGGTCAGCTGGGCCAAGTGCAAACGTCCCAAAAAATTTGGAGGGCTAGGCATCCTCGACCTTGATCTGTTCAGCAGAGCTTTGAGGCTAAGGTGGCTTTGGTATGAATGGACTGACCCTTCCAGGCCATGGGTTGGAACTGCACCGCCAGTGAATGCAGTGGACCGACAGCTTTTCAGATTGTCTACAGTAGTGACGGTTGGCAACGGCGACAAGACCAAGTTCTGGCATGACTCTTGGTTGCAGGGCAGAGCACCAATTGACATTGCACCAAACCTCTACAAGCTGGCCTGGAGAAAACATAGGACTGTGCAGCAGGATATTGAACATCAAGCATGGACAAGGGGGCTCTGGCGTATGAACACAGTCCAAGAGATGTTTGAGTTTGTTACTCTATGGGGACTAGTAGTGCAGACCAATCTTAATGATC
>CM014276.1:47546139-47560514 GCA_004135705.1 Alloteropsis semialata | reverse complement strand
GATCCTTCAAATTTGCTTGGGCAATTCAACCCTATTACCCTACTACATCAAAAGTTCGGGGCCTATAATTTGACATAAAGCAGATAGGAGACATCTAAAAACTGCAAGCAAGAAAGGGACTACCTCCTTGAACATTATCCACAATCCTTTGTGTCTGCCATCCTTCAGTCTGCACAAACAACAGAAGTCGCAAACAATAAAAACCAGGGCACGCAAAGGCTAGATAATCTTTCTTGCCGTACTTCACTTAGCATGTTGATACGCAGCAATACAAGCTGTATGAGTTATAATATATAATTTGGCAACGCATGACAAGCGGCTATAGATGCTACTGAAATATAATTGTATTGTTCAAAGTATCATATGAGTCACATTATCTGAATCTGGTTAAAAATATATAGACAAAACTAGCAACCAAAGGTCACAGATGGTGTTCACGTTTAACTAAGAGTAAAATGCACCAGAGGTCCATCAACTTGTAAGGGGATGTCATTTAGGTCCACGAACTCCGAAAGTGCATTTTTAGGTCCGCGAACTTGTTGAGTCGTTCACCGTAGGTCCATAACGGTCCACGTGTGCTTCTAGTGCTGACATGGCACGCTGATGAGGTATATTATCTCTCATCCCTGTCCGCATTGCGTTGAACGTGTCCTCGGACTGCAGCCAGTGCGCGAACCCGTGCCCCCTGCCGGCATACACCGCCGCCCTGGCGCCGCTCCAGCTCCCGCACTGTCTCCACGGGGCAGAGCGGGTCGCCGTCGCCGCACACGAACAGCACGGGCGCCGCGACGCGCTCGCCCAGGGAGGCGTCCATCCGGGACCCGTAGAAGCACACGCCCGCGCTGAAGCAGCGCTCGGCGTCGCACGCCAGCGTCTCCACGAGCCGCCCGCCGCCGTAGCAGAACCCCACCACGCCCAGCTTCCTCGACACCCCCGCCGCCTTGAACTCGTCCACCAGCCACCTCGCGCACGCGTCGATGTCGCCCGACACCTACACCGGGGCCTGCCCTGCCAGCCACCGCGCGAAGCCGTCGCCGTCGTGCGGGAGGCTCGGCTTCCACGGGTTGCCCCGGAAAAAGTCCTCAAAGCCGAAGATGTCGGAGAGGAGGAGGATGCCGGTGCCGTTGTTGTTCTTGACGGCCTTGAGGAGGTACGCGCGGACGCTGTCGTCGCCCTCGCCGATGACGAGGTCCGACCCGCTCACCAGCTCGCATGCCTCGTCGTCGTCCACGGCGGTGCCCGCCACTTCGGCCTGGCTGCACAGCGGCCATCCTAGCTGCCGCGGCCGATCACCGGAACGGCCCGGTCCCTGTACGGGGACTGAAATCATCACGTCAGAGCACACAAGGGCCACTGCTAACTACCACTAGTACTGAATCTGGCAATGCAACGATTTGTGAAATCAAGCTTGGAAATTGTCCTCAGAGAGCACGAGCTTGTGCCGGGTACGAAACGGAGCAAGAGCCGGAAAGATAAGACGGGATATTGTGGATAAGATGCTGGGTTACACGTATGTGTGGCGAGGTCCTGGTGCAGCTCCCGCACCTCTCCTCCTCGATCTCGTCGGACTGCAGCAGCAGCCGCATCCGGCTCCACGCGGCGCTGTCGGCCTCCAGCGCCTTGAAGCGCACCTTGAAGCGCAGCAGCACGAGGAGCACCTCGCGGAGGCAGAGCGACGCGGACCGGGGCAGGTCACCCGCCGTGGCACACATGGCCAGGTCGTCGAACGCGGCGGCCAGGAGCCAGGAGCACCGCGTGATGGACGCGAGCGCCGCGCGCAGGAATGGGGCCGGCGTCTCGGCGGCGGCGGACAGGTCCCGCGCCAGGCGGTGCAGCGACCGAAGCAGCTCCCCGTTGGACGGCGACGGCGGCACGAACGCCGCCGCCGCCGCCGAGCATCCGGGCGACGGCGACGGCGAGGAGGTCAGCACCGCTCTCGGATTAGCCATGGCCATTGGAAACTGGACCAGCGGCGACACCCATGACATGCTCGACAAGATGCCACAGCCAAGAGATGCCACATAAAGCCCCGTCAGCACGCCATATCAGCACAACATGCACACGTGGATGGCTATGGACCTGCCGTGAACAACTTACAAAGTTTATGGATCTAGAAATGCATTTTCAAAGTTAATGGACCTAAGTGACACACCCTCGCAAGTTTAGGGACCGCTGGTGCATTTCACTCTATTGCTAATTGTTTCAATATGTTTCCGTTTAATGCATATTTGTTTCTGTTGTTATTTCTGTGGGTCTTATGTTCTAGTCATGATTGGGTGGACAATAACATTTATTTCTTTTTACTGCTGGTAAGAAGTAGACTCTCAGGAAGAAGAAGGAAGATCTATTTGAGGTCAATCATAATATGATATTTGAATAGAGAACATAATTCTGAGATGTGAACTCAATTTATTTTGTGATATAATTCTAAGAGGTGAACTCAACTATATGCGAATGAAATTATAATACATGAATTTATTAGTAATTTTTATGTGACCTGAGATGTAAGATTTAGCTATTATGCATTGTTGTGCCATGAACCTAGTAATGTATGAAACTCAGCAGGAATGTCATTTCTTTGAATTGTGTCCGTTTGTTTTTCTCGGATGCAGTTATTTCCTTTTTGTCATGTCATGTGCTATTAATTTTTCTCAAAATACTTTTAAGAATGAGGTGATACATTATTCTAAAGAGGAGGAATAAGAGTTCTTTTACACTAATTAACTATGTCAAAGAAACACAAAACCCCTCAAAGTGCACAAAATGGCTTAAAATCAATGTGGCTCATATTTCTGTAGCAATTTTTTAAGCAAAATGTATGGTGATGGTGAATAGTGAAAGCTCATATTTTTATACTGTCAGATATGCTTAAGCTACCTAAGCATAATTTTTTTTATAGAAGACAATATAAACGCAGACGGTAGCATACACACGAATACCCTCTCTTTGTGTGATGTGAGCTATTGGCTCAGCCGCGCCCACAGGTTTTATAAATGTTTTTGTCAAACTGAACCACATGACATTGCTACACGTGTTGTTGCTAGAGCATCAGGCCATAAATCAACCAGACACACGAAATCTAAACCGGTTGTGGTTGTGAGTTGTGACTATCTAGCTAGGAGTCCATCCTTCGATGCCTGCGCGCGATTCAAGCTGCCACATGGCCTGAGCCCACAATCAGCGCCTGCGTCGAGACTTCCCGGCCAGCACTCATATACGGCCGTTCGGATTAAGCTCTGAAATGGCGATGCAAACTGCTCCAAACAGGAGGCCCATGTGATCACCCGCGGCATCAGTCCCGCCGTCCCCAGTCACCACCCGGCCGAGGAACCCCGATCGGCCATTCCTTTCCCACACCGCGCTTCAGGAATCAAAGTGCTAGACCGCCGACGATGCCCTGGCCCGTGGCCAACCACCTCGATCGTGGAAAGCGCCCGCGGATCCGGCGCGCGTTTCGCTCGGCCGGCCAGACGGAGACGCACCTGGCCAACTTGGCTGCCATGATTGGTGATTCAACGGCGAGATTCTTTACGCGGAACGTCTCCCCTATAAGTCGAAACTGGAAACCAGCCATCGCCACGAACCGTTCATCGATAGTAAGTACCTGCCATCTGCCTTCACAGTTTGAGAGTTCAGAGCGCTTCTTGGGCCTGAGGACAAATCTGATCGGAAGAAGTGGGAATGGCGGGGAATTTCCGCCGCGCTGCAGTGTTCTTGGCCGTCTGCTTGGCGGCTCGAGCGGCTTCGGCGATCCAGGATGGTGAGAGCTTGCACACTGACTCCGTGAGCACTATTTTAGAAGAGCTCAACCACGATAGATCTCTGACAACGCCAGCATTTTCCAGAGTATGCGCCTGCAAATGTGCCAGCACTAACTGAATTTGCATTTCTCAGGCCTGCTCCCGAACGGCAACTTCGAGCAGGGGCCGGCCAAGTCGCAGCTCAACGGCACGAGGGTGGTGGGGCGCTACGCGATCCCGCGCTGGGAGATCTCCGGGCTGGTGGAGTACATCGGCTCGGGGGCAGAAGCAGGGAGACATGATCCTGCCGGTGCCGGAGGGCGCCTACGCTGTGCGGCTGGGCAACGAAGCCTCCATCCAGCAGCGGATCCCCGTCACGCGGGGCGCGCACTACTCCATCACCTTCAGCGCAGCGCGCACCTGCGCCCAGGCCGAGCAGCTCAACGTGACGGTCGCCCCCGAGTCCGACACGCTCCCCATCCAGACGGTGTACACCAGCAGCGGCTGGGACTCCTACTCCTGGGCCTTCGAGGCCACCAGCAGCGTCGTGTCGTTCATCGTCCACAACCCCGGCGTCACGGAGGACGCGGCCTGCGGACCCCTCATCGACGTGTTCGCCATCAAGGCCCTGCCGCCTCCTCAGAGTGGCAAGAGTAAGGATTCTGTCCTCCTCCCAGTTGAAGCCTAGCTCTGTGAATTCCGCACTGTCTGAAAGACTGAAACTAACCTTATCTGATTATCTCCCGGCCGGCAGATAACTTGCTGAAGAACGGGGACTTCGAGGAGGGCCCGTACATGTTCTCCAACACGGCGTGGGGGGTGCTGGTGCCGCCCATGGACGAGGACGACTACTCGCCGCTGTCCCCATGGATGGTGATGTCGTCGACCAAGTCCGTCAAGTACGTGGACGCGGCGCACTACGCCGTGCCGCACGGCGCCCGCGCCGTGGAGCTGGTGTCCGGCACGGAGACCGCGCTGGTGCAGGACGTGGCCACCGTGCCGGGGCTGCCGTACAAGCTGGAGTTCTCCGTCGGCGACGGCAGGAACGGGTGCGCGGGGTCCATGGCCGTCGAGGCCTACGCCGGGCACGGCAGCACCAGGGTGCCGTACCAGTCCCAGGGCAAGGGCGGGTACAAGCGCGCCGCGCTCGACTTCACGGCCGTCGCCAACGAGACGCGGGTGGTGTTCGTCAGCATGTCCTACAACACCAGGCCCGACGGCACGCTCTGCGGGCCCATCGTCGACGACGTCTCGCTCTTCTGCACTCGGAAGCACCGCTTGCTTCTGTGATAGTACACTACTGACTGGGGATTCATTATATTCATTGGTTGAGTGTGTTTCAATTCTTGGGTTTAACCAACGTTGGGAAGATTGCACGGTAATCATATATATACTATATATATGTACTTGCATCTTTGTTTTTTTTCTTGAGCGAAATGTGTTTATTTCTTTCTTGTTCTTGGTGTAAACTACAATTTCGATTGGTATGGACAAAACCAGCGGATGCGCTCGAAACAGCAAGCTGAACAGTTTGAGATTCAGACTTGTTCTAGCAGCCCTGGTGTATGCTTTTCCATGTGCTATATAATGCTTGTGCATTGAGCCATGTTTGGGGTAAACTTTCTCTCATGTGTTTATAAAAAATGGAACTACTTTTCCATAAAAGAGAAGTGATGTACGCATGCCATTCTCAGTTGCTAATTTCATTCCACTATTGGTTCTAAGATGCAACGTCATTCATAGTGGAATGAAACCTCCTAAAGAATGTAAAATTTTCATTTTACAGTTTCATAGGCTTACCTTGAACACACCTGACATGGCTTCGTGAAATGAAATGCCCTGCGGAGTCTCACTTGATTCCCAATGTGTTGGAAATTGTGTGTACCTGGTTTCATCTATATGAAAATTTATCTGTCCTCGTAACTTTCTTTTATCATGGCACCAATTTTGATGATATGTCACCTCATTTAATGGAAATGAAAGTCTCCAAGGCAATGGTGGCTATTCATATCCAGCAAAAGAAATAAGAATCAGGCCGTGTTTAAATTCGGCAACTTTGCATAAAGTTTTCACCTTGACAACCATGTCATTTCATTTGTTCTCTCTGTGCACGTGGCCCAATACATAAACTTTTCGTCACTTTTAACCAATTCACCGGATTTAAACACCCCCTCAGTGGAGGGTTATTAAGTGGCTACTAGACAATTACTAATCCTTTTTTTATAATTTTGTAAGCATTGCTCATCTCAACAAGTGTTTCTAGTTTCACGAGCCCATGGGTCAACGAGAATACAAGATAGATTCGTCAGCAGCACCTCCCCCGTTTATTTCTTTGTTAAGAAATCTCCATGTTTTTTATGTTGCCATCGTCATCCACGGGTGCAGCTTTGTTGAAAATGGTCAAACCACTGAAAACAGTGAAAGTTCATCGGAATGGATGTGTAATTTTTAAGTTTTTTAATTAAATCTTGGTACATCTATAGTTCATGTCTTGTATACTTCTATCACAAAACTTGAGACCTGGCCCGAGCCCAAGACGGCAAGTCCAAAACTAGCGCCGCGGACGCTCTAATTGGATTTTTTTTTTAAAAAAAAAGAGCAAGAGCTTCCTGCATCATTCAGAATTTACAGTCAAAGGTTCGTCTGTTCAAAGTACCTTCCATTATATTATACTAGAAACATGCTTTTGCGCACTGATGGGCAGCCATATTACATGAGCGAGAAACGAAACAAAGTTTAAAATCAACACAATTCCCAAATAAACTCCTGAATCTCGGCTAATTGGGATTTTGGGGACCCTGAAGAAGCTTTTAATGGGCTCATAAACTAAACTATTTCTAGTTCTAGGTCCATGTGAGCAGACGCAGGCTAGCCGCGCCATCCCCAGTCACCACCCGTCCGGTGAGTCCACCACCGCACCGCACCTCACCTCACGACGGCGAACGATGCCTTGCCAGCCATCTCGATCCGCCGCGCGTTCCGCTCAGCCTCCTGAAGACGCACAGGGCAACTTGGCCATGATTTATCAGCTCGGCCTCGAGAGACGCTTCACGAGCACGTCTCCTCTATAACTAAATCCGCCGGAAACGCACAGAGCACTGCACTAGTCTGGAACACGGAGCTGAGTGCTCAGAGCTGTTCTTCAGCCGAAGAAGACGGCTGCTGACGAGAAGGGAAGAGAGATGTTGCCGAACGCCCGTCGCGCTGCCCTGTTCTTGCTCGTCTGCTCTGTCTCTGCTCGAGCGGCTTCGGCCATCGCGGACGGTGAGAGCTTGCACACTATGCTGTATGTCTTTCGCAAACTATTTTTCAGTTTTATTTGGATAAGTAATCAAAATGTCTCAGGAGCTGCGCCATCGGCCCATTTCTGAAGATGACGCTAGTTTTCACTCATGGCCGTGGCAGGCACGTGACGCCCCAGTCTCGTGCTATGTCTGTCACACGCGAATGAGTTCTGATTCTAAACAATGCTCGTATGCTGCGTGCTCTACTCAGGCCTGCTGCCGAACGGCAACTTCGAGGAGGCGCCGGCGAGGTCGCAGCTCAACGGGACGAGGGTGGTGGGGCGCTACGCGATCCCGCACTGGGAGGTCTCCGGCTTCGTCGAGTACATGGGGTCCGGCCAGAAGCAGGGCGACATGATCCTGCCGGTGCCGGAGGGCGCCTACGCCGTGCGGCTGGGCAACGAGGCCTCCATCCAGCAGCGGCTCGCCGTGGCGCGGGGCTCGCGCTACTCCGTTACCTTCAGCGCCGCGCGCACCTGCGCCCAGGCCGAGCAGCTCAACGTGACGGTGGAGCCGGAGTCCGACCTGCTCCCCATCCAGACGGTCTACACCAGCAACGGCTGGGACTCCTACTCCTGGGCCTTCGTGGCCAGGCGCAGCGCCGTGACGCTCATCGTCCACAACCCCGGCGTCACCGACGACCCGGCCTGCGGCCCCCTCCTCGACTCCTTTGCCATCAAGACTCTCCAGCCTCCTCCGCGCACCAAGAGTATAACATTCTAACTTCCCCCAAACTGAAGCCTCCATGAATGCCTGTTCAAAGAAACGAGATGCTGAAGATTATGCCCTGGTTCCTGGCAGATAATATGCTGAAGAACGGGGACTTCGAGGAGGGGCCGTACATCTTCCCCAACACGCCGTGGGGGGTGCTGGTGCCACCGCTGGACGAGGACGACTACTCGCCGCTGTCTCCGTGGATGATCCTGTCGTCCACCAAGTCCGTCAAGTACCTTGACGCGGCGCACTACGCCGTGCCGCGCGGCGCCCACGCCGTGGAGCTGGTGTCCGGCGTGGAGACCGCGTTGGTGCAGGACGTGCGCACCGTGCCCGGGCGGCCGTACAGGCTCGAGTTCTCCGCCGGGGACGCCGGGGACGGGTGCGTGGGGTCGCTGGCCGTCCAGGCCTCCGCGGCGCGGGGGAGCGTGACGGTGCCGTACGAGTCCGGGGGGAAGGGTGGGTACAAGCGCGGCGTGCTCGACTTCACGGCGATCGCCAACGAGACGCGGGTGGTGTTCGTCAGCATGGCCTACACCTTGAAGAACGACGGCACGCTCTGCGGGCCCGTCGTCGACGATGCCTCGCTCGTCGGCTTGATCAAACATGCTGCCCGCCGGTTCCTGATGTGATACTACGAAAGGTTACAGTTAAAGGGTGACTTGACACATTGGATAGGTTGCGCATATTCTGTTTGCCACCTTGGATGAAATTTTATTTATTTATTTATTTATTAGATAGTACTACTAGAAGTCGCATTTGAAACTAAATTGAAAAGATTATCATGTCCAAAAACGGGCGTGTTTCGAATGTTGAAATATAAGGAATGTTACCCAAAGAAGTGCGCCTCTTCGACAGCGCGGTGGCTTTGATGGTGGGGATCCAAATTCTGCCGTTGTATGGCTGTCCTTTACTATGTCCTACACCAGCGATGCATTTATTTTTTCCAAAACACAGTACACCAGCTATGGCTTGGATCAAAGTGAAACAATAATATGCCGTGATGTACTGATGTTTTTCACTTGTTGGACCAAAGTAAAACAATGGCACAACTTCATATATGGTGGATGTATTTTTACCTTTTTGGCGTGGCAAAATTTTCTTCCCACGGCGATGCTAATGCTATGCATGGTTGTCGTGGCATTGGGTTTGTTTAATCGGCGAGCTGCCTGTTCGGTTGGCTTATCAGCCACCAGCCAGCAGTATTTTTCTCTCAAAACAAATCAGCACCAGCCACCAGCCAACAGTACTTTTCTCTCACAACAAATCAGCACCAGCCACCAGCCGCCAGCCAACCGAGCGTACTTTTCTTTAGGTTTCATTTTGTTCCCATGGGTATTACCTTGTACATTTCGTGTTCTACCAATAGAAATCTGCACCATTGGTTGTGGTTCGTTCAAAACAAGAAAAAAATAGTTGAAAATGCTAGCTAATCTTGAGAGAGAGGAACCTGATTTTTTTTTCTGTAGGACCTAATATCCCCAATGGGCCTACGTGACCGAATCTCCTACGGCCCGGCCCAGTAGCCCACCGCCGACGCTTCCCACGCGTCACAGCCCCGGCCTCTCTCTCTTCTAGGGCCGGCACATACAACCGGGCTGGGTATAACCGCCGCGGCCGCCTGGAAAACCGAATCCGAATCTTCCACCAATGGTGGCTTCTCGTACTGTACGTTGACAGAACGCACGTGCCCTGAGCCCCTGACCACGCGCAGGGGAGGCGGAACTCGGTGAGTGCTGCTGGTGCAGGCTCGCAGCCGAGATCCGAAGCTGCCAAGAAGGGCCAGCCAGGCGGCCGTCATCTGACGCATCGATCTCAGGCCCAAGGGATGCCTGCTGTCCGCGCTCTCTCCTCGTGCTCCGCCACTCTCGGGGGCACGCTATAAGTGGAGCCTGCGCCATGGCGCTGCTCCGCCACACTGTTCCATCTGATCGATCGAGGGAAGAGTTGAAGGAGAGCTCGCGGTAAGGATAGGGAGCCCGGCATGGCGGAGGACACGAGCACACGCTGGCTGCTGCTGCTCTTGCTCGCCGGCGCCACTGCTGGAGTGGCTTCGGGCATCGCCGACGGTGAGATCTCGGACACTGATTCATCCCCCCAATGCTGAATTGCTGATTGCACATTGTTGGAACCTCGCATGCTGCCATGCCCTCAGCACATTTGCGAGAGCAACAATGAGATTTGTAGATTTGGTTCTTGCTTTGACATTCATAGGTTCGTTTCCAGCGCTTAACTGACAGAAGCTTTGTTCTTCTTTTTTTTCATCTCATTTTTAGCCGTTACTGACCTGTAGTGCTCCTGAACTTCCTAATCTTACAGCTAGTTCTACTCCTTGTCTGTCTATTAATGTCCAGGGGGCTGTCTAAATTGGGAAAAGAAAATGAAACTTAGCAGAGCAATTCACAAATCACAATACTGTACTTAATTCAGTGTTTTCTCCAAGAACGGTCATTTTGCGTAGAGAGTGAGCATTGACTTTAGTAATACTTTACTGCTAGTACCATGACTCTATGGAGAGCTGCGTTGTGCGGTAGGAAAGGAGTGCATGCACATGTGCTCCAAACTCCAATGTATGCCCAGGGAGGCAGGGACTCGATCAGGGACTGATCTGTTTGTGAAACCATTCTTTTTTACCTTTGGATCTAAGCCGTCAGTATAGGAATATCTAATCATCTTGGTAAGAGCACCCAAAGTAACCAGTGGTGGCTAATCCATCCTGTGTTTGAAATTTGGGGTTAGTTGATTAGGATGTAAGGTTTGGCATTGCTTTAGGGCGTGTTTGGTGGCCAGCTACAGCTGGCCACGCCACGAACCCCCACGCCACAAGTTGTGGCGAGCTTTCCAGCCGCCGTAGCCACAGGGTCATTTTCTTCTTTATTGTAGTGGCAGAAAAGGCTGTGGCGTAAGCTACAGTGCTGTGGCAATCCGTGGCTGCAAACCAAACAGCCCCTTAGTTGTACGATTGGCATAGAAGAACTGGATCTTCTCTCATCTGAGGTCAGTGTCCACTGCTGACCATTTTCAGTTGGAATGAAATGATAAGTGTTACACTACAATGTATTTGCATCAATCAGGCCATACACTCATGCTATACGTATAATCGAAAAAAAAATACATTCAACACGTACGTCTCTGGTCGGTAGGTTAAATTTCCTTTTTTCTGTCAATGAAACTCTGGAATGCCATTTCCCTACCCATTCTGTATTTCTGTGTTCCTGCCTGAATGTGCATGCACAGTTTCGACTAACTACGTTGTGCAGGCCCAATACCAAACGGCAGCTTCGAGCAAGGGCCGGACGCGTCCCAGCTGAACGGCACGAGGGTGATGGGGCAGAACGCCATACCCAACTGGGAGATCTCAGGGTTCGTGGAGTACGTCCAGTCCGGGCAGCAGCAGGACGGCATGTTCCTGGTGGTGCCGGAGGGCGCGCACGCCGTGCGCCTGGGCAACGCGGCGATGGTCAGGCATCAGCTCACGGGCCTGGCCCGCCGCACGTTCTACTCCATCACCTTCAGCGCCGAGCGCACCTGCGGCCAGGCCGAGCAGCTCAACGTGTCGGTCGGCCCGGAGTCCGGCATCCTCCCCATCCAGACCGTCTACACCAGCAGCGGCTGGGACTCCTACTCCTACGCCTTCAGGGCCAGGCACAGCACCGCCTGGCTCACCATCCAAAACCCCTTCGACGAGGACGACCCGGCGTGCGGCCCGCTCGTCGACGCCGTCTCCATCAAGACCCTCAGCCCGCCGGGCCGCGACAAGGGCAACCTGCTCAAGAACGGGGACTTCGAGGAGGGCCCCTACATCGCGCCGGACTCGCCGTGGGGCCTGCTGGTGCCGCCCATGGACGAGGACGACGTCTCGCCGCTGCCGGGGTGGATGATCATGTCCGACACCAAGTCCGTCAAGTACGTGGACGCGGCGCACTTCAAGGTGCCCCACGGCGCCTACGCCGTGGAGCTGGTGGCCGGCAGCGAGTGCGCGCTGCTGCAGGAGGCGCGCACCGTGGCCGGCCGCGCCTACAGGCTGTCCTTCTCCGTCGGGGACACCGGCAACGGCTGCGCCCAGGCCCTGGCCGTGAAGGCGTCCGCGGCGTACGCGAGCCAGGTGGTGGCGTACCAGTCCCAGGGCACGGGCGGGTCGCAGCGCGCGGAGCTCGAGTTCTGTCAGCGACGCTGCTACAAGCCTGGACGCTGATTCTTCAGAAGCTGGTCACGACGTCCATCAGGTGGGCCGTCGCTCCCGCAAGCCCAACAAGAAGGTTTATGGACCTGAGTGGAAAGTGTAAGCGTGTGTTCTCCTTGGCCCATGTAAGCCAGGAGCGTGTGGAGATAAAAGGTGGAGGATAGCTCATCTTGGGGTATCGATGTAAAAACACTGTTCATCTTCCTAAAAACAACCGGACCTCATCGGTCCTCGTCCGAATCCCCTTCGTTCCCTGCTTGCTTCCTCGCCTAAATTCCCTTCTCCAGTTATCCTGTTAACAAATTGGTATCAAAGCTTTCGATCTGGAGGACGAGGCTACCCACGAACACTTTACTCGATTCCAAAAGAGTAAAGGAGCGATGGATCCGAACACTAAGGCCATCATCGACGAGATCGGCAAGCGCTTCGCCGAGATCGACTCAAAGCTCGAGCAACGCCTCCACGACATCGAGGTCAAGCGCGATGAGCGGATCGGCGCCCTCGAGGCGGCGGCGGCCGCGTTTGAGGTCTGGAAGCCCCAGATCGAGTCGTCGGTGACCGACGTCAAGCTGGAGGTCGGGAAGTTGTCGAAGAATTGGGAGCGCGCTCTTCTGGATCGACCTTCTGGAGATCCGGGAATCATGGAGCCTCCCCAGTCGGCGGCCGCGCGCCCATCTGCCGGAGAACCCGCCGACGGCCCTAATGGGCACCGCGTGGAGAATTGTAACCGGGAGACGGTGTACGGGTCGGTGACCTACACCCCGCTCCCGGTCAAGGGTACGCGCGATTTTCCCCTCCCTTCCCCTCCCAAGCTCCCTCATATTCCGCATGAGCACTCTTCCGTTCGCGCAGTAGGATTTCAGAATTCCCATGGTCCACCTGCAAAATTGCCTCGATTAGATTTCCCAGTGTTTGAAGGTGTCAACCCTAGGCTCTGGATTTCTAGGAGTGAGAATTATTTTGACATGTTTTCCATTCCTCCTGATCTCTGGATCAAGGTCTCTACCATGTACTTCAAAGGGGTCGCATCAGTTTGGCTCCAGTCTATAGAGCGTAGGCTTAAAACCATGTCATGGGCAGATCTGTCTAAACTTATGCTTGACCGTTTTGGCCGTGATCAGCATGAAACCTTGATTCGCCAGCTTTTTCACATTAGGCAAACTAGCACCGTTACAGATTATGTTGAGCGTTTCTCTGAACTTTTTGATCAGTTATCTGCTTATGACTCTACTTCTGATCAACTGTATTACACCATGAGATTTGTGGATGGTTTGCGAGATGATATTCGGTCCATCATACTTATACAGCGCCCGTCCGATCTAGATACTGCTTGCTCTCTCGCCTTGTTGCAGGAAGAAGCAGCAGATCCTTCTCGGAGGAGGTTGGATCACAAGAAACTGGATGCTCCTTTATACTCCAAGTCGTTCAGTAAAGGGCCTCTTCCTCTCCCAGCTCCTCCTGCCAAGGCTGACAAGGTTCATTCTGGGGAAGCTTCTGTTACGGGCAAGCAGCAGCTCGGCTCTGGCAGTTCTTATGAGGACAAGGTTGCCGCTCTGAGTGCTTATCGTCGTGCACGAGGATTGTGTACACGTTGTGCGGAGAAATGGTCCAGAGGTCACCAGTGTTCTTCAACCATACAGCTGCATGCTATACAAGAAGTTTGGGAGCTGTTCCAAGTGCAAGAAAGTGACTCTGAACCTTCGGTGCAAGTTGAAACATCTAGTGAGCAGCTTTTCATGATGATCTCGGCTGCTGCTGTACAAGGCCAAGAGGCCCCTCGTACTATGAAGCTCCTGGGTACAATCCAAGATGTGCAACTTATGATTCTTGTCGACTCGGGGAGTTCACACTCATTCATCAGCAGTGCGGTGGCCAGTCAGTTATCTGGGGTATCCAAGTTGCTCTCATGCATGAGTGTGCAAGTAGCCAATGGGGGCACAATGAGTTGCAGTTCAGAGATGTTGAATGCTGAATGGTGGGTGCAGAGTTCCAAGTTTCATTCCAACCTGAAAGTTTTACCTCTGTCCAATTATGATATGATCATAGGAATGGATTGGTTGGAGACCTTCTCCCCAATGAAGGTGCACTGGTCTGAAAAGTGGATGTGTATTCCTTATCAAGGATCTGATGTGATCATTCAGGGTGTTCACCACCAAGTCCCAGAGTGCTCCTTGGTGCAAATCTTTCAGGTGTCCGAGGAGCCTAGCCCATCTGATGATACTGCGGTGCCTGCAGCTATACAGACTGTTCTTGATGAGTATAGTTTCCTCTTTCAGGCACCTACTGACCTCCCTCCTCGAAGGCACTGCGACCACAAGATTCCTTTGGTACCTGGTGCGCAGCCTGTACACATCCGTCCTTATCGGTACGCTCCTGCTCTCAAGGACGAGATTGAGAAGCAAGTCAATGACATGCTGAATTCTGGACTGATCAGACCAAGCCAGAGCGCGTTCT
>CM014276.1:47533247-47545021 GCA_004135705.1 Alloteropsis semialata | reverse complement strand
CCATCCAAGTCCTCCAGCTCAGCTGGCTGCCATATCTTCTGTCCGTCCAGTCTGGCTTCAGTCCGTGGTGGAAGGCTATCAGAAGGATCCACACTCCCAACAGTTAATCCAGTCTCTGTCTTTGTCCAAGGACTCTGTGCCTTCTTTCACCTTGTCTGGGGGACTGCTTCGCTTCAAGGACAGAATCTGGGTTGGGCATAACCCAGACCTGCAGTCTCAGATCATCTCTGCCTTGCACGATTCTGCCATTGGGGGCCATTCTGGTTTCCCAGTGACCTTGCGCCGAGTCAAACAGTTGTTTGCTTGGAAAAAGATGAAGCATGCCGTGCGGATGTTTGTGCAAAACTGCCAGATTTGCCAACAGGCCAAACCTGATCGAGCAAGGTATCCCGGCTTGCTGCAACCCTTGCCTGTGCCCACTGAGTCCTGGTCGGTGATATCCATGGACTTCATCGAAGGACTTCCTCGGTCCGGCCACGCCAACTGTATCCTTGTGATTGTTGATAAATTCAGCAAATATGGTCATTTCATTCCTCTACTCCATCCTTTTACGGCCTCTACGGTTGCACAGGCCTTCATGGAAAACGTCTACAAGCTCCATGGTATGCCCTCTTCCATCATTTCAGACCGAGACAGAATTTTTACTAGCACATTTTGGTCGGAGTTGTTCAAGCGATCTGGTACTCACTTATCCATGAGCTCGGCTTACCATCCTCAAACGGACGGGCAGACAGAAAGGGTCAACCAATGTTTGGAAACCTTTCTGCGTTGCTTCGTACATTCTTGCCCAAAACAGTGGTGCCGTTGGCTTTCTTTAGCTGAGTTCTGGTACAACTCAAGTTTTCATTCTGCTATTCAACGGTCTCCTTTTGAAGCACTCTATGGACATCCTCCAAGACATTTTGGGGTTTCTCCTACTTCTGTGGTGGTACCAGAATTGGAGAACTGGTTGGAGGAGAGGGAAGTTGTTACCAGATCCATCAGAGCTCATCTTCTGCGTGCTCAGCAACGGATGAAGCATCAGGCCGACAAGTCTCGCTCTGAACGCTCATTCTTGGTTGGGGACATGGTGTATTTGAAGCTTCAGCCGTATGTGCAGACATCGGTAGCTACCAGATCCACCAACAAGCTTAGCTTCAAGTATTTTGGACCCTACAAGATTCTGGCCAAAGTTGGCAATGTTGCTTACAGGCTTGAGCTGCCGACATCCTCTTCTGTCCACCCGGTTTTCCACGTCTCGCAACTGAAACAAGCTGTGGGCAGCAAGACACAGGTATTGGCTGATATCCCTGATATCTCACATGGCTTCCAGGTACCTGAACGTCTCCTTCAACGCCGTATGATTCTTCGTGGAGCTGCTTCTGTCGCTCAAGCCCTGGTGAAATGGTCCGGCCTTCCTGACTCCTTGTCGACCTGGGAAGACGTTGAAGCTCTACGGCAAAAGTTCCCGAACGCTCCGCCTTGGGGACAAGACGGCTCTCAAGGAAGGGGGGGTGTCAGCGACGCTGCTACAAGCCTGGACGCTGATTCTTCAGAAGCTGGTCACGACGTCCATCAGGTGGGCCGTCGCTCCCGCAAGCCCAACAAGAAGGTTTATGGACCTGAGTGGAAAGTGTAAGCGTGTGTTCTCCTTGGCCCATGTAAGCCAGGAGCGTGTGGAGATAAAAGGTGGAGGATAGCTCATCTTGGGGTATCGATGTAAAAACACTGTTCATCTTCCTAAAAACAACCGGACCTCATCGGTCCTCGTCCGAATCCCCTTCGTTCCCTGCTTGCTTCCTCGCCTAAATTCCCTTCTCCAGTTATCCTGTTAACAAGTTCGCGGCCGTCGACAACGCCACCCGCGTCGTGTTCCAGAGCATGAACCACTACATGAAGCCCGACGGGACGCTGTGCGGGCCGGTCGTCGACGACGTCTCCCTCGTCGCCGTGCGCAAGCGCGCGGCGCGCCGGCTGTTCATGTAGTCTTTGATTTTGCAGCGATCATGTACCAGCTTGCCTCGTCCATGGTCAGAGTCTGCTCCGGCGTTGTGTGACCGATGTCCGACCAATAGGCCGCCATTTTCGATCTTTGGAAATTTTGTTGGCTAGTAATTCAGGTAGAGGGTTTACACTTGAGGGTTGTTGATCAATTTTCATTAACGAAAACACGCCATTGATTCGGGACAACACGAAACAAGATCATGGATCGGCAGAGAGGAGATACCACACGTGCGTAGCCGACAGCGTTTCCCCTGCCCGTGGCACACAGGAGTTGACTCTGCCTGCTCAACATGACCCTGGCCCGTCGGTTGCCACGGCCGACAGGAATTGCTACTCTGCAAGTGCCAGCGATGCAGCATCAGCAATCAGCACATGACCGCACCGGGCTGGGCACCCATGTCCGTCTGGCGAACTGAAGCCGAATCTTCCACTGATGGCAACTCGGTGCGCCCGACGGAGAGCCACGTGACAACACGCACAGCGGGGTATTCTTGCAGTTGAAGGTCCCGGTTTGCATCTCGCCTCATCTCTCAACACCGAGATGCCTGTTGTCCTCCGTTCCTCGTGCCCAGCGAGTCCCGAGCAGCGCTAGCTCCCCCACGACGCTAGCTCTGCCTCTATAAGTTGAGCCACGCGAGACGGCCTCGTTCACGAGACTGTTCCATCGATCCCTCATCGATCGAGCTCGAGAGTTCAGGTCCCCAACGGGGGAGAGATCAGCTCGCGAGAAGGGAGGGCCAGCCGCGGCATGACGGGCGGCACGAGGTCTCGTCGCGTGCTGCTGCTGCTGCTGCTTTGGCTCGTCGGCGTCGGCGTGACCGCTCGAGCGGCTTCAGGCGTCGTCACCGACGGTGAGGTCTCGCATACTGGCACTCTGATGCTTATTGTTGCATTGACGTTGTAAGATCCTTATTCCTTGGACGACGTACTTTCACATTGCTGGGATTGGAAACTGGCATGCTTAGATTTCGTCTTGTAAGTAAAGTTCCAGAGCTAATTGCCTAATTCACAGGACAAAGACAACAGTTTGTTGTTATCTATTTAGTTGCACTCTACTTACTGACAACAGATCAAGCCTGCTTCCTGCTCGTCTTCTTGCTAGTTTTAGTCTTGTCTGAATGTCTAGTGAGTACCTCTAAGTGCTGTTTAAATTGAGCCAAATTAATTATAAGATACCATACCATAATCTGTAGAACAATACTATCTAGTGTCATTCTCAAAAACTACCAGATCACAACACTGTTCTATTTAGTGTCATAAGTTTTTCAGTTAGTGGTATGAAGCTTGATAAACTTTAACCATTTATCTAATCTAAAAACATTATTTGGTTATGTAGAGTAAAAAAAGTCAGACATAAAATCATCAGACCATTTATTTTTTTGACCGTTTAGCTAATGAAAACCGATTATTAAGTTTTAAGTTTGAGTTTGTTTTTCGTGATTTTTAGCTAATCTGCCTTAGAAAAAAATCAATTAGGTGATCTATGGTTTTAGGCTCTTGGGAACAGATGGCATAATTGCCATGGTTGCAAACAACAGAGTTTAATTTCAAGGGCAATGTGACACATGCTTCGGTCCTAATCAAGCATTTCTCGAAAGAAGATCACTTGTCAGCAACTCAGCATAATCACCATTTCATTTTTTGTATTTGCTCCAAATGGCTAGTCGTTTAGGTGTTGGTAGCAGATTATTTTCTGTTTCCTTTTTCTCTGTCACATGACTCATCCTTTTATTTGTTTGCTACTAGGTTTGTACCTTATATCCATTCTTTGTAAAATCTTGCTGGTTGATGAAATGCTTGCCCAGATAACAACTTAAAAAAAAGAGGGTTATAAAATTTTTAACAAAGAGGGTTATAAAAAAACTTAAAAAAAGAGGGTTATAAAATTTTTAACAACGATAAATCTTTTTTTATGAAACAGAAGGGGTTTGAAACAAATCTTTTTTCAGGACAACAACGCAAAAGATCTGAATACAGGACACATAGCTCGAAATGATCCAGATGCATCTACAATGTGAAACTTGCTTCACCATTTCTTAACTAAAAATGTTACATCTCATCACTTAAACAGAATCACAGAGCAGAATGTGAGAAAAATTATACGTGTTGAAGGACCGAAACGGGCGACCAGAGGGGGGGGGTGAATGGGAGCCTCTAAAAATTCTCTCTCGGAGACAAGGCCTATATCCCGATTACAACCCCAAACACGCTTCTCACCTAATCGCCGAGATAACACAAGCCAACTCGTGACAAGTTTATCTCGGGAATGATTAGAGAGGCACAGAGCAATGCGGAAGCAAAAGCAAGACACCTAAAAGCTTGCACAAGAGTTAAAGCTAAACCACTAACTAAGCTCTTACTAAATAACCACATAATCTAGATAAGCATGCAAGGGTTAATTAAAAGGCTAGACAAGATTAAGCATGAGCAGTACTGAATAAATATTAATCAACTAATCATTACAGTGATTAAAAGATAAGCAAATAATCATACTAACCATGCATTGATTAGTTGATCAAACAGTGAACATAATGTTTAATAAATGCTGGAAGTCAAAAACCAAGTGCTACTACCTTCAATGGCCAAAGGCCTCACGTGCACAGAATGGAGGCCTGCTGCCTTGGTCCACGGGCCGAGCTGCATGAGCTGCTTGCTGGGCTCGCGCTCGCCACGAGCTGCAGCTCCCCTCGCTGCTACAGGCTGCACCGCGTGCACTGCTCGCGTGGACCGCTGTGTTTACTTCCTTCCCAAAAAAATTTGCAAAAGGGAATCTTTCTTGCATGGAGTACTAAATGAAGTCTATTTGCAAAACCTCTTCACGGATGAGCGTAACTTTCCGAGACGAATCTAATGAGCCTAATTAATCCATGATTTGCTACAGTGATGCTACAGTAACCATCTTCTAATCATCCGCTAATCATGCGGTCAAAGGCCTCATTAGATTCTTCTCGGAAATTTACTAGAGGTTGTGGAGGTAGTTTTGTAAACTGCCATTATTTAATACCCCTAATTAGTGGTCAAAGCTGCATTTATTACCCTGAAAAAATTTTCAGGACCTATCTAAACACGGCCAGGCAGCTGGACCGCAGGCTCACGGTCTGCTGCTCGCTCCGCGTGCCACCGAGTTGCAGCGCCCGCGCTCCGCCAAGGCACCGGGGCCGTGCGCCCTGCCGCCTGGATCGCTGGCCGCAGCTGGGCCGCGAGCGAAGCTTGCTGCCACCGCGCCAGAAGCAGGCCTGCTCCGTCCGCTGTACGGCCGCGCTCGCCTGCAGCTGCGGACTGCTCCGGCCGCGCCTGCGCGTCGTGCGCTGCGCACGAGCTCTCCACTGGCTGGCGGCCGCAGGACACACTGCGACGGACCGCGCGACGGTACCGGGCCGGCCTGGCCGTGCGCGCTGAGCTGCGCGCGTGCGTAGGACAAGGCCGCGCCTGGTGGACTGCGTGCCGCGAGTGCCGCGCGCGTGGCTCGCGAGCGCGCGCCTCCTGCTCGCCCCCGACCTGTCAAGAACAGACAGAGAAGAACAAGAACACGCAGAACAACCTTCCCTTCTTCAAATCCAAATTAGATCCTCCACACACAACGAATCGATGCAATACTTGAGCCACGTGATCACAACCTCAAGGGCTAATAGATCCACCAAGAATCTCACAAAAAGCTCAAGTATTCATCACGAATTTTGGAGAAAACCGAAACCCTAAGCAAGAACTCGGTTTTGGGGAAATCTTCAAATTCAAGCCAAATTCGAGAGCGTTTTGAAGGGGAATCACATGGTAAATGCTCACAAAGATCCTAGCAACATATTCCCCCAACAAATCTCACGGGATTTGGGCTCAATCGCGAAGAACAAAAATTCCCCCAAAATACCTCCGAAAATCCGAAAAAGAAAAAACACCGGGAACAAAGGATTTGGCACAAGATTAAGAGGATGAAATCACTATGAATCACTTAGCCATATCCGGTTACAAGCCACTCACAAGTATTACAAAACTTGGATGGCAAAAAGCTCAAGAACTAGAGCCTCTCCTCTCTTCTCTCCTCTCACCCAAAGGCACCCACAAACAAATGAGCAATCCCCACCTAACTAGCCCAAGAGGTGGCTGCCCACAATAGCCTCTCCACATATATATAGGCGCTGGCCAAATGTCCAAAACGCCCTTACAATCAGTGTACAAGCCAAATACCCCTCAGGGGTAAAACCGTCCATCTTTTCCTGCAAGCATCAGACGGACCCGGCTCCTTCACGACTTCGCTTCGCCTCGACGCAAGCTTCGCGATGGTGCCACGCGTCCTCCGACTTATCACCCCCGGTTTTGAGGCCCAAACCGGCAAACCCGCTTGCACACCCCGCAGGCGTGACTCGCCCCCAGTTTTGAGGCCAAACTGGTCAAACCCTCCTTGCACGCCGCCGCACGACGTGACTGACCGATGTAGACGCATGTCCGGCCTCCGCCAAGCCTCCGACGCCTCCAAGTCTTTCGCTCCCGCATCCGAGCCGCCTACTCGACTCGCCTCCGTCCCGCTTGACTCGACCGACGCCGTCTTCATCCCATCATGTACTCTTGCTCTTCCGCGCACCATGTGGACCGCCCATGACTCCGCCCGGACTCCTCGGGTCCCTCAGTCCAAGCCTACTCATTCACCCTTCACCGCTCTCGGTCCATCGGCATGAACCTTTCGCGCTTGACCTTCACCACATGCCGTCGACCGCCATGTCGCATCCTACACCTGCACATCACAAGCCAAGAGACACATCAAACCACACAACGGTTGTCAATCACTCATCATCCAAGGGTGACCACCATTGGTCCACACGTGTGGCAACTTGAAGATTGTGCATCCATGTATGAGTAATGAGCCCCAGCTTACGAAAACCTGTTCGTTCCTTGTGGCCAGGCCTGTTACCAAATGGCAACTTCGAGCAGGGGCCTGACAAGTCCCAGATGAACGGCACCAGGGTGATGAGTCCAAACTCCATACCCAACTGGGAGACATCAGGGTTCGTGGAGTACATCGGGTCCGGGCAGAAGCAGGGCGACATGATCCTGCCGGTGCCGGAGGGCGCCTACGCCGTGCGGCTGGGCAACGACGCGACCGTCCGGCAGCAGCTCAGCGTGGCCCGGAAGGCCTACTACTCCGTCACCTTCGGCGCGGCGCGCACCTGCGCCCAGGCCGAGAAGCTCAACGTCTCCGTCGGCCCGGAGTCCGGCGTGCTCCCCATCCAGACCGTGTACACCACCACCGGTTGGGACTCCTACTCCTACGCCTTCAAGGCCCGCCACACCGCCGTGTGGCTCACCATCCACAACCCCGGCGTCGAGGAGGACCCGGCGTGCGGCCCCCTCATCGACTCCGTCGCCATCAAGACCCTCAGCTCTCCACGCCGCGAGAAGGGTAACGTTCGGACACAGAAATGTCTGGTTTTAGAAAGAGTAGAAACGGATTGTCCCGCTCCCACCACAGTACGATCGGATTCGTGCTTTTTCAGGCAACATGTTGAAGAACGGAGACTTCGAGGAGGGCCCGTTCATCTTCCCGGGCACGGCGTGGGGCGTGCTGGTGCCGCCGATGGACGAGGACGACGTGTCACCGCTGCCGGGGTGGGCGGTGCTGTCGGGCACGAAGGTGGTCAAGTACGTGGACGCGGCGCACCACGCGGTGCCCCGCGGCGCGCGCGCCGTGGAGCTGGTGGCCGGCAGGGAGGCCGCGCTGGTGCAGGAGGTGCCGACCGCGCCCGGGCGGCGGTACAGGCTGTCCTTCTCCGTCGGGGACGCGCGCGACGGCTGCGTCGGGTCCATGGTCCTCGAGGCCTACGCGGCGAGCGCGACGGCGAGGGTGGCCTACGAGTCCCGGGGCACGGGCGGGTCCAGGCGCGCGGAGCTCGTGTTCGCGGCGGCGGCGAACGCGACGCGCGTGGTGTTCCAGAGCTACAACCACCACGTGAAGCCCGACGGGACGCTCTGCGGGCCGGTCCTCGACGACGTCTCCCTCGTCACCGTGCGCGGGCGCGCGACGCGCCGGCTTCTCTTGTAGTTTACGTACTACCTTGTTCCGGAACAGAGATTTTTCGCGACGATCCGCGTGTCCGGCGACCGGCGTCCGCTGCTAACCGGAGCAAATCTGTACTTGCGTCTGCTGGTGGCCGGGGAATAGCAGTAGCAGTCCGTACATGGGCATGCCCGGTACTTGCCCTGGCGAGAGCGGGTGTAGAATTCGCCTTGACTTGTTTGATGACATCATGGATTGCAGCTTGCTGCAAATCAGCAAATGTGTGCTGGTTACTTGCCCTGGCGAGAGCGGGTGTAGAATTCGCCTTGACTTGTTTGATGACATCATGGATTGCAGCTTGCTGCAAATCAGCAAATGTGTGCTGGTTCGAGATTCAGATGTGCTCATGCAATATTTGGGCGGCCTCACGCCGATCGCGTGTGCATGCCTACTGAGATCCCGCTACGGGTACGTCTCGGGCTGTCGAGCATGGGGCGGGAGCGGGACCAACACGTATCATCCGTCCGTCACGGCAAAGCCGTAGCAGGTAGCATGTGCCGGAGGCCCGCTGCCCACCCGACCAGAGCGCGCCGCGCCGCGACGGCGAGCACCGGTTCCTCGGCCGTTGCGTTTGGGCGATCGATGCGCGCACCGCGGCGCGGCGTGCGTCCGTGTGGAGAACTGGAACGGAATCTTCCATGCACCGGTGGCCGCGCGAGCGAAGCAGGGCTCCACGTGACCGAGCGCAGGGGCTGTCACAGGCTCAGCAAGCCAGCAGCAGAGCAGGTGCACGCCCCCAAGGTCCGTCCCAGGTTGCCGATACGTACGGCCATCCCCCCCTTGTCTCGACTCTCGAGAGCCCTGAGATGCCACCAGCTCCTGCCGCACGATCCCGGCCGGCGCGTCTCGCGGCGCCCCGTCCGTTGGCGCCATCCGCTTCGCCCCCCTGGTTGCGCAAGGTCAGCGGACGCGGTGCTCCAATAAGTGGCAGGGCTTATATAAGCCGTGCTTGCCGGTCCGTCCCGATCACTTGCTCCCTGCTGGGTGCTTCCTTATCAGGGCATTCGTTAGCAGTTCCGTAGCCCCCTGTTCAAGGGCTGCCATGGCGACGAGCACAGTGCTTTTCTTGCTCGTCGGCTTGTCTGCTCGAGCGGTTTCTGCCGTCACCGATGGTGAGAACTCGCAGACCATTACTACTATGATTTTGGGGGAGTATACCACATTTTTGCTCTCCTTTTGGAAAACGGCCAGCGTGTTTTTTCTTTTGCTCTCTAAAGTCAAATATTTGTGCTTATGTTCTTTGCTGTTTAGTTTTCTTGGGCCCAGTATGTGGTACAAGTACCATACTCGAGGAGAAATGCTAGACACTTCGCCGTGTGCTTTGGCCTGACTCCGCACTAGAATTTGTTCTCCACCTCTTGAACGTGTCCTTCCACTGAGCCGAAGTCCTTATACGGGCCGTCAACTAAAGAGAAGGCCGTGGGTGGCGGCCCAATTTGGGGCCCGTGGCCCGGGGCCTTCTGGAGCCTGGAGACAAAAGAGAATTTTGTAGTTTCATGTCTGACAACATCTTGTGCGCGCAGGACTGCTACCAAACGGCCACTTTGAGCAAGGACCAGACAAGTCGGAGCTGAACGGCACGGTGGTGACGGGTCGCCACTCCATACCGCACTGGGAGATCTCAGGGTTCGTGGAGTACATCGGGTCCGGCCAGAAGCAGGCCGACATGATCCTGCCGGTGCCGGAGGGCGAGCAGGCCATGCGGCTCGGCAACGACGCAACCATCCGGCAGCGGCTGGACGTGACCCGGCACGCGTACTACTCCGTCACCTTCGGCGCTGCGCGCACATGCGCCCAGGCCGAGAAGCTCAACGTGTCCGTCACCCCGGAGTCCGGCGTCCTCCCGGTCCAGACCGTGTACACCAGCAGCGGCTGGGACTCCTACTCGTGGGCGTTCAAGGCCAAGCACAGCACCGTGTGGCTCTCCGTCCACAACCCCGGCCACGAGGACGACCCGGCGTGCGGCCCTCATCGACGCCGTCGCCATCAAGACCCTCCGCCCTCCCCATCACGTCAAGAGTAAGATCGATCCCTCGACGCCCCGCGCTTTTTTACGCCAGGAATCAGCACTGACACTTTGAATTGGTGACTGAATCCAACTGAAGCAGACAACATGCTCAGGAACGGGGACTTTGAGGATGGGCCCTAAATCTTCCCCAACACGCCGTGGGGCGTGCTGGTGCCGCCCATCTTTGAGGACGAGCACTCGCCGCTGCCGGGGTGGATGATCATGTCGGACACCAAGGTCGTCAAGTACGTGGACGCGGCGCACCACGCGGTGCCGCGCGGCGCGGGCGCCGTGGAGCTCGTCGCCGGCAGGGAGTGCGCGCTGGTGCAGGAGGTGCGCACCGTGCCCGGGCGGCCGTACAAGCTGTCCTTCTCCGTCGGGGACGCGGCCAACGGGTGCGAAGGGCACCTGGCCGTGGACGCGTACGCGGCTACGCACGAGCTGAATGTGCCGTACGAGTCCCACGGCAAGGGCGGGCACAGGCGCGCCGAGCTCCAGTTCGTGGCGGACGGGAACCTGACGCACGTGGTGTTCCAGAGCGCGAACCACTACTTGAAGCAGGACGCGACGCTCTGTGGCCCCGTCATCGATGACGTCTGGCTCGTCCCCGTGCACAAGCGCGCTGCCCGCCGGCTGAGCATGTAGCAAGCACGGGCGCACGGCAGTGTCCTACGGTATATTTCGTTGCCTCATCCTGTCTATGTGGACGTATCTGTGTGCTGCTCCGGTAGCCTTGTTTTCGCTAGCTTGGAGCTGGTCGTGTGTATACATGGTATGCCACACTTTGGCTGCAAGGGCCAAGACTTGATGTCGAACTAGATTAAGAAGATTCCATATTAAAAAAAAAGCTAGGTGAAGATGACATGTCAAACTAGAATTAAGGGGGTGTTTGTTTTTTCCATAGATTATATAATCTAGCTTATGGTTGAAGGGAAACATGGTAAAAGGTCACCACGGACCACAAAATAATCTGAAATAAGCTACCCATGTGCAGCTTATTTGGGATTATTTGGTGGTCCATGGTGATATTTTACCATTTTGCTCTTAATCATAAGCTAGATTATATAATCCAAAGTGGAAACAAATAAAAAAATTTTATTGTTCATGATGATATTTTGCCATGGTGTCCTTAAAGATGCACCGATTCAAATGATGATATATTTGTTGTTCTGCTTGTTGAAAATATACCCGTCGATTTCAGAATTCAGACTGGAATTTGCATTTTTTGTAGCTAGCATGCATGCTCGCAGGTACATTTACATGTTCGTCTGAGACAGTTTGGGCTCCCGAAATGACATGACATGTAATTAACAGGAGTAGCATTTTCAGGCATGTGCCATGCACGTTCTGTTACAGGTTTAAACAACTGTACTCCAGTATTGTAGATTGTACTGGGTGCATGTGGACGCATGCCCTGATGCACTGTAGTTCAAGTGAGCCAGTGCAATTAGTCAACAGCTTGCAGGTACGGCTCCCATTATCCGTTTGGGTCGAGCTTGGCGGCGTATTCAGTAACCAGCGGGTGTTTAGATGCAGCGTTGTGCATAGTGTTTTTGTGTTATGCATAGTATTTATAGAGAGAAAAAGTGTATTGGGAAACGTGCGTTATGCAAAACGTTATACAAAATGGGTGAAGCAAACAGACCCTCAGTATCAACCTGCATTTCTCAATTGACGTTAAAGATTGATATTCAGGGCCTGTTTAGTTTGAAAAGAAAGTTTGCGAAAGAAAGTTTC
>CM014276.1:47456956-47525682 GCA_004135705.1 Alloteropsis semialata | reverse complement strand
TGACCTGTGTTGTGTTGGATGTGTAGGCATCAGCTGCCAACGGGCGCCACCACCACCGTCAGATGAGATATGCCATGAAGACCTGAAGTGTTCTGCCAACAGGTGCCTCACGAGATGTGTACACAAAGGCTACCCTCGTAAAGGTGCCGTCTGCCGTGGGAGGGATTTCAATTTTGACCTGCTAGATGTCTAGCTAGAGCCCTAGATAGACACGGATAGGACAGCAAGGCCTTGTTTAGTTCGCGCGAATTCGATCGAATTGACTGTAGCAAAATGCATTGGAAAGCGTAAAAGTAGAGAGAGGGACACGTTTTTCAAGAAGATATTTTAGTCGAATTCGGTGTAACTAAACAGCGCCTAAACTAAAACCCTATAGGCCCATACGGCCATACTACCACTGGGCGTGTGGTCAACTCAGGCATCAACGGTAAAAAAGGACAAAAGGTGAGAAGGCCTGAAGAGGAAACCTCCGTTGGAAACTGTCCAACTGGGAACTCAAAAGGGAAAGTGTTCAGATCCTGGCGAGTTGGGGGCTTGGGGCTTTGCTTTCAGGTTCACCGGTGATTTGGCTCGCCCTAGTGTGTGATTTTCCCGCGGGCTTTCAGGCTTTTCTTTTGGCTAGCTCCACCGATCGCACTCACACACGAAAAACAGGTCCGGAGCTTGTCTGCGTGTCCTCTCATGTGACTCCCACTTTACACACTTGCTCATGTGATGTTTTCCGGTTGCATGATGAGTGAACCTGCTGATATGACAGCAAGATACGTCAGGATCTGATTTTTTTTCTGCGTCCTATATATTAAAAGAAAAACCTGCTGATATGACAGCTTCTAGATGATCGATTGCTGATCCCGAAAATCTCGTGGATTGACTAGATCAAACGGCGACGAGCAGGCATGGTAGTACATGTGCATGCATGTCCTGCTGTTGAAAAGTTGAAATGGACCGGGTCTCTCCGATCCCCATTTACCATGTGATGTGAGGTACTAGCAGTTACGATCCGCTGGATCTGCAAGAATGTCTATGGATTTAACAACGGCATCAGAATGTTTCCTATTTTGAACTAGCTAGTACGTATATGCATGCCTTTCGTAACCACTGATGAGCGAATGATGTCATCAGTGAGCTAATTGAACCGATCACATATATCACCATAGGATATCATGCGCACATCCTAACCGTTGAGACATGTGTGGTGTATCTATAACCAAACAACGCAGGCTTTAACATGCTTGGCTAGTCAAATTTTATCTAAAACTATATATGAACCCTACCTTTAGTACATCTTTTTTTCTCAGTCACTTATATCTCCAACCAAACAGGGTCATACTTATACATGGTACAGGCATACGGCCCTTTCAATGTCAAGTGACCAAATTTAATTGGTCATATAATGTTAGGAAGACGGAAATAAAATGCAGAATCTACCACGAGCAGGAGAAACAGAAAAAAGCAAACCTGATTTTGAAGCGCGCGCAGCTACCTAAACCTATAAGGGCATCCCAAGACCCCGGCCCTCCGTTTAGAATGGCTTCTATAGCATTATTCATATTGTCATCTAGAATATTTAGCTTATATGGCACTATATTTAATGAGAGAGCAATTGTAGAGAGGGAAGGAATTGGGTCTCATATAAGACCTTTGTTTAGCATAGCACCAACGCACTAGACACTGTCAAGTCTTGCATTGAAAGGGGGTAGTGTTTGCATAATAAGTGAACAACAAATAAGATTGGTAGAGAAGAAAGAGAATAATCGAGTGAACATTAATTAAGGATACACATAGAAAACTATGCATTGAGAGTATTTGACAGCGTAGACATTATATATATGTATAGACAACGAGGGATGGATGTATAAAAGGTATAGAGGATGTGCCAACTAAATCCCCGAATCAAGAGTTGATTGCGTTACTCTTACAATTTTGATGACCCATGGGTAGTTGTCAAGATAGAAAAGCTAAGAAGAATCAGAGAATACTACTAACATAGTAACACGTATAACAAGTCAACCCGAGGCACAAGGATTTGCCAATCATAAGGACATGTACAACAGAGTAGACAATGTTGTCTTTTTACGCACACAGACAGCTAAATAGATAATTTTATAATGAATTGTCTATTTTGATGGTTGTGTGACATTTAATACGTCCTCTGGTTAGTGTTGTTTTGTCTAGGAACATGAATCAGAGCAGTAGTCAAGATACTAGACAGCAACACACTATTTTTTGTTTAATGATGGTCACGTCAACTCATTTTTTTCTATGTGGACTTATACAGATGACTGTTGCATAACTGATTTACATGCCCTAACGAGTGGCATGTTGTTGAACATCAACTGTAAAAGTGGTGAAGCCGTGAAGCTCTTACAACAACGCCTATTGTAACTTCTAACGTACTTAGTTTGTTTTCGATGACTATATATACACAAAGACGCCCACAGTAACTTCTAACCGTTGATTAAAATATTTGAGGTCTCAAATGGAAACCCTCACAAGTCCAAGGACCCATATGCACTTGTTCTTGAAGCCATGATGACGACGTGGCATTCCATTGTGACGTCAAGCTGCAATGCTACGCAAGCACTGCTTTATAGTATATTTCCACTTCCGTATCAATAATTCAATATCATCATGGCGCCTTCATCATGAATGAGCTGAACACGGGAGATGGCATGAAGCTAGCCTGCATCTGACCGGACACGAAAATCTTTGGGGAAAAATATTTTACCAAGGATCCATATATAAATCGCAACCACAGTATTTTTTTAGCATTTTCTTGCAGCGATGGAAAAGACGTACATGGCCATGCTTGTTGGAGCGACAGCCGATATATTGAGTGTTACATTTAACAGTAATCTAGTCCCGGAAGTCAATGAGCTAGAGTGCATGCATGCATGGTTCATGCCGCGCTTGAGCACCCCAACTTAGGTGGCCATTAGTTGCTATATCTAGAAATTAGTCAAACTTATTGGAGCAAAAGAAAAGGACTAAATTTACATGTGTCACTCGAGAAATGAGGACTCAGTGTACATCAAATCAGTATCAATAAGAGAACGCCCAACATCATCACGATTCACATCCCATCTTAGCATCATTCTTCAAGCTATAAATCATCAAGGACCCATCTCTGCCACTATGCAGTTATATAATGCATTATAATTGGTGAGATCAGATGAGAAAATGATAGAAATGCCTTGCATTTTCGGCGATCACAGCAGATGTTGCACTGATTTAAGAGGTGAAGATAAGCCAATGTAAGCTTTGACTTTGTTAGTTGCTCTTAGAGTAGAAGCTCCTCTAGGCCAGGGTACTAGCGTGGCGTAATAACGGTGATCCATCTTAAAATACATCAATTTTACCCTATGCAAGAAGTCGCCGCCTAATTGTAGATAATAGAGGCACATTTTATTTTGCTTCCATGACGTAAAATCATTCTCTGTAAAAAAATGGCATGTGCAATTTGGCATATTCAGTTTCCCCAACCAGCTAGGCAACAACATAGATAGGGGAATTAGTAGCTAGTAAACAAAAAACAAAACAGAGTGTCCGGGCCAAGTAGGCACAAACTAGCAAGGTGACCCGCGCAAATAGCGCGGGAAGCTAGCGTTTATTTTCTTAACAAACGGATTTTAAGTTTAAATTAATAGATAAAAATAGTTTTATTTAGTCGTGTCATTGCTTGTATTATATTTATTTGTGTTTTGCATGTAATTTTTATTTTTCAATCTTCCTCCAAATTCATATATAATACTACTAATTATCTCTCATTAATCGAATTTAAAAAAACTTCATTGGAATAATATGAATGTTTAATATTATCTTATAAAATCAATATTTTATATTATTTTTTAATATCATGGTAATTTTAGGTTCTATGTCAAAATTAAGCTTTATTTGTATCCATTTAATTCTTTAGTAATTGTATTTAATGCATGCTGATAAAAATATATATAATATTTTTTAGTTACCATACTAATAAAAATATATATAATATTATGTTTAATTAGTATGTATCCATTTAGTTCTTTATTAATTGTATTTGGTATATACTTTTTATTTAGCTATATATTGCTTTCAAATTCATACACATAACAACTATTAGTTTCCTTATTTTTACTCTGAATTTAGCTATGTATTTATTGTGTTTGATACGGATACTTGAGTTAATTTCTAATTTATTTATTTATTTAATTTTTGGTTTATCTATCTATTTACTAATCATATTCAATATGTACTCTTTGGTCAAGTGCTAATTTATATTTTTTATTTTAAATTTAACTATTTAGTAACCGTACTCTACGTGGATACTTTGGTGCTAATTTTTGATTTTTTTTATTATGAAATTACCTACTATTAATTGTTTTCAATAAAGACTTTTATGGATAACATAGATCGATAGATCATCATAACGGATTCATAAATCTAAGGTTATCTATGTTTGCTACAAACTGTGGTTGGCCTAATTTCTTTGTCAACAAATTTGGTGGGATACTATTTGCACTAAAAATATTTATACCGTGAATTAAGCGTAGCTTAATTGCTTAGGTTCCTTGTGATGGAATTTGTCCACCGGGTTTAAGTTCCTAACTTGGCATTGGTGTCTCACAGCGAGATGTCTGTGGTGATTTCGTCAATCTCAAGATCCGAGCAGCAGGCAAAATCTTTCGGAGGTGCTCATAACGGTAGGGTTTACGTGCGTGTATTCATAGGGGTGAGTGTACATATGTGTGTGAGCGTCTGTGTCTATACTGGTGTTTCAAAAAAAAAATCTTCATAACCAAACTCTAACGAATTGGTCATCTTGTCTTTTTTTTTCTTGTATGCATCTGCCTAGAAATTACCCCATCTATTTAGTGGCAATATGAGATTATCCAATAAAGGGTCTAGAGATTGGATACATCAGCATGCATGTGCGTGTGTATAAAAACACATCAATTTCATGAATTTCTTCCTTTGCAGCACCATCTAGTTAAGGTTAGCATCTTCTGATTCTATCTATTTGTCCATATGGCAGAGCACCTAACCTACTGAATCACACAGTTCCAAAACAATGCAACTCATATGTGCACATAGCTTCTGTGGCCTCCTTGATTTTGTTCACAATTGATCTACATGTTGTCATCGCCATCGATCATTTTTGTATTTCAGCCAGTCATATGCGCATGGCATGACCAGTATATATGCAGCACTTCAGGTGGACATCAGCCGCACACATGCAATTTACCGTACCCCTAAATGGACGCAACATACGGGCACGGCTTCAGCCTTCAGCTACATCATTGCTCAATTTTCACAACTGGTGTGCTACCTGCCCGCTGCCAGCCAGAGTATCACACACATCATATACATTAAATCCAATGGTGCATTTTTTTTGGATTAACGTGAGAATTTTTAATATTTAGGGATATGGTAGACCGTTAGATATACATTAAATCCAACGGTGCATATTCTTTTCTTTTTTGGATTAACGTGGGATTAGAGATAAGATAGACCGTTAGATATACATTAAATCCAACTGTGCATATTCTTCTCTTTTTTGGATTAACGTGGGAATTTGTAGGCTCTCTCGGCGAACGTGGTGGCTTCTTTTAACCTTGTTGTATTAAGATAATAGATGGCACGCCAAGATTTGCGCCTAAAGCTTGGGTCTTGGGGCATTGGCACGATGAGCCCATGATTGAACCAAAGTTTATTTACGACAGGCTTCTAATCAACACACACACAATGACCGGCATTTAGAGTGACCACTTTATTTTTTTTTTAGAAAAAGGAAGCATCTTCCCGTGTCTGAGTTTCTGCACATAACGTTTAAACAATGTTACATAGGTTCTGGCACATTGCCTATGAAAAAAGGGAACAAACGAAAATTAAAAAGAGTAATAGCAAAGAGTGACCACTTTATATTAAAGAGATATAAGCTAGTTAGACACTCTTCTTCTAGCAACAGGTTTAAGGGGAGAAATATGTCATACTTCTTACGTGGAACCGAATGGAGATCGATGCAACATTCTTCCTCTACACCGAGCTCTCTTTCTATGACAATGGGTTTAGAGTTGGGAACAATGTGTGAGGTCTGTACGTGGTATCGTGTGGGACGAAGACATGAAAGAGGCGTTGTTCGCTGCTGAGGTGGAGGAAGGTCATTGGGTGGAGGCGGTGACGAGGACATGTCATATCGAGTGGATTGGCTTGGGAGGGACCAGCTGACGACTCTAATGGCAATGGTGTCGGTAGGGCTATAGATGGCACAGGAGTCCCCGAGTGCGACAAGGCTATTGGAAGACACTGTTGAGTACTCATGACGAGAAGGAGAGGGATAAAACACATAAGGTTGGGAGGAGATCCGTAGCGTTGATTGCCTATCGAACCTTTTTCAATACAAATGCCATTAGCTATGTAGACAGATATATTATTGCACATAATAAGCTAGTAATTTCTCGGCTGAATTTGGGTGGCTACTCAGGCTCGGTTACAGTTCCACGGTAAAATCCTGTGTGCCAGACCTTTCAGGCCCAAACACAAGCTGAAGAAAACTGAAGAGAAGTCCGGATGTTTTTTTTTTTGATCAGAAGTCCGGATGAATTGATGACAGGAAGATCCTCAAAGCCAGGCTACGGCAGTGAAAGATCGGGAGGATTGAAGCCAGCCGCCAACTTGTCGCTGTAGCGAGTGTACCGCGGACGGTTACGGTTACGGCCCAGGCCCAGGCGGGGGACGGATACGGACGCGCACCCTCGGAAACCCATGGATGGATCGGCAGGCAGAGGCAGGGGCAGAGCGCATGCATGTGCGGCCGCATCTTTTCTTTAATCCGCGCAGCAAAACCGTGAGCTGTTCCCTGCGCGCAATAATCGCCTGGGCCAGCCTTTCCCATCCGGCTCCGGCCATCCTCCTCCCCATCGACTGCGGTGGCTGCTCTGCCCCACACAGCACCACCGGTGGCGGTCGCCCGGCCTTTTCCTCCCTCCCCTTTTCGCTGTTGGGCAGCTCAGACCCGCCGAGCACCGCCAGTCCAGTCCTCCTTGCTTTGTCTCTGTCTCTGTTCGTGTAAATTCTCGCTCTCGCGGCCCTACGGGACAAGCGACATGTTGGGGCCGGGCCTATGTGGCGGTCTGGGTTGGTATGGGACCTGGTTCCCGGATTGGCTGTGGTGTGCACTCCAACGCAACGGCTGGATCGGGACGCAGGTGCCGATGTCAGGCGTGCCCGTGTCTGTCCATTCGTGCCCGATTCACTACAGCAATTGTAGCAAGTTGGCAGCATAGTACTACTCCAGCAGTATGTCAGGTTCGACTGTGCCTGAGTGACAACAAGAGCGCGAGGTCGCGAGGAGACCTGGGCCCTGTTAGATTCGCGAAAAATCATCAATTCAATCAAAAAGCAACGCATTGAATTACGTGTCCCCTCTCTACTTTTTCAATTCCCAATACATCTTTAATCATTGAATTCAATCGAATTCACCCAATCTAAACAAGACCCTGGTGGTGTTTTCTTTATACCACCAAGTGGAAGGCCGCCGCGGTTAGCAAATTCGTTTGGTTGCCGCCATGTACGCGCTCCCCCAGGTGAGCCCTGGCCACCGCCCGGGCTCCGGGTGAAACAGGAGCAGACGGCCACGAGGTGATTCGTACAGTATATATACGCGCGCGCGCAGCCGCTTCCGGGACAGTCAGTGCAGACGCCAACGGGGAGGGAAATCGAGTAACGCAACGGGCGGCGTCGTCGTCGTCGTCTCTCTCTCTCTCTCTCGTCTGACCTGCCAAACTGTCGCCCGGGCCCCGGGGGCTCTCGCTCGCGAGTCGCGTCTCTCTCCCTTGGCCATCCCATATTCCCCATCATCCCTTCGCCTCCACGCACCAATCCTGTCCCGGCGCCTGCCAAGCCCAGGAACGAACAGAACAGGTGGGTGGGGAGCGGCACAGAGCACTAGAGAGGCAGCGGCGCTCGCCGGCTCACGATGACGCCAATGGCGGCTTCCTCCGCGCGCCTGCTGCTGCTGCTCTGCCTGCTCGCGTTCTGCGTCGCGCTGAGCCACCAGCAGTCGTCGTCGTCGTCGGACTCGTGCGCCACGGCCAAGCTCGCCGTCGCCAGCCTCGTGCCCTTCGACTCCACGGGCTTCCGCTGCTCCGCCGCCTGGAAGCAGCAGGACTTCATCCTCAGGGTACGCCCCCGCCTCACGCATTTCCTCAAATTTGTTTATTTCCTTCTACAATTCAGTGCTCGCCCCGCTGGGAGCTCCGTCCCGGATTCGTTCCAGATCCCGCACTGCCAATGCATTGCTCCAGAGAGCGAGCTCGGAGTAGGTTCTCGATCCGGGAGCGCCGGAAACTCTCGCGAATCGTCGATTCCAATGCATCGCAAATGGGCACGGCCTAATCCTCTAACCCGATCTGATCCGAATTGTTTGTTGCCATGGCTCGTGTGTCGCCAGTACAAGAACACGGGGCCGAGCGAGTGGAGCTTCATCCTGTCGGCGCCGGACAAGGGCTCGTACGTGGCGGTGGGGTTCTCGGGGAAGGGCGCCATGGTCGGGAGCAGCGCCGTCGTCGGGTGGGCGTCCAACGGCAAGGGCACCGTCAAGCAGTACTACCTCGGCGGCAAGAGCCCCGACGAGTGCACCCCCAACAAGGGCCTCCTCAAGCTCATCAGGAACAAGTCCGTTGTCGTCTCCCGCTCCGGCCGCCTCTACGTCGCCTTCCAGCTCAGCACCGACTACCCGCAGCCGTACCTCATCTACGCCGTCGGGCCCGACGGCAACCTGCCGCCGTCCAACACCCTGCAGCTGCCGATGCACCAGAGCCAGGCCTCCCGCGCCTTCAACTACACCTCCGGTGCGCGCGCAATTTTTTTCTCCTCTCCCCTTTTTCCTTCTTCTTCCCTCCAATTGTCGGAAGCCATGGAATGCGCGAGCGTGACGGAGGATTTCGACTGCTTCTGGCCCTGCAGGGATGTCCTCGAACGCCGGCTCCGGCGACGCGGCGTTCCCGCCGGAGAGGAAGCACGGGCTGTTGGGCATGATGGGGTGGGGCGTGCTGATGCCCATCGGCATGATCACCGCGCGCTACTTCCGGCAGCTGGACCCCTGCTGGTTCTACACCCACATGGCCATCCAGGTGGCCGGCTTCGCCGTCGGCATCGCGGCCGTCGTCCTCGGCTTCCGCCTCAACGGCGACGGGCTCAAGAACGTCGACGTGCACAAGGCGCTCGGCATCGCCATCCTCGCCATGGCGTCGCTCCAGGTACGCTACGCCACGCACTGCTCTGCTCTGCTCTGCAAAACAAAATCAGAGCTGAACCTTCTCCGAGTTTACTGTATCAGATAAGATTAACAGTCTATGTAAACCACAAACATGGGGGAAATTAGTGTCCGCTTTCGGTTCCTCGGGCACATGCGTCTGGTCTGGATTGGAATCTGCCGCGAGGCCAGCCTGGACAAACAGATTAGTTTTAGAGGCTTATTTGAGTTTGTTGACAGTGAGCAAGTACTACTGATTACTGAAGAAAGGGCAGTTTGCTTCACATGCCCAGTGAAGCACGCAATCAGAATAGAGGCTTCCATGTTCGTTGACAACGGAGACCAGACCACCAGACAACGCGCACCGTAGCGCTGCGTGTTCTTGAGCTGGCACAAGATGGGTTCCGACAAAGCGGCTGGTGTGGCTCCGCGCAGCCATGCTCCAATTTTTTATGTTCCGAATCTTCAATCGCTGACCCAAAAAACAAATTGACCCTAGGGAAACTGCAACAGTTAGAGAGAGAGATTTTCAGACCTTGTTTAGTTCGCGCGAATTCGATCGAATTGACTGTAGCAAAATGTATTGGGAAGCGTAAAAGCAGAGAGGAAGACATGTTTTTCAAAAAGATACTTTTGATTGAATTGGTCGAATTCGATGTAACTAAAACAGGGCCTCACTGCTGGAGTGGTACGTGTTGTGTTGGCTGACTGAATTTGCCGCCTTTTGGTTGTTGCTGAATGGAGCAGGTGATGGCGATCCTGGCGCGGCCGGACAAGACGTCGAAGGTGCGGCGGTTCTGGAACTGGTACCACCACAACATCGGGCGCGCGGCGATCCTGCTGGCCATCGGCAACATCTTCCTGGGCCTCAACATCGCGCAGGAGACCAACGCCTACATCGTCTCCTACGGCGTCTTCGTCGCCGTCTGGGTGGTCGCCATCGCCGCCTTCGAGATGAAGCGCTGCTACGCCGACGACGACTGATCCGCCGTCGCGCGCTCCGGCGGCGGCGGGCGATACATAGGACGAAAACTGATGGACGTAAAGCTAAAAGCGTTTCACGGCCAGTGACGTGACACATCACAGACACACACCGTTCTTGTTTCCGTAGCTCACAAGTCACAACTGGACAGTAGTGCATTCGGGAGGCGTGTGCTTGGTTGGCTAAAATTTGTGATTTTTTGGGGGGAGGGTATAGGATGTGATTATGTGAAGCAGGGGCCGGACTGCTGCTCTAGCCTAGCTGGACGCTCTGATTCATATTTGTACATTGGTACATGGTCGTGTTTGTGTTGTACCCTTTTGGACGATAGTTTGTTCTTCACCTTCTTCTTCTTCTTTTGCTTCCACCGTGCATTGATCAATGATAATCCTATTGTTCTTGCTGATTCCTGGACACTGGTGCTCTGACTCTGAAATTGGCATGCCTTGATGCGTCGGTTTCGGAAGAGCAACAGCTGGAGGCTACGTGCTGCTCGAGTAGCGTTGACCGCTGCGTCCCAGCACCGATCAAAACAGAGCTCGCGATCAAGGCCGGATCGGCGCCGGGCGCGGCGACATGCCGGGCCGTGTCGCGGAGGCCGCCGCACGGGCACCTGATGGCGGGCACGTCCCGGTTCGGAACACCCGCCGACAGTCGCCGCCCGAAGTCCACGGCCGGCCGGCACGTCCGCACGTACGGCGAGGACGCGCGGCGGGCGGAAGCGACGGGCACCGGGCTTGCGCCCACGCCGGATGCAAAAGTTGCCGACGAGTCACATCGAATCATCGGCCAATGCCTATCGAGGGCTCGAGGCTCGTCGCCCTCAGGCTGAGACTCACGTCGGATCAGGCCGTGCTTATCGAGGCTCATCGCCTTCCTGATCGTGGTGACTAGGATGAGGATGCTCTCGCCGCCAATACCACGTGGCGCGGACGCTGTCACCACAAATTTAAGCCAAGTAATCCAGCGAGAGTGTGCCGTGTGCGGTTCAGACCACGATCTCAGCCAGACAGCTACCACAGGCTGAGGTGGTCCAGACCATCATGTCTCCAGGCCAAGTGGACGGCGACGTTTCCGTCCGTGCCGAGCTGCTGCGGCTGGAGCGTACACCTCAGGCTACGGTCCAGCTTGATCCTGTGTAAGTGTAACGGACACGCGGTGTTAGGTCCTCGATGTGAAATGTTGCAAAGAACCATTGTCAATCCTCTTGCACCCGTGCGAGAGCACAAAGTCATGTCCAGTTCCATAAGAAAACATTCGGCACGGCACATGACTCGGCATGGTTCATCAGCACTACAGCTTACAACCAAATGGGAGCTACAGGCTGCAGAAATTCTAAGTGCCCCAAACCCAGACAATTTGAAGTTTACCTTACCTAGACACCGTGCTAACCGATGCATCAATCGCTCAGTCAGATAGAGCAATATTATTACTAAGTACTGACATGAGTATACATGCTGAATCTCAGGGCTCGCCCTTGACGGCATGGCTGTCAGAGGCGCCTGCATTTTGAGCATGTGACGACATGGCCAGTCCCTTCATCTTCAGGTCTCCCGGAAATGGAAGCGCCTCCTGCAGCAGCTGGTGCTGCTGGGCTGTGCTGAGATGCTGCTGATGCAAATGCGTCTGTTGCTGTTGCTGGGACTGGATCTGGAGCTGCTGCAGCTGCTGAGCAGCCAGGAGAGACTGTATATGGCTGCGCTGGTAACTCTGTGGATTGCCTCCAAATGAGGAAACACCAAAGTTTCCCATTTTTCCAATGTTGGCATTTACCTGTCCTGTTGCAATCTTCAGCTTCTGAACCTCGTCTCTTAGCCTGTCGTTCAGTGCTGCAAGTTGACAAGGACTGGTTACGTTACAATACTAAAAATTGAAAAGGAATCTCCTGGAATAAGGGACTGTTTAGATCGATGAGAAACTTTGCGAAATTTACTGTAGCAATTTTAAATCGAAAATTAGGAGGAATAAACATGATCTAATTATAAAACTAATTACATGGATGGACGGGAAATCACGAGACGAATCTATGAAGCCTAATTAATCCATCATTAGAGATTGTTTACTGTAGCACAACATTGTCTAATCATGGCCTAATTAGGGTTAATAGATTCGTCTCACAATTTCACCCGGGGGTTATGAAATGGGTTTTGTCAGATATCCACATTTAATACTCCTAATTAGTATCAAACATTCGAATTTACTGTAGCGATAAAAAAAGTTGGCGAACTAAACAGGGCCTAAGATTGTGTGGTACTTCCGAAAACATTGGCACAAATGACCTAACTTCTTGGTAAATTTTGATTTTATGTCTTAAATTACATTGAATTGCCATTAATATTTGAATGCTTATCATGCTTCACATTTTCCTTTTATTAGCACAGCTAAAATGAAAAGTTCCGAGCGATCTTCTCAATTGAAATCTTCACTGTTATATGCATGAGAAGTAGAATTTTGAACAAAAAAAAAGTAGTGTGCAGTTATATATTATGTCACATGGATGTGCCATTTCTTTCCTAAAACCCTATTTTGTTCACTTAGGATTAGTAGTGCAAAGAAAATTATATGAACAGAACTTTACCATCTTGCAGGTGGACCTGCTGCTCCATTGTCTGCACACGTATCTTCAAATCACTATTCTCACTTGTCAAACCACTGGTATCTCTCTGTATCATGAGGATAATCAATTATACAAGTGTAGAAAAGGGGAGACAAGTCTCTGAAAAGCTAGAGCTATATTAGTAGCATCTATTAGCTACATGCAAAGGTTAAGAGTCACTCGCTCCGTTTCAAAATGTAAGACATTTTAGTTTTGTCCTAAGTCAAATTTCTTTAACTGTGACCAAGTTTATTGAAAAACACACAAACAGCTATGACATCAAAACAGTTTAGTTAAATCCATCTTGAAATATTTCTTGATAATGCATTTATTTGGTATATTGTAGAGGTTAATATTTTTTTCTATAAACTTAGTCAAAATTAGAAAAGTTTGACTTGAAGTCCTTACAAAACGCCTTACATTTTGGAACAGAGGGAGTACCAAACAGAAAGCAAGGCACAAGTTATCATTATTTCCAGAACAAGCTCCACAAGTAAAACATATTAAAAAACCTAATACCATATGGGTATACTCAACAGTTCAGGTTTCTATGATATGCAGAGAGAAGCTTGCATAAATAATGATCTCATGCAGACACAAAAGTTGTTAAAGAATTGAAGCAAAGTTGCAAAGTTTTGAATCTCTATTATATTTAACTGTTAATAGATGCTGGAAATAATTACAAAACTGTGCATGTCTGAAACTGACTACTCATTTCACATCTTAGTTAACTGTTCACGCGGCCAAGAAGCAACTGTGAGTCATAACCTAATTGCAGGGTCAAAAGGTAGACATCTAACTCATCACTACATTCAAAAAATCTAGGAAAGGTAAAGACAAGTGAAGAACCTGCAACATGGCCAGCTGAGCTGATAGTGTAGTTGCTTCTGACTGAAGATTCTGCACTTTCCTTTCTAGTTCTGCAATGTAGCGCATCTTTCTTTCTTTTGACCTAGCAGCTGACTGCCGGTTTGCCAAGATTCTAGAATGTGTTGCAAAAGTAAATGTTAGGTTACTAGGAGTTTTAATAAAATTAGCATAATTTCAAAACACATGACACATCTAGATTAGATTGTTGGCTGTTGCCATAAACAGTCATTGAATCAATCATACAGTAAAATAGCTTCAGAAATCACATGATTTGAATAGACACAGTTGCATGTAGCACAATGTTTGTTCCAAATTGCTGCTGATAAAAAGCTAAAAAATACTAAATTACAGTGATATAAGCTCACTGCCAAATATTCTATAATACATTCCTAAAGTTTTCCCTCGTGAAAGATGGAAAGAGAATGAATGACAGTGACATGATAGGTCACATATAAAGACACCCTGCTGATGACTAGTTGAACCGACTAAAAGGACTAACTTATTCTTCAAACTGGATATTGCAGTGCTCAATTATACTATCATCAAGACAATTCTATATGTCAAACTAAAAGTCGAATGCAAGAGGTGTGACAAATAAGAAGAATACGACTAATGTGATTCTCCGCTGAACAAGATCTGTCATGTTAGTTCAGTCTAATATAAGTACTGCAATTTAATTAACCTATTAGCCACCCATTGATGAACCAAATCGCCTTTCACCTGTGATTTAGCAAAGTAGAGGGCTACTACAATTCTTTAAAAGTCAAGATCAGAGATGTTAGTTTCATTTTATTTGATATATCACTTCTTAACAGACATAGCCGCAAATGAATAATGGGCCAAATCACCTTTCATCTGTGATATCGACAGCCCATAGTGCTATTATATTTCGTTGGATCACAATTAGGCCAAAAGTTCAAATAGGTCACGTTTCAATGCATCATTCTAGATTCCACAACTTTCCTCCCGTTCACATTCTAAATCCTGTGACTCTTTTCAGGGAGGCGGCACTGTTTAAAATTAGAAAATAACAATCACTTCAGGTGATCGGTCCTTGTCAAACGCCGGCGCAATCAATATCATATTCGCCTGTTATTACCCACCGGAAATACTACAAAGGTGACAACACATAAACCATAGTCGCAAGCAAAACATGGGGAAGCTCTCCTTCATAGGGGTTTGTTGCTAGGTTCTCACCTCTTGGCGCGCTTGGGGTCAACGAGCGCGAGCTCGGCGAGTTTGGCGTCGGAGATGGCCTTCTTGGCGTCAGCGCCCGCCCTCCCGGGCGTCCCCGCGGCGGAACCCAGCAGGGAGGTGGAGCCGTCCATCGACATGCTGTGCTGGTGCCGCGGCCGAGGCGGCGGCGTCGACGCCCGATGCGGATTCGCCGAGGGCTCCGGCGGGCCGGGGAGCGTGCCGCCGTTCTCGAGGAACATCTCGAACATCCGGCTGCCGCCCGCGCCGCCGGCCCCGTCCTCGTCCTCGTCGTAGTCCTCCTCGTCCTCGTCGCCGGCCTCCCCGACGACGCCGAGGTCGGCGTCGAAGGTGAGGTCGTCGGGGAGCGCGGCGCCCCCGAGGAGGATCTCCGACTGCGCGCGGCGGTGCCCCGCCCCGCGCCGCGGCGGCGCGTCCGGCAGCATCGCGGCCACGTCCCCCGACGCCGCCGCGGAGGCCGAGGCGGGGGCGGAGGTGGAGGCCGAGCAGGCGGCGGCCGGGTCCACGGGCGGGGCCGGCTCCATGGAGATCTGGGGAATGCGGGTGGAGGGCGCGGGCGGGGGCAGGGGGGCGGCGGAAGAGGGGGCAGGGAGACAAGGGGAGCAGGAGCCAGGAGGGGAGTGGTGGTCTGGTGGAGTGGAGCTAGGAGGAAGACATGCTCGCGTCGAGCTTTGACCGAGCCATTGACTCCGCGGAGAAAAAAAGGAAGGGGCAGCACCGGGGACGTGCGGCGTGAGTGGCGTGGCCGTCGCCGCTGCTGCATTGGGCCTTTGATCTGCCCATCTGGCCGAGATGCGCGGCGGCGAGTTGGGGCCAGCTCCGGCCTCGACTGGCTGCTGGTCTGGTCCGTAATACGAAGACTATTGGGCTTGGAGACCTCCGAAGATTCCGAGCTCCCGTCTCCTCTTTCTCAGGGGTGTTTACGCGCTGTTTGTTACACCGAAAACACATAAAGTTTTTATCCAGAGGATCGTGTCAGTTTATTTCTTCTCTCTGTGTACGCGACCCAATGCATAAACACTATATATAACGGGTGCATCTAAACACCCTCTTAGATGAGTGAAAGTTTATACATTGAGCCACGTGCAAAGAGAAAAAAATGTATTGAATCACGTGCATTATGCAAAATTTATGCATAAGGGGTTGAACTATCCCCTCAGCTGTTCAGTTTTTTTTTTCGTCCAGTCCACGCCGATAAAAATAGTACAAGTCTACGCATTTCGAACAAGGCGAAGGTTCGGTGCCTTTGTGTGTCGGTCCAATGTACACAACCTGCACCAGTAGGTTCCCAAACGCAAACGGCAGAACAATTCAAGCTATATAGATTACAAAACATGCCAGAGTCAGAACCTACTGCTGTAAGAAGCAGCCCTTGGTAACTCGGTACACGTTCCAACCGCCTGACTTGGGGACGGTTGGGAGTCCACAGATCAGCGCCCAGACTGAACACGTCGAAGCGAGGAGGAGAAGGTGAGAGGACGGAGCTACATAACGGACGAACAAGCACCAGGGCTGGCATTTTTATTTCAGCTGCCTATCTAAAGAACTTCTGGGACTACAGAGGATACACTTGGTTTCGCTATCACTACTGCATAGGTACAGTCGGCCTGGGGAGCAACGAGTTGACGAGCTCCTCGTTTATCTTCACAGGTAGCGGCGGCATCTGCTTCATGATCTCTGGAGCATCGTTTATCCTGCAAGCATTTTGCAGGGAATCAGAACTTACACCTCAAAACAGTTGATATGGGTCAGAACAAAATAACTTCAGAGTAGAGCACAGAAGCTCCATAGATGGATTTGGTTAGCAGAGGCGCATCTGCATTTTGGGACCTTTCAATGGTTATAAACAATAAAGGAACTTATTAGTGGTAGTAAGCAGGACTGCAGGACTAGTAACAAGGACTAGCAGATCGATTCTAAATAGAACATTCGTCTGCTGTCAAGAGTCAGAGACCAAATTATTGGACTGACATAATGGAAAACTTAAAGTAATCTCCCAAGTTCAGTACACCTTTGACACTGCCAAAAGAACTATACTATCCTACCAAACTGCGATGGCCGCATATGAAGCATTGCCATGGTATTAGAAGTGACAGATGCTACAGTATATATCTCTTATATGTTCTGAAAAATGTAAATTTGAACTTAAATCTACTACTTAAGAGATGTAAATAATGATATTACTAAATTAGCATGTGATAATTTTCCCTAACAAAAATGATTGAGCACATGAAATGAATAAATCAGTTCAAAAATATTGGAAATAAACACAACAGAAATTCAAAACATACTCTTTCAAGACCCTGAGTATATTATCCCGAGTTTGGCACAGCAGTGAGATGTTATCCTGTATCTGCAAAAAAAAGAAGGTAAATAAGATAACATGAAAAAACAGACCTTGTTTGGAAGAGCAAAAGGTTAATAGAAAAATAGGCAATTTTTTGCTCAACAACCACCTTGAAATCAAAGTATACCTGCATATTGCTAAGATTTGTCGAGATCTGACTCAAAACCTGGGCATTAGTTTCAAGAATTTCTCCTGTTGGGCCTCCAATGGCTGCAGAAAGACAAAAAAAAAAGGTGAATAATCTAACAAGTCAGTATTTAATTGGCCATGATTCAAGCGGCTCAAGAACTTCCATCAAATTTAAAAATGCTTCAACTTTTAAATATGTCAATCGATCAGTGTGTTTGAGAAAATGTCAATTAGTGTCTAGATACATCAGTAGATTCCCAAAATGTATTGCCAGATACAGAATCATGTAAAAAAACACGGAGACGACAACTATAGCCCTAGAGGAGTCCTGGAGCAGCCTATGCTCCTAACCAAACTACCTCTGTTTGTGAATAACCCACGTTCCCGATCAGATTTATACTGGAAGCAGCCCAAAGTTTTTGTCATAACATCATATAAAGAAAAACAGAGGGAGTATTGTCAAGACATAAGGTAGAGGCGGGTTATGGTCCACAACTCTAAATTATCCTTCCAATTAATTGATTCATACCAGATTTAAGGGAAACTTATGAAAAAGATCACAATAGCAAACGGTGACTGAAAATGCAATGGCTTGCCAAACCCTACCATAAAATAGGCATGAAAGGGAACTGCATATGCCAACACAATCCCCCTTTTGAAGCAGTAAGTCGGTAGCATTGCCCAGAATCAGCCTAATCTACATGACAGGTCAACTATATTTTTAAACTATGAACCAATCGTCGTTGGTCTCAATGCCTCAGCGATACTGCAGAAACCAATAGACGATGGATGCCATTGCTAATTTGCTACAAACAACAAGTGAACATCTGATAGTAGCAACCAGGACAACACTTTCGAGTTATAGAAAGACTATCCCAAATGAAAAGCAAACATTACATCATGCAAGCATCAGTTGAACTCCCATAGAATATCGATCTGAATTACCTTTGGATGAGATTTCGTCATCGTCCATGGGAATAACTGGAAGAGGGTATGGAGGAACACTAGGCCTACCAGCCATATGTACAGGTGGTTTTGATGAAGAATCTGAAACCTTCTCCTGCATCAACAGGTAGCTGTCAAGAAGTGTGCAATAGGAACACACTGACATGTTTCCAGACATCGATATTTGTTATTTGTGATCTTAGAGCAAGAATTCCAAGCCAGCATTATAGCATTGCGGAAATGGAGTACAGGAAGGAAAATATCTGCAAACACCTTTTTGTCCTTGCTTTTCTTAGATGAGCTGTGGTCCTCTTTCTTTCTTTTGCCACTCTCTTTTTTCTGCAGGTCCAACAAATTACCTCAAATCATTTCTGAAACCAAATAAAGACTGAATAGGACAGGCACTGTGATACTGCAAATTCTAACTATATCTTACTTACATTCATCCATCTGCAGCGCAAGGCTACATCTCGAACTGTTTTATCTGGCAACTTCATTGCTATTTTTGCATAACGAATGACAGGTGCGTCAGATGCATACCTGAGAGCAAATGCCGAAGAACATTAATGGAAACGTTAAGGCTAAAAATAACAGCCTTGCAGTTAACAGACCTTCACGGTGCTGTATAAACAATCTACTTACAAATTCAAACTGCAAGCCTAATGCTACAATCATTTTGGTAGTTGTGCCTTCGTAAGATCTGTGTTATATAATTACCAAGTGTTCCCATGCTCCACAGTATGACAGAATAAAACAGGTATTAAGAGTGAACAAAGGGCAAAACAGTATCCGCTTGCTTCAACTAAGTCAAAATCGTACTAACCGCATGGCAAGAGAAGCATTCGCGTGAGAACATGACTAGAAATAAGTTGGCTCCAACTGAATTCAAAAGGAGGCCGTTGAGTGTTGCAATCGACGACTATGCAAATACAATCTCGCTGAATTTGCTAACTTCGTAATACAAACGTTGCTTAATTGCTGGATACTATCAGCCAATTCTATCCGAGATTCAGAATTCAGAACCGAAAGAAACCATATAACCCGAATTGCGGGACTCCCAAACCTGCTAAACCCAGCAATTCGGCGAACTCACTTGGCGAGCAGCTCTTCGAGAGTGGCCTGCTCATCCGGCGACCACTCCCGCGCCAGGCCCGGGTCGTGCCGGAGCGCCGCCGCCGTGCCGCCGTTGCTAGGGTTCGCTCCCCCTGCCCCTCCTCCTCCTCCTCCGCCGCCGCCGCCAGAGTGGGACCCGTTCTGCGCGGCGACGCTCGCCGGCGGCGGGTGGCCGTTGGCGCCCATGGCCCCCACAATCGGTGCGGGGATGTTTCGCTGCTCACTTCGAGAAGTTGCTGCTCCGGCCTGAGTTGGTGGTGGGGGAGGGGAGAAACGCTCGCTCTCTTGTTCGCGCGACGAGCGGATATGACATATGAGTTTGGGGTTTTCCGTGTCTTTTTGGGCTCTTTTTGATCGAATTGGGGATTTTTTTTTCCTTAGCTGCCGTAGCGTGTTTGTTCGCTAAGGTACGAGGGATGCCGTTTTCCCTTCCCTTTTTTTGGATTTTTAAAGCTGTGGATTTGATTTTTTTTGCTATGATTTTTTTTATATTTGGCGAAAGAGAATATGTTAGAATAAAACCTACTTGGAGTTCATCGTGTTTGCTAGAATTTTTTTTTTGCCACTATCCTGCCATATAGGTAAACCTCGATTTACTTGGCTTCAATAAAAAAAAGTACTGTCTTAAACATAAAGGTAAACCTCGTGTGCGACTATGATCACTTATTTGCTGCTTCAAAAAATTCCAAAACTCATTTTCGCTTTGAAAATCTCTCATGTAAGATGTCTGGTTGCAACAGTATCTATTATCAAACTCATTAAAAAAATCATAACATGGAGTACCTTGCATTTGGTAATTGGTAAATGAGCCGTGTGGAGCACAACCGAAGTGGAAGAAAATGCCAAAAAAAAACATAGCTATAAGTGATCCGTTGTTTCTTGAAAAGTTTGTAGGAGCACCGCACTGTCATTTAAGCAGGAGAGGAAGCAGATAGTTCAGTACATGTTACAATTACATAACATTAAGCAACACTGAAAACTCAAAAAAGCTAAAAAACCACAAGCAAAAATAAGAAACCAGTTAACCCAGGGCTGCCACAAGCCATCTTTCTCATCCTAAAAAGAGTGATTCTATTTTGCTTTCTACACGTGTTATCCAAAAAGAAAGGAGAGACAAGGATCGGGATAAAAAACAGGGAACACATTATCCAACACTTCTACATAACTCCATTTCTATCACATACAATATCCATATTTATCTTTGCATATGTTTTTTTGAAAGGTACACACTTTGTTTTCCCGCATCGACTCTGCCTTAAAAGCCCACAAAAAAAACGGATGACAAACTGGACATATGGAAATTGAAATTAAAACATTTATTCTCATTTCTTGTCATACATCACCTTGTCTTCATATTTGTTTGTTTTTTTTTCTGCATTTCCTTGGTATGTTTTTTTCTTTCTATTTTTTTGTTTTTAATATAGGCTATAAGATGTGAAAATGAACATAGCGCGAAAGGTTAGCCTATTATGGCTCCATCTTGGTGCAAAAATACATGGATTCAGTTTAAGCGTGTGTTGGAGAGTGGTTTCCGTGTTTAAAACCACTAGAGTGGTGAGTTGCAATAGAAGCTCTACAAAATATTATGTATTGTCCTTAAATACATTGCAAGACATTTTGTGTTGTGCTAAGTCAAACTAACAAGTATAGAAAAGAGCAAATAATATTTACGATAACGAACGAGAACAAGTAAACCCATTAATAATTTACTCAGCGGACGTGTTAGACGCTAATTTACAGTAGTTTAGCTTAGGATAGACAAAATGACTTTGGATCCATAGTGGAGGAAGTAAGATCAAAATGGCGTTCAGGATACTCTTTTACATATTTTTGTAGTAGTAAGCTAAAGCATAACCATACTCCGATCCCCTGGAAGGACCGTGGCCAAAATGCAAAGCGAGATGGCTGCCGGAGGAATTATACATGGCATGGCACCGACAGGACCCGAGTTGCTCCCTCCCTGTCCGTCTCTGGCTGCAAGAAACCGCGCGACTCCGGCACGGCGCGTACGTACGGATCGGCAAATGGCGTGAGCAGTGACGGACCGAGGGCGGCCGGCGGCGGCGGCGGCACAGGAGTCCGTGCGCAATCAGTTAGCGCGCGGCTGCCGTCGTGCATGCCCTCCTGCCGGAAGGGGGCAAAAGGGGCGGATGCGGATCGGAGCTCGATGACCCGGGGCTAGGCACACGTGGCTCCCATGCTGGCGGCGATCCCTCGGAAGCGTCGGCAGATCCCGGGTTTCCCGAGGACGGCGGGGCCGCCTGGGACCGCGACGCCACAGCTTGTCGCCCCCCGCCGCAGGCCTTGCACGCGCCAGAGCCTACCGTCGTGACCCGCTTGCTGCTACTCTGCTGGCATGGCTGTTGTCGGCAGAACTAGCCAAGCATGGAGTCGTCGAGAGCTGAGCTCGCACCGGCTTTGTTTCTGTAAGCAACTACTCCCTCTGTCCCAAAAAGAATGCAACTACGTGTTGCGTGCCACTTAAAATGATTCACGTTTGACCAAGTTTTTAGCAAGTTATATTCATATTTATGGCTCTAAATAAATTTATTATGAAAATACATTTTGTAACTAATCTAATGATATTTATTTCATATTATAAATATTGATATTTTTTAATATATAATTAGGCAAACTTGAGATACCAAAATGTGACACTGTGCTAAAATTGCATTCTTTTTGGGACGGAGGGAGTACGTCTGCAATAAGCATGCATTGACGAGGAGATCGAGCGGCGCGTGGGAGGAGGTGCGAGTGACGCGAGCAGTCCATGCCTTTTTTTTTTTGCATGGGAGGATGTGAGCAGAGCTTAGCCAGCGCCCGGGGTCTGCTAGGAAGGATAATAATACAGCCAGCCGCTGGTTATATAGATCTAGAGCCAGAAGAAAGAGAGCTCATTTTCCTCTACTTCCTTCTCTCTTCCCTATTTTTTTTCTTCCTCCTCTCTTTCTTTCTTCTCTTCATATTTCTTACAGGAGGGGCTTAGGAGGGTATCCCCTAGATTCGCCACTGCTCTCAACCTACTCATATAGTGGTTAGCCCCTAGATTCGCCACTGCTCTCAACCTACTCATATAGTGGTTAGCTCTTCATTATAAATATATGGTCCACCTATGTGTTTCATATGTTTTCTTGGTTCCTGTGGCTAAACTGGTTGTAAACTTACAGCCCGCTTTTCCTCTCTCTCCTTTACTCTCTCATCCACCTCAGCATTCAATCTTCTTATTAGAGCCATCTATTATACTTGCTCTCATTGAAGCAACGGATCAAATGATCAGTATTATATATAGAGATTGTAGAGTTTTATTGGTAAAAGGGCCTAGATCTGCCCCTAAGCAGCGTCTATGCAAAAAATTGCAGTATAGTGGTATTTGTTTCATGTTAGGGTGTGCACAACAGTTTAGACAATAGGTTGTCTATTTTGCTGTCTGTGTAATATTTAATATCTCCTCTAATTGATATTGTTTTACATGGGAACGCAAAGCCATAGCAATAGACGAGATAGTAGACATCAGGGCATGTACAACAGTTAGACAGCAGCTGTCTATTTGAGTCCACATCAGCAAAATGAGGTGACGTGACCATCAATAAATGAGAAAAGAGTGTTGCTGTCTACTGTTTCATCTACTGCTCTGGTTTGTACTTCCATGTAAAACAACATCAATCAGATTCAGAGAAGACATTAAATATCACACAGACAACAAAATAGACACCAACTTTCTAAACTGTTGTAAAGTTGTCTGGATATGTTAAACGGACAACAGCTGTCTAAACTGTTGTACATGCCCTCAACACATTCTTTCCTCATTTAATGATGACCACATCACCTTATTTTGCTAATGTAGACTCAAACAGACAGCTGATGTCTAATCGTTGTACATGCCCTTACGAAACCGAGGGACTAGCTTGTGCTCTGTTCTACCCTCCCATGTGATTTTAATTTATGGATCTTTGTGTGCAGATTAGCAACGAAACAACATGGGTCGTACAGCCCCCAGCGCATGCATTGTAGGATTTCTCTCAACCATAAGCCTGTTTGTATCTTCCCCAGACGCACTATCTACCACCATAGCATTTGATCAACAAATGAAGCCTCCACATCCACTCTCAAGGCCTAGAAATTTCTACGTTAATCAGAAAAAATAAGAAAAAATAAAATTACCCACCACCGCCACTACAATAAAAATAGCCCAAAATACCCTATACTATTTATGAATTACTCACTAATGCCATTATAAAAAATGACCTAAAAATACATGGGCTATATACTACCTTAATTAATCTAAAAAATGAAAAATCAACATTACTTTGATGGGCTTGATTTTGCCGGCTTATATCATGTGAATGTATAATATTTAAATGGAATAAAGGATTCAGAAGAGTACCATGAGCTGCCTTTTTTTTTGAAATCTTATGTTATTATTTATACCTATCTGTAAGCATGTATTATCTCACAGGAAGAGACAAAAAATATATTGGATCAATAATGAAAACAATGGAATGGTAAAGCTTGGTTTGGCAATAATATCGAGAAAAAACGTATGAAGGATGACCCAAAACAGTTCTACAACTGATGTACAAACATTAGTCACTGTTACTTAACTTGATCCTTTAGATTCCGTGCTTTTACACAAACCTTCTTTATCAATGATGGTTCTTAATAAATCTGAATATGTACAATTGATGAAGTTAAAAGTTGATTCATAAAAAAATTTAAAACATTATGATTAGCTTTTTATTTTTCAAATTTAAACAACATAATTAATCTAGCCACACAAATGTGCGGGCTGTCTACTAGTTGTAATAAAACTGCTACCACTACTTGCTAACAACCCACATGTTATCACGCTCTCCTTTGTACATGCATGCCGACCAGTGGATGTCCCGAGGCTATCTCCAACAATCACGACCCAAAATACGAGACCCATTTGTCCTTTGGGTAGTGGATGTCCCGAGGCTATCTCCAACAATCACGACCCAAAATATGAGACCCATTTGTCTTTTGGGTAGTGCTACAGGTAAAGGGTTCAATATCCATTAAAAGTCTTCTCCAACAACAAGACTAAAAAGAGAACTATTTCTACAAATAAGTCTTCAGGAAAGAGGATACTCAGATTTGGGTCATGCATCTTCTGGCATCCAAAATAGGTCTTCCATATGGGTACTCTTTTGGAGGCTACGAGTGTTCTGTTGGATATACCTGTTTTGGGTTTGAGTTCCGATGGGTCTCCGAGACAGCCAAGCAGATAAACCGGCTCGGTCCTGACCGCATGTCTTTCACCGATATTCCACGGTCTCACAGTCCAGCACTCCAGCTCGTCAGCATCGCTGTCACAGTGGCTGTGCGCGTCGCACGATCGATACTGAGACATACGAATACGACCAGGTGGCACTGAAATTAGCAGAAGTACTTACGTCCTTGTGGATGCACTTCCAGCCAAACGCTGCTGCTCCGCCGTGGCCTCCGATTCCTCACTTTGGCGCAATGCGGTTTCGTCAGGGCTGTATCTTATCTTGATACAATAGCGTTAAAAGAAACCATCACGTTTGTCGAGAGGATCTAGAAATTCTCACGTTAATCCAAAAAAGAAAAAAATATACACCGTTAGATTTAATGTATATCTAACGGTCCTAGAAATTTCCATGTTAATAAAAAAAAGAATATGCATCGCTGGATTTAATGTATATCTAAGGGTCTAAAAATTCCCATGTTTTCCAACATTGTTAAAAGAAGCCACCACATTTGCCGAGAGGGTCTAGAAATTCCCACGTTAATTAAAAAAAAAGAATATGCACCGTTGGATTTAATGTATATCTAACGGTCCTAAAAATTCCCACGTTAATCCAAAAATGAAAAGAATATGCATGGTTGGATTTAATGTATATCTAAGTGTCCTAGAAATTTCCACGTCAATCCAAAAAATAAAAAAATATACACCATTAGATTTAATGTATATCTAACAGTCTAGCTTACCCATAAAAGTTCTCATAAAAAATATTAGTAATAGCTAATTTTAGAATAAAAAAATAAACTAGCAACAAGTGTCCATGTCGAATACGGTTATAACTCTAAATGAAGATGCAAATAAAACATCGATATGATTTTTATTTATTTAACTTTCGGTGATCCAATTATCAGTCATGCAAGATCAATGCAAAAGTATCACAGGTGGCGCGGACAATGTGACCACTGAAGGGTTCCTATCTCCCATGTAAAGGGCCATGCCGCCCGTGTGAAGGAGCAGCATATATAGTTGTCGACGGAGCCAAAATATTGCTAGAAGTTGGCGACTTTTCATGACTCATGCAATACTTTTTTGTGGGAGCATCTCAGAAAAACAAAGGATACAACTAGCTGAAATACACAAACGATCGATGATGATGACAACATGTAGATCAATTGTGAACCAGATCAAGGAGGTCATAGAAGCTACGTGCATGTATGAGTTGCATTGTTTTGGAACCGTGTGATTCATCAGGTTAGATGCTCTGCCATATGGACAAATATATGGAATCAGAAGATGCTACCCTTATCCAGATAGTGCTACAAAGGAAGAATTCATGAAATTGATGCGTTACCCTTATCCAGCTACACGCACATGCATGCTGATCTATCCAATCTCTAGACCCTTTGTTGGTTAATCCCATATTGCCACTAAATAGATGAGATAATCTCCAGGCAGATGCATACAAGGAAAAAAACACGATGATCAATTCATTAGAGTCGGGTTATGAAGATTATTCTTGAAACACCAGTACAAACACACACGCTCACACACATATGCACACTCACCTCGATGAATACACGAACGTAAACCCTACCCTTATGAGCACCTTCGAAAGATTTGTCCTGTTGTTCCAATCTTGAGACTGACGAAGTCACCATAGACGCCTCGCTGTGCGACACCCGAGCCGAGTTAGGAACTCGAACCCAGTTGATAGATTATATCACAAGGAACCTAAGCAACTAAGCTATGATTAATTCATGTTATAAAGATTTTTTGGTGCAAATAGTATCCCACCAAATTTGTTGACAAAAAAATTCGGTCAGTCACGATTTGTAGCAAACATAGATAACCTTAGATTAATGAACCCAGAAAAAATATACACCGTTATGATGATCTATCGGTCTATATTATCCTAAGAAAAAGTCTTTATTAAAAACAATTAATAGTAGCTAATTTCAGAATAAAAAATTAGTAAATTAGCACTAAGGTATCCACATCAAATACAATTACTAAATAGTTAAATTATAAATAAAAAATAAAAATTAGCACTTGACCAAAGAGTACATATTGAATACGATTAGTAAATAGATAAATTAAAAATTATAAAATATAAATTAACAATTAACTTAGGAGTCTATATCAAATACAATAAATACATAGCTATATTCAAAATAAAAATAAGGAAATTAATAACTATTTTGTGCGTGAATTTAGAAGCAATATATATAAATAAAAAGTATGTGCCAAATACAATTAACAAAGACTAAATGGATATAAACTAATTAAACATAATATTATATTCTTTTTATTAGTATTATAATTAAAAAATTGTTTTATATAATTTATTAGCTGAATTAAAATAATTACTAAATAATTAAATGGATACAAATAAAGCTTAATTTTGACATAGGACCTGAAATTATCTTGCTAATAAAAAATAATATACAATATTGATTTTATAAGATAATATTAGCAATTCAAATTATTCCAATGAGTTTGTTAAATTTGGTTAAGAAGAGATAGTTAGTAGTATTATATATGAATTTGAAAGAAGATAGAAAAATAAAAATTACATGCAGAACACAAATAAATATAATACAAAAAAATGAAAATGGTATTTCATTTCATTTTTTTGAAGAATTTTACTTATGCGAGCACAACAAATATAGCACGACTATAGAGTTATGTCATAGCCACTACATGATCACATTAGAATTAGGCAATTAAGGCCGGGCATCATCCTAACGTGGCAAGTGGCAACCAAGGCATGGTGATAAACTACTAGCAATAGTGAGAAGTAGAAATATGGTGATATCTTGCTATGTAGTATTGTGATTAGTGGACCAATGAGATCTGAAAAAATTAGAACAAAATGAATGATAAATGATGCAATTACGTGCAGAGTTCTAACAAGATCCAGAACAAAGCAACATGAAAATCGAGACTTGACATGCACATCCATCCATAGTAAGCTGAAGGTTGTGTTCAAAAAGAGGAAAGAACATGCATGGTAAAGTGTTAAGCATCATGAATACATCTTCAATGATCGCGGCATAGCGGGTAAAACCCCTAGGGAGCTGAAGCAGGACAGAGAGGACGAGTTCAAAAAAAGGGTTATACCATGCGAACTGCAATAATAAATGTATAAAAAAGTTATTATAGAAGCATGCATAGAATAAAAATGGTAAAAAATAGATGGTACCTTAGTTTGATCCATCTAGAAAAATAAATAAATGGCACCATTAGAAATAAAACTATATGCATTTATTTTTAAAATTTAAACAAATATTTAGCATCTGATGGAAGACAAACGTGAGAGATGAGGACTTACATCCTTCAAATATAAGTGCTTTGAGTAATTAATATAGTAGAAGAAATATGAGAAAAAAGACGTGATGGAGACAGGGACAATCAAATGAAGAGATCACATATAGTGAGGGCCGATGACTCAACAAGCATGCATGGGGCTATAGCAATTGGATACTGGGGGAGCAAAACAAAAAGAAATGGTAATGGCACGCATTGAGCCAATAACCTAGATCTCAAACTCAAACTAAAAAATAAATTAAACAAAAAAAGGTAATGGTATGCATGGGACAAAAACAAAAAACGATGCATCTATTGCCTATTAAGGTTTCAAATTCAAACTCAAAGTTAAATTCTAACTATTACCAAAATGGTATGCATTAAGCCAATAACCTATATCTCCCTGTAAACATGAAAATATAATTTATCAACGTCACTACAACTTTCAACCAAAATATGCATCGCAAGTTAGAAATTTTAAAAATATAGTCATGTTAAAAATACATTATTTATATTCATTAATTGTATTAAAAAAATTCTATATGAGTTATTTTCTTCTCACTTGAACTCATGTTCAAAAAACTATGACATATTACTCTAAGTTTGTAGGACAAAATAATTATAACAACACGACTAAATAAAACTATATTCATCTATTAATTTGAACTCAAAATCCGTTTGTTAAGAAAACAAACACTAGCTTCCCGCACTATTTGCGCGGGCCACCTTGCTAGTTTTAATAATGTTACAAAAATAAAACTACCCTAGGCTCTTCGAAAAAGTCTCCACTCCGTTCATTAAAAAAAATCGTTTCAAAAAAATTCATACGCGAATGAAAAAAAAAATGACCGAAGCTTCACGACCTCCTCGGCTCCTCCCCATTGTGCTGGAGCTGGAGAGCACCCGCGGACGCGAGCGAGATCTGCGTGGTGGGCCTGCAGAATCTGGGCGCGTTTTTGTCCACTGCTCACGGGCATCTGCCGATGATGATCACCCCCGCCCCCCGGTGCGACGGGGCCCTTTTCCCCCACGGCTTCTGTGGAGGAGGAAAGCCTGAAAGGTGAAAGGAGATCTCCTCCGTCAACCCGAAGTGCGCGAGCCCAGGCGGCAGTCACCGGAGCGGAAATATGCTCTCGGCGACGGCGACCCGACGGCTGCGGCCAGCGGGCAGTGTGTTGACAGGCGGACCGCGGAACGCATCGTCGCGCGTGTGCGCCAGTGGCAGGCAGAGGCAGGCGAATTGCATTGCAGCCAAGTGTGCATCGCTTGGCTCTCTGGACTGGGAACGCACCAGGCTTGATCCGTCCGTCAACCAGAGCTGCACGAGACGTCTGAGATTCCCCATGTTCTTTTCTATTTTTTAAATGATACTGTAGTGAGATAGTGGAGATTCCTTTGTGTAGTACAGTACACGATAGTGCCCAAACACACAGGCCTTGTTTAGTTCGCGACAATCGATCAAAACAACTTTAAACTACGTGATCTTTCTCTGCTTTTTCAATTCATAAAAGTCTCTATTTTTTTCAATTTTCAAAAGAATCTGCTATAGTCAATTCGATCGAATTCGCGTGAACTAAACAAGCTCACATACGGATCAGGACAAAAACTGGTTTATCATCGGACTGGTCTCGAACAATAATAGCACAAGACAAACAAGGACATACACTATCTTTTTTTTTTCTATGTGCAGAAGCCGTCTTCTAGGCAGTGACGTCATGCATCTTTTTTTTTTGGCCGTGAGGGGCATGGCTCTCACGCATGGTTGTCAGTATCCCGATACGTTCTACCCAGACAAAACGATACCGATCCCACCTAGTATCTTAATTTTCATAGTATCCCGATACTACAGAAAGGTTCCACACAATCCTATATGAAATTTCATAGTATCCCGATACTACGATCCTACGACACCACATAATAATTGATATAAATGATTTTTAAAATAATTTAATGGTGATAAAATATTATTTGAGATAAGATGCATTAAATATAATGTCAATTAGAGCACTTAAGTTTGCAAATAGTCAATTTAATTAATCAAAATAGACATTATTCACTTCGATCTATATAATATATTGCAAATCTTATATAAAATATGTATTATATAATCTGATAGTATCCGATACTACGATACGATTCTACGATCCGATACTGTTGGGCAAAAAACGATACTACCTACTATCCCGATACTGATACTGACAACCTTGCTCTCACGTTGACCAAACTAATTAGCGACCAAATCAAACGCACAGCTCATGTACGGTGTACCTTGCTGTACTTCCCCCTGTTTATGGAGGTCGTGTGTTCCATTTTCCTTTGAAAACATGCGACACTTGTTTTTAATCTTTTCTGACGCTCTGTTGATTTGAGAGCACTGAAAAATACTTCAAAAAAAGAGTCTTACAAGAATTTGCTCGAGAAAAAGGAAAAGAAGGAACTAGTGGCAAGAGGATGGAATCGCACGGAAACTTTCTCACGGAGACCGTGCGTTGTTGGTCAGCCCTAAGCGGGGCCCAAAAAAACAACAACAACTAGCGACCACTAGCACGGCCGCAGTGCCACTAGCCGCGGAATTTAATCCGCGCACTAACCTTATCTCGTAAACTAATCCCCGGGAACCAATAGCGGCGCGATACGCGCCAAGCCTTCCCCGCCCGCGACGCCGGCACTAGTTTGTTCCGTCTCGCGCTCTCCCTCTCAGGAGAGCGAGACGCGGCCGGGAGCTTGAACCAAAAGGGTGGAGGAGGGAGGAATCCGCTGCGGTGCGGGCTTGCTGGGGAGGAGAAAACACCAGCGCACTGGCCTTGGGAATTCCACGGCCTGGAATCTTCTCCCGTCTCTCTCCAGTCTCGCTCTCCCTCCCTCCCTCCCTCCGCGGAGGTGGGTGGTGTGTGTCCTCAGCCGTCTTTGATTCCTTCCCCAGCTTCCCTCAGATCTGCGATCCTTATCCCCCCGGGTTTGCGTTGCCCGCGCCCCCGCCCGTTGTTCGGCCCCAGTGGAGGAGACGCAACTGCCGCCTCGTCTCTTCGGTTCCAATGATTTTGTAAGCGGGAGAATCCGGAGGCTGCCGGGTGGTTTGGTGGCTCAGCTGGAGCCGTGGGTGCTTCCACGCTGTTCTTGCCGGCTCGACTGGTGCTGGGAGGTTCTGTGTGCTCGAAGCTGTGTTCATTTGATTGGAGACATGGATTTGGCGCAGATGTTTGATGCCGCGCTGGTTCCCGGGACCGCGGAGGTGGGTGCTGTTGTGAATTTGGCTTTCCTCTGATCGAATTGGTGCTTAATTTGAGCCTCTGGAGGTTTCTTGGGTGGAGAAAAAAGATTTGAGTTTTTGGGATCAGAGAGCTGGCCGACGTCGCAGGACCCTGTTGGCTGCTGGCTCGTCGCCATTGGCGCAGAGAGTCTCCCTGTCGACGGTCCTTCCTGTATCAAAGTTGGATTTTGGCGGAGAAATTTGCTGCTCTGCAGCCGCTTTAAGCGGTTACCTTTGCTGACCTTTCCTCCCAAAGCCCAGACCTTTTGGGTTCCGGCGCTGATTGCTGAACTGCCGCTGATCGACGGGTCCTCGGAGTTTTGGTCTACCTGTGCTACCAACAGGACATTTGTTGCGCGGAAGAAAAGTAATCTCCTGTGCAGAACTGCAGATACTGGTTGCTAGTATTAAATTGTTCCTTGTGTTGAACAAAGATTCTGTTTACCTCCAAGAAAGGGTGCTCCTCTTTATATCCTGTCCGGAGCTCAGTACAGTGCTCCAAATCCATATTGGCGTACTGCTAGGAGTGGATAAGAAGGATCTTGGTCTGGACGAGTGGAGCAAAGCTATGGATATGCCTACACCTTCCAACCGTGCCGGCTGCAACGGCTACATCGGCAGCCCCATGGGGTCTTCAGATGATCCCTTTGGTGCTGCTGCCATGATGAACTTTGATGGATACTCAGAGCTATGCAGCCCTTCAATTGCTGATCAGATATTCTCGATGCTGAATGACCCCTCGGCTGCACAACAGATGTTTGCTATGTGGCCATCCTTGGGGTCGTCTCCGCACGCTTCTGCTATGAGAGAAGACACGCCGTTTGACACCTATTCTGGACCTGTGGAAGCCACAGCAGCACATACTCAAAGGATCAATCCAATACCAGCGTTGAGTCCAACTGGAGTGAACAAAGAGCTCAAAAATTCAGATGAGCTTGTTACAAATAATGCTTCACAGCAAGTGGGTAACTTCATTCCAAGGTCTGTGGGCAACTTTCTTGCAGACAGGATGCTCATGGCGCTGTCTTTGTTCAGGAAGTCATTGAGCGATGGTGTGCTCGTGCAAGTCTGGATGCCAGTTGAGCATGATGGCCGTGTCGTGCTGAGTACATTCGAGCAGCCTTTTCTACTTGATCAGGATCTTGCAGGTTACAGAGAAGTGTCTAGGAATTACCTGTTTTCAGTAAAGGAGGAGCCTGGCTTGCACCTAGGGCTTCCAGGAAGGGTATTCGTATCTGGGGTGCCAGAGTGGACCTCAAGTGTTCTCTATTACAGTAAGCCAGAGTATTTGAGAATGGAGCATGCTCTTCGTCATGAAATACGTGGGTCACTTGCTATGCCAATTTATGACCCCAGCAAGGGCTCTTGTTGTGCAGTGCTTGAACTTGTCACAAACAAGGAGAAGCCTGATTTTGATGCAGAGATGGACAGTGTTTGTAATGCGTTGCAGGCAAGTTCTAACTTGTTTTAGACTAGCAATATTAACTTTAGTGACATCAATGCTTAATGCTAAGTTGAAGCACTCATGAGTAATGAAAGGAGCTCTAGAATTTTTATATAAAATTTACTCTCAGTGCCACCATCATTTTCTTCACTTGTTACATTTCTTTGTATTTTTATATAATAGTAGGGAATTGTATCTGTCAAAATTTTAGTTCATCTGTATGCCGTCAATTAGCTAATCACAGCATTTCGTTTTACACTTAGCACTGAACTTAGCATATACTTTGTACTTATCCCATCTCTCTTCTGTAGGCTGTGAACTTGCAGACAACAACAGATCGCAGCAATCTGAAGGTGCCACTCTTCACTTCTAATATGCTCCATGTAAACATCTCTCTTGGTGTCGTGTTTGCTGTTTACCTACTGATGTACAATGCATACATTCTCTTCATTTGCAGGTTTACTCTGAAAATCAGAAATCTGCTTTCACTGAGATTTTGGATGTTCTAAGAGCTATTTGTCATGCACACATGCTTCCGTTGGCCCTTACATGGGTTCCTACATCAAACGGCATTAATAATGGCCATTGTGTTGGAAAGAATATCGGGGTTGATTCACAATCAGGAAAATCAGTACTTCGTATCCATGAATCAGCTTGTTATATTAATGATGCAAAGATGCAGGGGTTTCTTCATGCATGTGCTGAACGTCATCTTGAGAAAGGGCAGGGTATTGCTGGCCGAGCACTTAAATCCAATCTACCATTCTTCTCGCCTGATATAAGAGAGTACAGTATTGAAGACTACCCGCTTGCACACCATGCCCGTAAGTTTAGTCTGCATGCTGCTGTAGCCATCCGGCTGAGGAGCACGTCCACTGGTAACGATGACTACATTCTAGAATTCTTTCTTCCAGTCAACTGCAAAGGCTGTGGAGAGCAACAGATGTTATTAAACAACCTTTCCAGCACAATGCAAAGAATATGCAAAAGCTTGCGAACAGTTTCTGAAGAGGAGGTCGATAATGTCAGTGCTTCTGCTGCAGCAACGTATAAGAAGACTAATGGAAGTTTAGCAAATGGTAACTCTGAAAGGTCCTCACGTGATGACCCGCCAATTACAGAATCTGCATTCCAGGATCTATCTTTCGGTGACAAGCAAGGAGACATAGAACCTGACCAGGTGCTGCATTGTTAATATATATACCATTCTATCCATTTTTAGAGAGACATGTAGGTTTTGGACATTCAAGATGGACAATATTTAGTTTTCATACTAGTAGATGCTGATGTGTGCATTCAACTTTAAAATGGTAACTGAACTTTTGTTATTGTACCCTGTTGACGAAGTACTTTATTCCTCTCTGCAGGCACAGACTAGCTCAATGCGAGTCGCAGAGAAAAAACGCAGCACATCTGAGAAGAATTTTAGTCTGGATGTTCTTCGCAAATACTTTTCTGGGAGCCTGAGGGATGCTGCAATGAGCCTTGGTGGTGAGCCCCTGCTGTATTTATGAAGTCTGGATTGTATCTAAATGTGTTGTGGTATTCACAGTACTGATTACTGCAGACAATGCCATCAGTGTAGCAGAGTTTCTTAGGTTATGTAAATAGGAGATTATGAAACAAACAACTTATTCTGACACTTGCCTATGCATAATTGCAGTTTGTCCAACGACTTTGAAACGGATATGCAGACAACATGGAATTTCGAGATGGCCATCTCGAAAGATAAACAAGGTCAATCGTTCATTGAAGAAGATCCAGACTGTCATTAACTCAGTTCATGGTGTGGATAGATCCTTGCAGTACGATCCTGCAACCGGATCTCTTGTTCCAGCAGCCTCTCTTCCAGATAAGATGCCATTCTCTATTTGTGATACATTGCCTACTTCATCCGTTAGAAAAACAATGGAGGAAAAATCTAGCCCAAAATCAGAACAAGGTTTCCCTTCGCCTGATGGATGGCAAACAGAAAGTTGCCAATTTCAGGTCTCCAGTGTATCTAAAAGGGAAGGCGATGAATTTCAAATATTGGCAAATAAAAACAATGGCAGTAGAAACTATGCTTCTGATGTTGCAAACATCACACAACACTCAAACATTGCTGCTGCTAATTCTTTGCGTGCCGGGGAAATAGGCTACATCAATTCTCCGACTTCTCTCCACCCAAGCACCGATAGCGCTGAAGACCAAACAATGGGAAGGAACTCACCATTTGTACAACAAGCAGATGTCACTATGGTCGATGGTCATGACACCAAGGAGCACACCCATCCTTCTACATCAGGTATGACTGATTCTTCCAGCGGCAGTGCATCGAGTCAGCCTACTTTCAAGGGTAACCTGGGACATACCCTCAAAGACAGAAGCAGCCCTGCTCTGACAGTGAAGGCTACCTACAACGGTGACACCGTGCGGTTCAAGTTCTTACCAGCAATGGGCTGGTATAACTTACTAGAAGAGATAGCAAAGCGGTTCAAGCTGACAACCGGGGCGTTCCAGCTCAAGTACAAGGACGACGAGGATGAGTGGGTGATCCTTGCAAACGACTCTGATCTCCAGGAGTGCGTGGAAGTCCTGGACTCAATTGGCTCGCGCAATGTGAAGCTTCAGGTGCGTGACCTCCCGTGCCTCATCAGCAGCTCGGGCAGCAGTAGCTGCTTGCAGGTGGAAGCACACAGCTCATGATAGGACGGGCAGTCTATGGCGCCACCCGCAAATGGTTGCCTGTTGTAGTAGGTCTAGTATTCTGTTGCGACCATAGAGGATGCGTGTTTTGTGTTTCACGCATTGTCTTCTATGGAATGTACAAATGGCTAGAGCAAAAAAAGGAAGTTTAATACACGTCACACTGATCTCGTGCGACGTTGAAAGAGTGCCGAGAAGGTCTTGGCATAATCTGTTGTCAGTTTCAAGGTCTTGACAATAATCTGTTGTCATCACAGTTTAAGATGTGACAATGCCTGTATATCAGAATTCAGAGTTCAGGTTCTTTGCTTTTGCTATAAGGAAAACCAGTATTCCTGAACTTCCTGTCTTCCAAACTATTCCACTCAGACCCCTTGAGAAAAAAGTTCCCGTGCTCTGGGCGGCTGGTGTACCCTGTGTGTAGCTACATAACCATGTGGATAGGACGCGATTTGGAGTCGGTTTCGAGCAATCTTTCTCCGATCTCCGAGAACTGACAGCCTGGCATCCTGCCATTTCGGCTTTGATTGCTCGAGGTGCAGGCTGCTTTCCGACCCAGCTCGAGTCCGGGAGCGTTGCTGAAAGTCTCAAACTCTGATGAAAGCGTGCAACAGCTCGTGAGACTGGACGGGAGAGCTACTGTTTGTACTTTGTACTGAGGCCAACCATAAGTCGTCCCACTGGGGAGAATAACAACAGTTCGCCCTCGCCGTCAGGGGAGCGAATGAGCTGGGCATCGAGTGGTTTCAGGTTTTCTGTTTTCAACGGCGCAACTTGCAGAAATGCTTCCGTGGTGCTCAACGGCTGGACTGTCAATTTGCGTGTAGCGGGTGGTTTAATCGTGGTGAAGAAGAGCAGCTCCAGGAGCCGGAAAGACTTTCAGCGCAGTATGGATCAGTTGTGCAGGATATTTCCAAAAGAGATCAGGACTAGGACTACCATTCAAATCACTGTCAGCAGCAATCACTCAGCATGGCCTTCCGAGCGTGCAGCTTTGTCTTTTTCTTAGAAGGCATGTTTTTTTTAAATAAACAGCCCGTGTGCTTGTAAATGTTATAGGAAAAAAATCATAATCACGCTTGTTCTGCTTTAATTTTTGTTTTGTACCAAAGTTTTTTTTTTTGAAATAATTGTACCAAAGTTTTCGCCTTGTATGGGTACCACAAAATGTGCATTCCAGCCGCTACGTTGACATAGGCTGCATTGTGCCGGTTTTTCTTTTTCTTGAAACGGTGTGCCATTTTTTTTTTTGAAATGGTGCATTGGGCCAGTTAGCCCAGCAAATAGAGAGAGTAAGGGAACAAATGAACGGGTTGTGTGTACTGGGCCTTTAGCTCATAAATTTGAGTCGGGCATAGTACGGCCTAGTAAGCTCCTGGGCCGACGAAATCAGAAAATAAGCAATCCAGGCCCAGACGAGTCGCGCAGCGCAGACATACCATCATTAGGCAAACCGCGGCGTTGTCCTCGCTGTCGCTGCCCCACATGCAGAGACTGGCTAGACCAGTGCTCGTCCAATGTCCCAATCCAAGCATCGCCGACCAGTTCGGCCGCCGGTACCCACGAGTCCCCTGCACACGAGACGGCACGGCAGCCGGCACCGGCAGGAAACTACTCGACATGGCGACTGGGCTAGAGAAATAGCCAACTCGATTGCTCGGACCTAGTACCAGCCCCCACAGCTGCCTCCGTCTCCTAATCTCCTCCATGCGCTGGTACCACCACGACTCGGTGACACATGACATGGGGTTTCCAGGACCAGCGGCCAGCAGGATGGTGAGTTGAGACCCATGTCCATGCGCCCCCGGCTCGGTCCCGGCCCGGCCGATTGTCCGCTCCGGTTTGCTCTGCATGGCAGGCCATGGCTGCCGATCTTTTGACCCAGATCGATGCCATGCTAAAGTGGCGGTCTCCTCTCTCTCCAGGAGACCAGGACCCTGCAGGTTTTGTCATCGGAGGAGCAAAGCAAAGCAGGACCAGGAGCTTGGCCAATGGCCATTGGCAGTTTGGCGTTCGGAGACCGTGACGCACACTCATCGGCGCTTTCCTGGTCTCGAGGAACAAATTTTTTTTAGATAATGGAATTTTCCGGCCTCTACGGTTTAGTGTACACAGCCTTCAATTATTACATCCTCTCAGCTTCAATTGCTAGTTAAAAAGAGAATCAAAAAGCAAAATTAAGCTTGACGAAATCTATTATTATACTTCCATCCATGACTCCCAAACAGTTCTAAGGCTACTATCTCCAAAGAAGTGCTCGTCTTCATGAATAGCTCATTCGTCTTCTCCTCACGCTGCAATGGTACAAAACTACGAACAGGAAGCGTCAAAACCAGAAATAGTTTTGCAAGCAGTACATCGAAGCTACCTATTTCTAAAGCAAGTTGCATATTTTTGGTACGTCGGTCAATTTGAAAAAAAAAGAACTTTTGATGAATCAACCCGTAATATGCGGACAACCGATAGACAAGGTGTGCAGTTTTCTCCAAAAACCCTTGCTAGTTACATATATCAACCGCAGTCCACAAAGGAAACTATGTGGTATTTTCGTTAGGACCTAGCTAGCTCGAGAGCCCCTCCCACATAGTCTCTGCCTTATCCCTTCATCCGCGTGAAAAAGAAAAAAACGCCTCGTCTTCTTCCTCACGACGAAGCGCGACTCGCCGGTTTCACCGACATGCTCCTCGCCGATCAGGTGCGCCCCTTCTCTCTGGGCTCTCCCTTCCGTCCCTTCCTCTTCCCCCTCCCTCTCTCCTTCTTTTCCTTATCCCTGCCTCAGATCTGAGATTGCCACACCACCCCGGCCGGTGGCGAACTCGCCACCGCGCTGCCCCCACCCACAGCCCTTCCCCTTCCACCCGCCCTTCCTAACGAGTACTCGTCTCGCCCCCGCCGCCGACTCCACCCACCGGATGTCCACTGCCGCCCGGCGGCCGATGCCCTCGCCGGCTCGCCACCGCCGCCCCTCAACCCGCCTCCTCCGCCGGGCCAGCTGCCGCCCCCGGTCATCCCTCTATAGCCTCCGGCTATGGAAGCCCCTTCCCCCAAACCCGAACCCCCAAGCCCAAGCCCAAACCCTAACCCTAACCCCGCCACCTCCACCGCCGACCACGGCTGGCGGCGACCTCGCCACCGGCTGCCCCGCCCACAACCCGTCCCGCGTCGGCCACCTCCGCTCTGCAAATTGTTATTTCCATGTCTTGATGTTACTTTCTCTGTGGAGTTTAAGGATGTAACAAGAGGGTCTCCAGTTAATTTTAAATGGAGAGGCCTCTCTATTTAGTTTTTAGGTTTTCCTAAAACTCCTTGGTGTCTACTTGAGTCAATCCGTAGTCTGAAATTTTTCTAGGCACTAAAATTTAGTTCATATTAACATTTAAGCCTTTAGGACCTTTAGAATGTCATATCTTTCACGTTTTAGATCAGATTTTCACGATTCTTGCGCTCACACGATCATAGCGGCTAGTGCTATCTTCTATTATTCTTATTTGTATGTGCTGAATTACTTCTATGTTTGTAGTGCCAGGAGGCGACGTGGTGGTTTTGACTTTTATTTCCCATGAGCATATTTTTTTTTGCGGGTAGAAGGTTAAACTAACATACGTAGACACTCAACACGTAACAGCTAAGTCGCTCTAAATTTGGTGCGTATATTAAGCACCGGCCCCCACTAGTCCTCTTAATATCCACTTGACCACTTCCACCCATATCTGAAAACAGAAGTAATAGAATTCATACGCAAAGGCCAAGATAGCAGAGCGGTCTCCGGGATGAGGAGCTCATTTTGGCACCATCATGTTTTATCCCAAAACTGAACGACTGCCAGCATTTCCTGCTTGCTGCAACCAATTGTATCCAGAACTGTCTGTAGTCCCTGACTCCTTGTATGTACACCCTGCACCAGCCACTGTTCACTTTCAGAAGCAATCACGTTAGACGATGCCAGTAGGCCACTTAAAAGTGCGCCTGAACTCGATCAATCTGAAGAGCCAAGACCACCCAATTCCAACCGCCGGGCTGTCCAGCCTGCAGAGAGTATCACCGGACCGATCTCACCCAACCCAACAGTGGTCCATTTCACAAGCACCAAGGATCTCTCGGCGTCCACCGATTCCACGCTGTGTGCCCTCCGCTTTCGCGACATGTTTAGAGCCTCTGTGTGCTTAGAGCGAGAGGGTCTAAAGCTAAAGCCAGCGGATGCATGATGCGTCTTTCTTTGCCAGCGGCCCAAAGCATCGAGGTCTCGCAGCGATCATGGCTCCTTTTCTCCTTTGCCTTTCCTTCGCTGTAGTAGCTGCCTTTCCCCCGGCCACCTTATTTCTTCTTCACACTCTGATCGATCCGGCATGGCTGGCTACCATCATGGTTGCGGCCGCTGGAGAGATTATCAAATCTCAAGCATGTTTGTGTGCAGTGCATTCGAGTGCAAACTATCCAATTCTTAACTGCCACTAGTCGATCAGGGGCGCCTCACCAAACCTACAAGAATACTGAAGCTCGTACGTGCGGCGTGTGTTGATCCAGACATTTCTTTCAGAGGAATTTTTCAGATCAACCGGTCGGGAACAGATGGATTGGCGAGTTTGGCGTTAGAGAAAAGAAAAGGGAAATGTGTTTGCTGCCTTTTTGTTTAAGATGAGAGGAACAGTTGAACACATCCTGGAGAGCGGCAGACATCAGACATGGCTTCAAATTAGCTTCTACGACTAGTTAATCCTGATGAGTGATGAGCATTCAGCTCAGCACCTCACCAAACCTACAAAATCACTTGACGGCGTGTACGTGTGGCATGCGCTGCTCCAAGCATTTCTTTTGGAAAAGAAGAGATTATTCAGTAGTGGGAAGGAAGGAGGCTAGTTGGCACGGACAGATAAATTTATTTATTGGAGTTTATACTATTATAAAAAGGTAAAAGTACGATGGGCGGCAGTTTCTCAGCATGTCGCTTTTGGCTTAATGCTGAGGGGAAAAGGTTGGGCACATCCTGGAGGCATGATCATTAGCTTGACTTCCAGTGCGTAGGTTAAGCTAATACGAAATGTTGGCTGGTTATTAGTAGGCTATCAGCTCAAAGCTTGGATTAATTGTTATCCAGATCATCTTATTTGTATTTTGAGTCATCATGCACGTACGCAATGTACCTGCTAGTGCTAGGTAGTCCACGATCGGAACAGAGGGAGGCTTTTCTAGTTGCATCCTGTTCCCCTCTTATCGCCAACAATACCGACATGACACGATTTCAATATATTGAGCTTGAGAAGTTGGTTATATACAATAGAGCCTAGATCCATCAAGTGCCTGTTTTTTTTTTCCTTACAATTCACTAGTCTTTCCAAGCATGGAAACCAGTTCATTATGTTGCGTCCAACCCTAAATTTCAAGTATGTCGAGCTTGAGAAACTATTGTATCAATCTTAGTATTGGAAACTCCTTTTGAAGCCTCCACGTTACTCCTCATTAGACGCGCTAGAGAAAAAAAATAAATTTTAGAAATTCTCATAAAATAACATCTGGTCATCAATCCGTACACTCAAAACAACATATCCATCAAATTTATTATATTTTCTAGAAATTACTCTTTTTGCTATTATAAAATAGTCTAAAATAACCTCCTTAAATCTATAGCTAAATTACCCACCTCTATCATTATGAAAAATAAACTAAAGTAACTCTCTAATGTTCATCTAAATTACTCACCTATGCTATTATAAAAAATATTTTAAAATAACCTCCTAAATTTGCATATAAATTATGCGCATCTGTCATTATTAAAATAACCTATATAAATCGTTGTTAACATAGAGATTACACCAATATATGATCTAAATTACCTTTTTCTATGAAAAATTGTTAATATATAAATAACAATATTAACTTAAGGTATAAACGTATGAAGCAAATGACAAAAACACATATTTCAATGTTAAATAAGTAGCTCAAACTCTAAACATGTTTATAAATTGCCCACTTACGTCATTAATGTTTTTGAAGTACACCAGTATATATGATTCTAAATTACAAATTTTTACCATTGTTAATATAAAACTAATTTATTAAGATATATATGCAATAGTGCATGATGTGCTTAATTATGTAGACTATATATACATGTACGGAGGAAACAATGAGAATGCTAATTTATATATTAATCATGTAGATCAAATTGAGGATTTGGTTAAACACATACAGAAATATGATGCAAAATAAAAAAAAATATGTAATAAATAATAAAGTGTATAAGGTATATTATTATTATTATTATTATTATTATTGTTGTTGTTGTTGTTGTTGTTGTTGTTGTTGCTGTTGTTGTTGTCGTCGTCTATGGGTCTAGATTTTTTTATGAATTTTTAATAATTTTGTTTCTCAAAATTATTAGCCCGTGCGGGAGCACGGTTGATAGACTATTCAGGCCCTGTTTGGAACAAAGGAATAGAAAACACAGTAATGGGAAAAAACGCAGGAATAGAATGGAAGTATAGTAGGAAAACAGAGGATAGGAAAACACAGGAATCGAGATAAAGAGGTGTTTGGAACGCAGGAATCTGAATCCTACAAATTAGAAAATATCCAAGTGATAAAAAGATACTAGGGCTTAATGGTAGATTAGTTAGCATCATTTTTTTTATTTTAACCATGCTGCATGTGCATGCGGAGCTTTTTGGTTCCTTATTCTCCCGGTCCAACAGACCAGCACCATTCCTCTTCCAATCGCTTCAATCATGTGTTGCCATCGACCACGGCTGTCTGTCTAGCTAGTGGCAGCGGCAAGCTACTCCGTGCGTGATCCAGAGACTGGGTGAGCTCGAGGTGCCGCGTGGGCTGAGGCACGGTGCGGTCGAGCTCCTCAGCAATGGAGCAAGCTCGACCTGCTAAGAGCATCCTACAGAGGCGGGGTGAGCTTATCTCCAAAACAGGGTGAAGATGAGATCGAGGTGCAGCTTGGGCTAAAAGATACGGCACGGACATGATCCTCAGCAATGGAGCAAGCTCGACCTGCAGCAACAGAGAAAGATCCCGTCGACCTTCGGCAATGGAGCGCTAATGCGGAAGCGTGGCGGTTACCAAAGTGATTAGCTTGCCCATCACATGCAGCAAGATTTTCCAAGAGCTCGAAGTGGATGTTTCCTTTCCTCCATTTCGTACAGGAATGCAAGACTTTCCAGAGGAATGACGAGGCGCATTCCTCCGTTCCAAACGCTGCATGATGTCATCAAAACATAGGAAGTGATTTCCTTTGAAATTCCTTTGGAAATCCTCCATCCCAAACAGGGCCTCAGAGGAAACTGCTAACACTGTTGGATGGACCCATTTGAATTTTTGTTTGTATTTTTAATGGAACATTTTGGTCCTATGCTATTGTTCGGCCGAACTAAGGCCTTTACCCGTGGCAGCCCTGCGCTTAGAGTCATTCACCCCTAATTGTTGATTTTGTTTCCTTCTCCCTCTCAAAAAATAACAGGTTTAGTTGCTCTGGTTTCACGACCTACTACTTTATTAAGGTACTAATACTACACTAAAATGTCTTTAATCCTACTTATTACGGAGTACTACTTAACTTCAGTGCTAACAAATGCATAGTATGTCCTGTATGGAAAGCTAGACGAGTAGCAGAGCGTATCAAACAAGTCAACACAAGGACTAGAAATCCTTTTGAAGATGCAGGCTACAGTGCGCCATCAAAAGCTCTAGCCCGTGGTACCACGAACCTGATGGATCGACACGGGAGAATATAAAAATCGCTCGCGCGAGCCCTAACTACCTCCAATATCGCTAGACTGGTATAGCCCTGTACTTTTCAGTACCCGTTGCCCGTTGTTGGCGTGTCGTGGCTCATATCATACGATCCGTGGATGCAAAAGCTAGCGTCGCGTAGCTTTTGCAATTGGGATTTAAATTTTGGGACTCGTTTAGCTTCATTGGTAGAGAGGGATGATGGCTAAAGGAACAAAGAATCATGCCCATCAGTGTATCCTAACATCCATCAAAGAAAAAGGGGGCAGCAAAAAGCACTTAAGCAAGCTTGTAAAAGCTTTGAGATGGGTGCTTTTGTTTCAAGATACTGTTGTAGATATATTTTTGATGAGATGTAGGAATTCCGCGAAATTGGTTAGTCTCCCCCAAAATCATGGACATTCGGCAACATATTATATATGTTGGTACGGGCTTTCTAGTTTCTACTCTTTTGGATGCCTGTAAACAATGGCAATCTGGCACATCTGCACGACGATGACAAAGAGAAAGAAGCCGTCCAAACTTAGGGGGTTCAAAATGGAAAGAAATTGCAGCACATTGTGCGAAATTGCAGCACATTTTGCATGATCACGAGCAATTGGATGGCCGTGCTCAAATCGCACCATTCTCATTGATAAGTAATGAATCGTTTGGTTTTGATTCGATTTTTCAAAGAAACATTTTGAAGAGAAACTAATGTTTATGCACCCCAGAAACGTGTTTTTTCTAACGTTTCTCATTTTATCTATGAATACATAAATAGTGTGGTGGGAGTTTTTTTTCTTGGTTTTTATCTGCAAAATCAGATTTTGTTTGGTAGTCTACGAACTTTTTTTGAGATAGAAACCCTCCGCAGAATCACTACCAGATGAAACTATACTAAGAGCATCTCCAAGTGACTCTTTATATTTTTTTCTAACATACAGGAATAGAGATTTTAGTGAAAAAAATACTCTCCAAGAGCCTCTTCAATTGGATATCCAAATATAGATATCCTCTATTCCGGATTTCTCGCTAGCCAAAGATGGAGAGTGAGTATGACTTTATAGATTACGCACAACATATAGAAAAGCTGTTGGAGAATATAAAGATATAGAAAATAATTTTTATTTAAATGACTCTCCACATGATGATTCAGAGAGTAGATTTTAGAAAAGCTTTTGAGATGCGCGGTATTTCAGATCCTAGCCGTAGCACTGTGTATGGCTCGATAATTTAACGCCTTCAATGCTATGACGAGTGAAAAGGCTGCAGTTTGTGTCCTTGCCATAAGCCATAAACCTTCTACAGTTCTACTGTCATGTTACACACTTACACCCATCAAGCGCGACACTGCCAAACATACATTAGCGAGATGCAGTACACAACACAGGGGCCAGTACTTGGCGGTCTTCCATGCCTGCATGATTCAGTTTCCGAAGGGTCCCCAAAAAAGCCTTCCTTGTTGGGTCATGCAGCCACGCAGCCGGCGATGAGCAAACATGTTGATATTGACCAAACTGCCCTCCCGTCCCGGCTCCACGCTCCAGAGTCCGGACTCCCCTCCCCTCCTTTAACTAACTCCCAGTACCTCCATGCCGTGGAAGCTCTGCTCGGCTCTCACTTCACTTCCCCATATGGGGGGAATGTAGCTACAGCTTGATGTGACCTCATTTTACTTCCACCGCTCTTCTCCTCTGCTCTGACTCCTCTCCTGTCGCTCGACGGCTCGACGCCACTGGTCCGCGCCAGCTCAGATGTTTCTCCACTCCCTCTTGGAGCAAAAAATGGCAAAGAACACGCGGCAGCCAAGGTACATTCATGATACATGCGTGCCCTGTCGACGGCAGGGGAGAATTTCGTGTCGACTGACGTGATCGATTCTCGCCGTGCATGCAGAAAAGATGGCGGCGCGAGATCGGGCGGCCTGTCGTCGTCGAAGAAGTCCCCGTGGTACCAGCGCGCGGTGGAGGTGCTCCTCCTCATCTGGAAGCAGCCCCCGGCGCCGACGACGAAGGCCGCGGCGGCGTCCGGGGTGACGGCGGCCTCCGGCAAGGGCGGCGCGGCGCCGGCGGGGCCCGGGAGGCTGCGCAAGTCGTCGTCGCTCAACGTGGCGGCGTCGTTCACGCGGGTGTGCCTGTGCGCGCCCATCTCCTCCTACAACAGCGAGTCGCTCTACTGCTTCCAGGGGCCCGACGCGGCGCCGCGCCGGAGCTACAGCTACCCGCGGGCGTCGTCGGCGTCGGCGTCCGGGTGCGGCGTCAGCCCGCTGGTGGCCCCGCCGCCGGCCGCCGAGCAGGCCGCCTTCGGGCGGGGGAGGCCGGCAGCGGGGAAGGGCGGCGGCGGCGGCGAGGGCGCGCGGCGCGTGTTCCGGGGCAAGTCCCTGACGGACGACCTCCTGATGCGGCGGTTCGTGGTGGACGAGGAGGCCACGCGGCGGCGCAACGAGATGGAGGTGATCCGGCGGCGCCACGCCGCGGCCACCAAGCGCCGGCGCCTGGGCCCCAGCCCGCTGCGGAGGATGGCGCTGGCGGAGTCCGAGTCGGAGGCCGAGGAGGAGCCGGAACCGGCCGCGCCGGCTGCGGCCGGGAGGGAAGCGGACGATTCCGTGGCAGCCGCCGCGGCAGTAGCGTAGCGTGGCGTGGCGTGGCGTGGCGAGGCTCTCGTGTGTGTTTTTCAATCGGTTTCGCTGTCGGCGCCTCTGTGTTTTTTCCTTTGTCGTCTTCCTCTTCCGCCGTCGCTGTCATGCGCGGCGCGAAGAAGGAGCATCTGGAGCAACGCACAGTTTGAAACAGAATAGCGGTGGTAGCTAGCGTCGGATGCCGACGACGAGGGCGCGCCTGTGAGTCTTGACCGTGGCCACGGTCGCTCCAGCTTCGTTTCGATCGTTCGCGAGTTCCACGCCTCTCCCTTTCTCTGCCTGTCCCGGGTTGGCTGGTTCTTCCGCCGCCGCCGACGCGGCCGGCGAACGAGGACGGCGATCGGACGAGGACAACGACGAGTTCTCGTGCCGTTTCGCCGTGCGCGCGCGGCGGGCGAAACGCGTGCCGTGCGGCGGCACCGAACGATCGGCGGAGTAAATGAGCGGCGCAGCGCCTCCCGGGCGGAGCAAACGGCCAACGGCTAGCCGCTAGCCCGCTACCGCGCTCGGGGGGACCAGCGCCTGGGGCGGCTGGGCCCGCGCGCCAGTGAGGGAAGCCATGCCCGGTACGGTGGTAAATGCGCGACGCGGCCGGGGTCGCGACTCGTGTGAGCCGAGACGGTCCGTTGGGGTAGTACGGGTCCGGCAGGTGGAGTAGTGCGTGCGTGTAGTCGTGTACCCGCCGCACAAGGAGAGGCAACGGCCGGAGCAAGAGCCAAACGCGCGCGCCGCGTGCCGCCGGTGGCGCGTCACGCTACTGCTCTCGCCGGGATCAGGCCGGGGGTCCAGGCGCCGGTCGGCCCGGCGGAACCGCGCGCGCGATCGACCGCAGACGATCGGGCTCGCTCCGTCGCTCGTGGCGTGTTGACACCGGGAACGAGGGTGGCATGGCACGCGCACGGCGTGTTCTCATACGACGCCCGTCACAAAACGCATGTCCCGGCCCGGCGGATGGGAATGACGTGCACGCGCGCGGCGTTTGGCAGAAGAGGACACGCTGCAGGCTGAGCGCTCAGGTCCTGGCAGGACCAGAACGCACGGGTGCGCGGGGAGGGGAGGGCGGGGGTTCGGCCGTCGCCGTCGCAGTACGGCACTCTGTCGGGGGCGCGCGAGCTTCCGTCCATTCCGCTGTCCAGGAATGTCGCGGACGAGGACTAGAATACTGGCGTGCAGCGCGGGCGGCGGCGGCCCTGCGGGAAAGCAAAGGACTGCTACTACAGTACTACTTCATCTGCGGATAACATAATCCTCCTCTCGGCTAATCTAATTTTAAAATGTTGGGAGGGGGAGGACGAGTACAAGTAGGCGTTCACGAATCATGATGATTGATTGATGTCCCCTTTCTTTTGGGCTGGAAAAGCAAAAGAAGGATTCTCTGATGGGCAGCATCGGCAGCAGCAGCAGGAGGCTGTCACTGTAGCATGCATGCATCGCGGCACCGACATGGCCCACAAGCTTTACCGTCCAGCCTGCCTGCGGCCTGCTCTGTGTCACCGCGAGTGGGGCCTCCGCTGCGTATGCGCGCTTTCGGGAATTTTAAGCGCGGCGGCCGCGCAGGGGCCCACTCCCGGACTTGCCCGTGGGCTTCTTGTTTTGAGAAAGCCCGGAATCGGCGCATCCTGCGCCCCCCGCTACTCGACAAATCTCGTTTGGCAGTTGCGGCCACGGGCGCATTAGGGTGCTAGGCTAACAGCCACTAGTAATGTTGAGTGAGATTATATAAGAGTGTGAGGCGAGCATGAACAAGCATCTTCTGATGTCACTATCGAACAAGCAACTTTCTTTGCTCTAGCATTGGTGTCTATTAAAGATTTAACGATATCTATATAGACCCTGTTTGGATACTCTAGCTCAGCTAGAGCTAGTGTTAGTTTCTAACTCTAAAGATTTAACGATATCTATATAGACCCTGTTTGGATACTCTAGCTCAGCTAGAGCTAGAGTTAGTTTCTAGGCAATGTATCAGGTGCAAACCAACCTCTCCGTGCAAACTATGCAAACCTCAATCTGGACCACATGATCTTGATCCAAGGGGGCGCGTAGAGAGAGGTGGGAGGGGGATTTGCAAAAGTGATCTTGCTGTGATTAAGGGTGGGCGGTGATTTTGCAAATCCCCCCTCCCACCTCTCTCTACGCGCCCCCTTGGATCAAGATCATGTGGTCCAGATTGAGGTTTGCATAGTTTGCACGGAGAGGTTGGTTTGCACCTGATACGTTGCCTAGTTCTAACTCTAACTCTAGCCCCAAACTAACTCTAGCCAAAGAGGTGTTTGGATGACAGGGTTAGATTGACCAAAAAAGCACTTTTTCAATCATTTGGCTCATTTAAATCTTCTTTCCAGCTCACTCTAGCCTCAATAAGCACCTCTTGGGTGGGATAGTTTTTTTGGTGGGTTAGATGCAACTAGCCCCACTCTAACCCCTATAGTTTGGATACTTTGGGGTTAGTTGAGCACCAACTAGCCAAAACTAGCTCTAACCCCTGGATCCAAACAGGGCCATAGTATACGATATCAGCTCCACTTGTGTTAGTTGCGCCCTTTATTTTCCAAGAAAGCTAAACCTGCTTTGTGTAGACCTCCTAGATTTTTTAGAGGAATAATGTTACTCCTTTACCTTTTTTTGGTGGAAGGAATGTTATTTGAGAAAATTCCCTCTGTGCCACTGCGAAATGCAACTCATTCCTTATGTGCCATCCAAAATTAGCATGTTTCTTCTATGCCATCGGTTATATTTTTTGATTCCTTGTGTGCCATTGCCGTTAGGATTCACTAACTGAGCAGTTAAATAGAGGGCGAAAAGACCAGAATACCCCTAGCTAGAAGGAAGCATATATGTGACCTCACATTCTAGCCATGCCATTACAATCAACAATAATCACTGGAATTATGCCATACAACCAATTTTGAAACCAATTATGCCATATAATCAGTGGCGAAAAGACCATAAAATATTTGAAATTCATTGCAAACAGGTAGTGATGTTCATACAACCAGTTTTTGATGACCAAATTTGCATCATTTCAAGCAAGGTTCCAGCAACTTACTGCCCATGCATGCCCACAAAGGTTCCATCAAAATAACAGTACATAGTCTAGAGGTTTCATAAAGACTAAGCAAAATATGACACATCAACTTGCTGCCCATACATAATGATTTGCATCAACTATATATTCAAATCTGGAAGGAGCTTTCTTTTGCTTCTGGTATGTGCTGCAGGGCTATGCTTGTGGGGGGTTGTCTTGCTTCTAGTACCTATAACTGGACTATCTTGTGGCACTGCAACTTGTTTCTTCTTCTTCTTTGGGCTGCTCTTCTTCTTTCCTGCTGGCTTTGTTTTCCCTTTAGCTTTCTTCTCTCCTGGAGGCTTGGAGGTAGGAGGTGGTGGTGTGTTTTCACATGTAGGCAGCATGGGGTACTCAACAGAAAGTAGCTTTGGTTGGTTTGATCCACTTCCAGACCTGCACATGAGTTTCATACATGAGGACAAATTAGATCGACAAATTATGGTTGTGATTTCATGATAATGTGAAATTATGAAGTGTTGCACATATACCTGAGAGAGAGAGTCCAGAACCTAAACTAGCTGAAGCACTTTGGCTGTCATACAAAATGTGCAGTGCTATCTGCACTTTGGGACCGAGGCCGCTGCCGAGTCATCTAGCTCGCGCAGGCCCATGCCTCCTCCACGTTTCAGCAACGCACCAACGATTCAGACGGCTAAAACCCGAACACAGCAGGTCGCGTCCTCGTTGGCTCTCCGAGATCTCAACAACGAATTCCGGGCTGTCGAGCAGGACAATCTGCAGATCCGAACCCTCTTGGAGACCATGGAAGCAATGGCCGAAGGGACCCCGGTGGCCACCATAGCCAAGAAGGCTCGGGAAGCAGCAGACAAGGCCAAGGAGCGCATCGAGGCCGCCGCTGCCGCACCACCAGCTCCGTCAAATAGACCACATGAACCACAGCCGGTTCGGTCCCGATCTGTTAACGGACGACCCCACTATCGCCCACACGAGGGGCGCGACATGAGGCCGCAGCTCGAACGCAACCGTCGCGCTCGCGACGCTCGGGAAACTCTCAATTACAATCGAGATTACCGAGCACGTGAGGGCTACTATCGGTCCCATCCAGATTCGCCGCCACGTGACTCCCGACCAGGCACAGGGGGATGCCTTGCGTACTCCCCAGCCCTGCGCAAGGTCAGGTGGCCCGAGAATTTTCGTCCTCCTAACATCGAGAAGTATGACGGAACAACCAACCCCCGTGAGTGGATTCAGATCTATTCCACGATCATCGATGCCACCGGGGGTGACGACTACGTCAAGGCCAACTACTTGCCGACTGCCCTGCAGGGATCAGCCCGTACGTGGCTCATGAACCTGGCCGAGGCTAGCATCAAGTCATGGGGCCACCTCCGGGAGACGTTTGAAGCCAACTTCCAAGGCACCTACAAACGCCCCGGACATGAAGGAGATCTGCTCAACTGTGTGCAGAAGCCTGGAGAATCCCTCCGGGACTACATCCGCCGGTTCAGCGACACCCGTAACACCATCCCTGACATGGTGGATGATCGGGTGATTGTGGCCTTCAATCAGGGTTGCAAGGACGAGCGAACGGCGGAGGAACTTGCCAAGAAGAACCCGAAGACGGTGGCAGATCTCTATGGGATCCAGGAAGAGACCGCCAATATGGCGGACGCCCGATTGCGGGTTCACGAAAAGCCCGAACAAAGCCAGCCAGCCGGGGAAGGCAAGAAGAAAAATAAGCATAAGAACAAGAAGCGAAGACCGAGGGCGACGAAGTCATGGCCGTGGACAACAAGCCTCTGTACAGGCGTCAAGGCAAACCTACCGATCTCCCGATGTACTGCCCGATCCACCGATCCACAAAGCATCACTTTGTGGACTGCACGGTGTACAAGAAGCAGAAGCAGGAGGAGGAGAGCCAGCAGCAGGGGGCTCCGCGTGACCAGGCAGCCCACAACCCTCGAACGGCGAACTACATGGATTGTGATGATGAGCCAGATCTTCCCGAAGATCTGGAGATCGCCACAATTTTCAGTGGCTATTCTACCCGAACCTCCAAGTCCCAGCTCAAGCTGGTCGAGAGGCAGATAGCCAGCACCGAGCCCTGCAAGCATCCGCTAAGGTGGTCCAAAATCCCGATCACATTTGATCAGAGGGACCACCCCGAGACGCTCTACGACGGGCCACTACTACCACTGTGCATCAAACCATGGATCGGGCCCCGCAAGATCGGGCGAACCCTGATCGACAGTGGAAGCGCCCTCAACCTACTATTCGTCAACGCCTTTGACGAGCTCGGGATCCCGAGGAGGTCCTTGTCCCCGGTGGAGAAGCCTTTCTACGGGGTCATACCAGGCATCCAAGCCTTTCCCTTGGGGAGGATCGATCTGCAGGTGACCCTCATGGAGGGCAAAAACATCCGATCAGAGTTCCTCACCTTCGAGGTGGCTGACATCACGTCGGCCTATAACTGCATCTTGGGCCGGCCGTTTCTGAAGAAATTCATGGCGGTTGCTCACTTTGCGTACTCCATGATCAAGGTCCCAGGGCCGCTGGGCCCGATCACCGTCTGCGGCGATCGCAAGGGCGCAGTCCAGTGCGACATGAAGACCCTAGACATGATCAAGGGAGACGAGCAGGAGCCAGCCAAGGCTGCCGAACCTGCCAAGAAAAAGATCAAGAACCAGCCTAAGACTGCCGCTAAAGCAGCGTTGGCTGAAACCTCCCGAGCAGCGGAGCTCCGATCAAGGGCCAAGGGGAAAGAAGTTCCCGAACAGGAGCCCATCGGGGAACAGAAGACGCCATTAACGAAGAAATCAACGGACTACTCAAAGCCGGCTTCGTTCGAGAAGTCCCTTTCCTGGAATGGCTGGCAAACCCAGTCATGGTGAAGAAGCCCAACGGAACGTGGAGGATGTGCGTGGACTACACCGATCTGAATAAAGCTTGCCCGAAGGACGAGTATCCACTACCTAGGATAGATCAAATTGTAGATTCAACCTCTGGATGCGAGCTGCTTTGTTTTCTAGATGCCTATTCGGGGTATCACCAAATCAGCATGTGCATTGACGATGAGGAGAAAACTGCATTTGTAACTCCCTTCGGTGTTTATTGCTATATAAAGATGCCTTTTGGTCTGAAAAACGCAGGTTGCACTTATCAAAAATGTGTTCACATTGTTCTCGAGGGCCAGATCGGCCGTAATGTGGAAGCATATATAGACGACATTGTTGTAAAAAGTAAGTTAAAGGGCGACCTGATCGCTGATTTAACCGAAACATTCAACAACTTGCGTGAAAACAGGATGATGCTGTCGGTGTAAGAAATAACCAACAAGTGAATTTAGTGGATTGCGCGTCTGGGCTTCGGATGGTTCGCGAGAGGACACAAGGGGTTATACTGGTTCAGGCACTAACGCCCTACGTCCAGTGTCGATCTGCTCGTGTTACTCGCGTTGCTCGTAGTAGGGGTTACAAGCGGTCGAGAGAGGGAGAGGCTCCCAAGTCTCTGGATGCGTCTGAGCGTGTGTGTTTCGTGGGTTGTGTTTTCGTGTGTGCGTCTCCCCTCTCCTGAGGCTTGATTTTTCTATTTATACTCAGGGGAGGTGACGCTGTACAAGACGTGTTCAACAAATAACAAATAATGGAAAACTTGCTGGAGAAGCCCCGCCGCCTACGGGACACTGTGGACGCTGTTCAGGACGCTGTGGACGCTGTTGGGGACGTGCTTCTCCTCGCGCGGCGCCTGCGTACGGGCAAAACAGTGGGAGTCACATCCCTTAGTCATACCGGACAGTGCTCGGTAAGGCGGACAGTGCTCGGTAAGGTCAATTAATGCTGATGGGGCGCGGCATAGCCGCGTGGCGACACGTCCTTATGCCGGGTCTTCCTGACACTCCACTCCGGCCCGGGCCCACACCGATTCGGGCGAGGCGAAGAGAGGTCGGGCGAGATAGCGTAGGTTTGACCAGGACAGAAGTGGGTCGGCCGAGGCGGACATGGGTCGGCCGAGGCGGACGGGGGTCGGCCGAGGCGGACGGGGGTCGGCCGAGGCGGACGAGGGTCGGCCGAGACGGACGAGGGTCGGCCGAGACGGACGAGGGTCGGAGTTGGCTGAGGCGGACATAGGTCGGCCGGGACAGAACCAAGTCAGTCGAGTCAGGGGAAAATCGATCTTCCCCTGACCGGATATTATCCTTGTTTACGGGTTTTCCTATGCCCATCTTATTCCCGAAACTGCGTGGTCCCACCCGTCGGTGAGAGGGTCGGATATTGATATCCGACAGTAGCCCCCGAGCCTGCTCGGAGGACAGATGGTTCTCCGTGCAGGCTCTTTCTCGATGTCTGTTCAGATGTCACTCGGGGGTGCGCGCGAGCGCACCCACCGGGTGTAGCCCCCGAGCCTGTAGGGGAACGGTTGGTTCGCCTATAGGCTGGAGTAAAGTTTATCCTTTTTCCGCCGGGGCGCGCGAGCGCACCCGGTGGGTGTAGCCCCCGAGCCTGTAGGGGAACGGTGGTTCGCCTATAGGCTGAAGTTGGGTTTGCCATCTCTGTGCGGTCCCTACAGGATGACACCGCGTTTTGCCCAATGGACCGGAACATGATCCGCTTTTTTCAGAGGCACTGTCTCCCTTCTGAGCCGTCATGTCGTCCTTTCTGAGCTCACTGTTCGTTGGTGATGCTCTGTCGCTTTGCATGGAGGGCCACGCGGCGCGTTCTCGTACCCGGCCTGAGTGCTGACTCAGGTTCCTTCGGGCTATAAATAGGGTCCCAGGGCCGTCTTCCTGGGCACGCAACTATCCTGCCTCTTCTTTCTCTTGTTAGCATGAGATCCCTGGTCGGTGAACCGCCTCGAGGGCGTCCCCCTGGTCCGGGGAGCGAGAGACTAGTCGCTTGATGCCACAAGAATGACTGCGACCTCGGGGAGTTCCGGCATGGAGGAGTGCTGCTCGGCGTCGCAAGTGAAGGACGGCTCTGGCTCCGACGACTCCTCCCGTCCGTTCGCCCTGCCTCGGTGGCGGTGGAACGGGTTCGAGGGGGAGTGCATGAGCGGGAGTGTCGCCGTTCCCCCGACTCGCCTCGCCAGGGCAGTTGCAGGGGTCGTGTACAGCCACCTGCGCGCTCCCTCTTCTTTCCTGGGTGCCGATGTGATGCCGATGCCGGCGACCGTCGGCCCCAGGACGCTGGAGAGAGTCTGTGGTGACGCTCCGTTGTCACGGCACCACAGCGTAATCCTCCGCCGAGTTCCCCTCGTGGCGTCGGTGGGCGGGAGATGCTACAAGAAGGACTGCGATGTTCGCAGTTCGGCCCTTCTTGTTGCATCGGATCTCCTGCCCTTCGTCGCTTGATTTCGTCACCGAGGGTGGCGAAACCCGTTTGTGTTATCTCACGGCCCTTGGCCACGTGTACTTTTTGCCCTTATTTGAGAAATAAAGGAATCTGGTTGACTCGGGGTGTCTTTCTGCGGCCGCGCAGTCGGCCTCTTTTTGCGATTTCAGCTCCCCCGAGCGCCCCCGAGTCGGTCGGGCGGGAAGCCGTTTCGTCTTTTTATCGTTTTCCCCTCACGCAATCCCTCCGCGGGACGGAAGGTAAGGGCACGCCTCGTGTTTTACCGCGTAGGCCGAAACACGGCTCCCGGTGAGCTACTAGCGGGCTAGATCGAGCGAGGCCTCGGTCCTCCTCCGGGAGAGGACCGTCGGATCAACTGGTGATCGACCTCGGATAATCCCCAGAGTTCCCGACCCCCTTAGTTCCCGTAGTCGTTCGACCGACCACAGGGGCTCGTCGCCTCTCTTCGTGGAGATACATGGGGTCAGGAATCTTAGGCTCGAACGCAGGTCTGGGCGTCCTCGACACCCGTGTGCCGAGACTATGGCCTCTAGTGGGCCCGCCCATCTCTGCCCCTTCGCTCGGACGCTTCAGAGCGGCCGTCGGACCCTAGGGCCGGCCTTCGAACTCTTGGGCTGCTTTTTCGATTTCGCGCCGAGTCCCTTGGGCCTAAGAACGGCCCGGGCTTGTTTTGTTTTTCCTGAAAAATAAACGCGCAAGAGAAGGAAACGGGAATAGACGCGGAATAAATAAAAGAGAGGCGGGGTATGGAATGCGAAGGGGTTGAGAGAGAGAGAGAGCCTGGGCGTGAATCTCGGGACGTGGGAGACGTGGGAGACGTGGGAGATCGAGGGCGCGCGTCGTGGGCCGCGTGGCCTTTGCGAGCCGAGGCGCAGGTGGGAGACCCGAGGCGTCGCGCCTACTCCCTCACCTGCCCATTTAAGGCAGAGAGGGGGGGGGCCCGGACCTTCTTCTTCCTCCGCTCGCCTGCCCCCAAATCGCCGCCGCCTGCAAGGGAAAGCCCATACCTTTCTTCTTCCGCTCGCCTGCCCCAAATCGCCGCCGCCGCCTGCAAGGGAGAGCCCATACCTTTCTTCCCCTTCCGCCCGCCTGCTGGTCATGGCCTGGTCCCGTTCCTCCGTCACGGAGAGCGAGCTCGAGCGCCTGGTGGGGCGCGGGCTTCTGTGCCCGCGAACCGACCTGGTGGAATGGATGGCGCCGGGGAACGAGGAGGTCCCTGCTCCGGCGGACGGGTACGTGGTATCCTTTGTCCCCTTCCATGAGCGGGGGTTGGGACTTCCTCCTCACTACTTCCTCCGCGGGCTCCTGCATTATTACGACATCGAGCTCCATCATCTCAACCCCAACGGCCTGCTCCACGTGGCGGTCTTCGTCGCCTTGTGCGAGGGGTTCCTCGGCATCGAGCCCCACTTCAACCTCTGGAGGTCCTACTTCCATGTCGAGGAAGTGAAGGCGGAGGGGCGGCCGAGGCCACACGGCTGCGCCGGGGTGCGGCTGCGCACTGGTCAGGGCGAGAGTTACCCCTCGCTCCCGTTGACCTCCAGCAACAAGGGGTGGCAGCCGAGGTGGTTTTACTTGCGGAGCGATCCGGGCGCTCCCTTCCCGGCCTTCACGGGAAGGCTTATCGAGGGGCGGCCGGACTGCTGGCACTGGGGGCCGACCCGGGAGGAGCGGCCTCACCTGACCGAACTTCGTGACGCGGTCGCCCGGCTTCGCGAGCTCGGGGTTACCGGTCCTGGGGTTCTCGCGGCGTACCATTCGCGCCGCGTCCTCCCCCTGATGGCCCGCCGTCTGCGACTGGACCAGATGACTCTGGCGGCAGACTGGACAGGGTCGGTAATGGCGGTCGGGGAACCTTCCGTCGAGGAGATGGCCGCCCGCCTTCGCGAAGCGGTCCAGCGTTCGTCCGCGGGGTACCCGTTGCCGAATCACCCTGTCATGCTCCCCATGGGCGATTCCCTCATCCAGGTTAGTTGTCGGGGTTTTTCCTTTGCCTTCGCCGTTCCTCCTTTCAATCCGGAGATTCATCTGAACCTCTTCTTCTTCAGCACCCCCTGTCGTTCAGGNACAGGTCAAAAACTACGCTCTGCACCCCGGACCACATTCACAAGCTCAAGCCTCCTAACCCTAACCTGCGCCGACAACTGCAGCAAACAGCGGCGGCGGCAACACCCGAGAACGGCGGCGGCGTTCAGCTCGGCACAAACGGGTTCCCCCACGCCAACAAATGGCACGAACGGCACCAGGGCGACCAAGCGAACCCGTGGCGCACCTAACCCCCAACCCTACGCGGTCGAAACAGAGCCCTCTGCGACGGCGGCCATGGAGGACCGAGCTCCGCGGCGGCGCTCGCGTTCCGACGAGACCGGCCACGAAACCGAACAACAAACACCCCAGCGAGCTGCGCAAGAACACGGAACACACACCCATGCCATCTATTGGGGACGAGGACAACTCAAAGCTGGTTCTCACCGTGTGACCCAAAAACGACCGACGGCGGTCAGAGGTTGAAGACGACGGCGTTCAACGGCTAAGGTGGATGGTTTCGAGCACGAGTGGTTGGAGTGGATGGCTCACAGGCTGGGGAAGTTCTGAGTGGAGGGAATTGGCCGGAGATGGTTCAACGGCGACGAGAAACGGGCGGCGGTGGAGATGGCGGTCGACGGCGAGCAGTAAAGGAAGAAGTGAAAAGGATGACCGGCTCGGCTTTTAACCTGGGAAGCCCACCGCTTACGTCCTTGGCCACCTCCTGCTTCGCGTGCTTGCGCTGGACGACGGCTGCACCGGCGCGTGGCGCGAACGGCGGCAAGGCGGCGGGGCGGCGAGCGGCTGCGAAGCTGCTGCCCGAACTCCTCTGCTTAACTGAAACTGAAAACCGTTCAAACCCGCGAGTTCACGTCCTTATTTCTCCAGATTTCAATCACAAATATTCCAAACTCCGAATACAAAAACTGTAGCTAAAACTTGGGGCTACAATTCCCTTATAAACATCTTGACCTAAATCTCAAAGGTTCACGAGTTACAGGACCAAGAACTCGGACCTAACTTCACTGAAACTCTGAATCTTCTCCAAATCCATTCAAAGTTGTCACAATCAGGTCTCAATTTCTCCCAATTTCATATGTAAACTTCAAAAACTTCAAATGCCAAACTTGTAGCTGGGATATAGGGCTACATTTTTCCTTATATGTACTTGAGCTGATTCTTCCTAGATTCTAAGTTATGCTGCACTGAATTTGGGCCAAAATAAAGGAAATTCAGAATTTCAGTTAACCCTTTTCAATGTTGCTACATTTAGGTCTGATTTTCTCCAGAATCCAAATGTAGACTTTTGAATCTCCAAATACCAAAGTTGTAGTCCTAACATAGGGCTACATTTCTCTCAATATGACCTTTGGCTAAATCCTTCTATATTGAGAGTTATAAGCTCAAGAAATTGGACCAAACTCACCATTTCATATACTTTAAACTTAACCAAAAATTCAAACTTTAAGTTTGATTTCTTTTCAAACTTAAACATTCCAAGCATTTGGATGATTTGCCATCTTTTGACATTATCAACTCAAGTTTGACTTGGTACACCATTCCATAGTGACAAAATTACCAAAATGCCCTTAGGGCTAATTTAGCTCAAAAACAAGCACTTAAACTTCTTAACCTTAGTATTTCTCTTCATTAGTGCTCTAATGACCTTTCTAGAACTTTACTAACACATGTGGTGTTACAGCCCTCCCCCCTTAAAGAAATCTCGTCCCGAGATTTGGTTAAGGCGGGCAAAACATCTGGCTTATGCAGCGGCAAGGAAAATGTGTCATAAACTTAAGAACACAACATCTTCATTAAGAACACGGTGTAGCTGCATAGCCAAGTACAACCAAGTTCTACCCAACACTTTCAAAGACTGATTTATTACAAACTTTTAAACTACTTAAACAACTCTGGATATTTAGCTACAAGGTACTCTTCCTGCTCCCAAGTAGCCTCATCAACAGAGTGATTGCTCCATTGAACCTTGTAAAACTTGATGCTCTTCCTACGAGTACTCCGCTCTTTCTGATCCAGAATCTTGATAGGTCTCTCCTCATAGCTTAAATCTGACTCCAGTTCTAACTCTGGATCTTCAATCACCTCTTCGGGGACTCGTAGGCATTTCTTGAGTTGAGACACATGGAATACATCATGCAAAGATGATCTGGTCAGGTAAAGCTAACCTGTAGGCAACTGGACCTCTTTGCTCCAAAATCTGATAAGGACCAATATACCTTGGAGCTAACTTGCCTTTAACTCCAAAGCGATGGATCCCTTTCATTGGTGATACTTTCAGATATACATAACTGCCTACTTCAAAAGCTAGAGGTTGTCTTCTTTTATCCGCATAGTTCTTCTGCCTGGATTGAGCTGTCTTAAGATGAGCCTGAATCGTTCTTACTTTCTCTTCAGCTTCATTCACAAGATCTGGTCCAAGAGCAGTTCTTTGTCCAGACTCTGACCAATTAAGTGGAGTTCTGCATCTTCTGCCATATAATGCCTCAAATGGAGCCATACCAATACTGGCTTGGTAGCTATTGTTATAAGAGAACTCTGCTAAGGGTAAGCATTCATCCCATTTCTTAGAAAAGGTTAGAACACATGCCCTTAGCATATCCTCAAGTATTTGATTCACCCTCTCCGTCTGTCCTCCAGTTTGCGGATGATAAGCAGAACTTCTAATCAGAGTAGTACCCATCAACTCATGCATATGCTCCCAGAATCTAGAAGTGAACTGAGAACCTCTGTCAGACACTATGGTCTTCGGTACTCCATGCAAAGCCACAATCTGAGATATGAACAATTCAGCATATGTTCGCACAGGGTACATGACCTTAACTGGAATAAAATGTGCAGACTTTGTCAAGCGGTCTACTATTACCCAGATTGAATTATACCCCTGGGACGTTGTGGGTAAGCCCACAATGAAATCCATGGATATATCCTCCCACTTCCAACTAGGAATAGTCAAAGGCTGCAACAACCCTGGCGAATTCTGATGAAATGCTTTAACTCTCTGGCATGTATCACATTCTGCTACATACTTAGCAATTTCCCGCTTCATCCGAGTCCACCAAAATCTTTGTTTCAAGTCATGGTACATCTTGGTACTACCCGGATGAATAGAAAATCCAGACAGATGTGCCTCATCTAAAATTTTCTTTCTTAACTCGAAGTTTTTAGGCACAACTATCCGATTCTTAAAGAACAATACACCTTGATCATCCTGGGTAAAGCACAACTTTTCACCATTGGCTATCCTTCTTCTAAGGTGTTTCATGCCCAAATCTTCCTTCTGAGCTTCAACAATCTGTTGTTGAAGAGTTGAGTCAACACTTAGATTTGCAACTTCACCATGTGTTACCATCTGGATATTCAGCTTCTCCATCTCTTCACAAAGCGTCTGGTCATATGGATGGGCTGAAATACAAGCACATTGTGATTTCCGACTCAAAGCATCGACAACCACATTGGCTTTTCCAGAATGATAATGCACTTCTAAGTTATAATCCTTAATGAGTTCTAGCCATCTCCTCTGCCTCATATTCAGGTCAGATTGAGTGAATATGTATTTAAGACTCTTATGATCAGTGTAAATGTGACACAAACCTACAAGTAGGTAATGTCTCCATATTTTGAGGGCATGCACCATGGCAGCTAGTTCCAAATCATGGGTAGGGTAATGCTCTTCATGTCGTTTGAGTTGTCTAGAGGCATAAGCAATTACCTTTCCCTCCTGCATTAGTACACACCCCAATCCAATACCTGAAGCGTCACAATATACATCAAAGGGCTTTTCAACATCTGGCTGAGCTAAGACTGGAGTAGTGGTTAACAGAGACTTCAACTTCAGAAATGCCTCATTGCACTCAGGAGTCCATTTGAACTTAGTGTCTTTCTTCAATAGTTCAGTGATTGGTTTAGCTATTTTGGAGAAATTTGGGATAAACCGGCGATAATATCCAGCTAATCCCAGAAAACTCCGCACTTTATGCACACTAGTTGGTGGCTTCCAATTCAGGACATCTTGCACATTACTTGGATCAACTGCCACTCCTTCAGCTGATAAAATGTGCCCAAGAAAAGGTACTTTATTCAACCAGAATTCACACTTACTCAACTTGGCATACAACTGATGCTCCCTAAGTCTCTCCAGGACAATACGCAGGTGTTGAGCATGTTCTTCTTCATTCTTGGAGTAAATCAAGATATCATCAATGAATACCACCACAAACTTATCAAGCTCAGGCATGAATACAGAGTTCATCAGATACATGAAATGTGCTGGAGTATTCGTCAACCCAAAAGACATAACCAGATACTCATACAGTCCATATCGGGTTGAGAACGCTGTCTTTGGTATATCGTCGGGCTTAATCTTGATTTGGTGATATCCAGACCTCAAATCTATCTTGGAAAACACTTTAGCTCCTGCTAACTGATGGAACAACAAGTCAATCCGAGGAAGCGGATACTTGTTCTTGATGGTCACAGCATTGAGAGGTCTGTAATCTACACAGAGCCTCAAACTCTTGTCTTTCTTCTTCACAAATAGAGCAGGACACCCCCAAGGAGATGAACTGGGCCTGATAAAACCCTTGTCTAATAGCTCTTGCAACTGTTTCTTCAATTCTTCTAGTTCTTTGGGTGACATTCTGTATGGCCTTCTGGAAATTGGTGCTGTGCCTAGTTCTAACTCAATGGTAAACTCAACAGCCCTATCCGGAGGCATTCCCGGTAGATCATCCGGAAATACATCTGGATAGTCACACACCACTGGTATAGCTTTGAGATCAATTGCACCCACTTTGTTCACTGTTGCACTGAGGTCCGGCTGAGAGTTCAACTGAACTTGGATAGCATTGCCCTCATTATCCAATAAATGCAAAGTTCTACTTTCCACATCAATAGAAGCCTTATGTTGCTTCAACCAGTTCATACCAAGGATCAGATCAATATCTTGATTCTCCAGTACTATAGGATTAGCAAAGACTCTATGGTCTCCTAGGTTTATGGTAACACCCCAAGCTATATGACTAGCAGATTGGGTAGCACCCGGTGCATGAACTAAAAACTGTGTGGAAGAAGGACTTGTTTCTATCTGATGTTTCTCCACAAAAGTTTTACTAATAAAGGTATGCGATGCACCCGAATCAAAGAGTATAACTGCAGGGTGTTGGTCGATAGAGAACATACCAGCCATCACAGGTTCTCCTTCTGGAATCTCCTCCACGTTCATGAAATGAACGCGTCCAGTCCTGGTGTTCAAGAACCTCTTCTTCACGAACCTAGGGTTCGCATTCTGGCCTTGAGCTGGTGCGGATGGTGCGGCTCCTGCCTTGGGAAGACGACAATCCCTGGCAAAATGTCCCGGCCTACCACAATTGTAGCATGGCTGATTGTTGGCTGGGGCATTGCCAGTACGGGCACTGGGGCCTTGAGTAGCATTGGGGCGCTGGACATTGGTGGGGTTTCTAACTACCCACCGCTGTGTCTGCTGCCTCTGCGGTGCTTGGTAGTTAGGCCTGGCTGGCCCACGGAACACCACCCTCATGCGCTGTGGGGGTGGAGCATTGCTGGAGCTTCCAGTGGGTGGGGCCTTCCTCTTCAATGATTCATCAAGTGCCAACATCTTGCTTTCAGCAGTGATGGCAGTACTCACCGCTGTGTTATAATCAGCAAAGGTGCTGACAGACAATTTGTCCTGCATCCTGGGATTCAAACCCCTCAAATAACACCGGATCTTCTTGCGATCCGTGTTCACCTGATCCTGTGCATACTGAGCCAGATGCTCAAACTCACTAGTGTACTGAAGTACACTCTTGTCCTTCTGTCGCAGCTGCAGGAACTCCTCTAACTTCATGTCCATGATGCCCTCCGGGACAAAATGGGCATGGAACGCCTCCTTGAACTCCCTCCATGTCACTTCAGTACCAGCGGGCAGTCGGGCAAGATAACTTGCCCACCACATTCCAGCTGGACCCTGAAGCTGCAGTCCTGCGAATTCTGCCTTCTGCACTTCTGTGCAGCTTGGAACTGCCCGGAACTTCTGCTCAATGGTGTTCAGCCACTCGTCTGCCTCCAAAGGGTGCTCGGGCTTGGTGAAGACAGGCGGGTGGGTCTCGGTGAAGTGGCTATACCTCACCGCAGGATCTGCCTCACGACGCCCTCGAATCAGTGGCGCCGTATTCTCCACCAAACGCGTCAACAGGTCCGTGTGCTCCTGGTTGGCATTCAGAACGTAGGCCAATGCCTCGGCCACACTCATTGGGCCATGCGGAGGCTCTTGGCGAGCACCGGACCGCTCTGGGGTCTCGTCAACTGGTGGCGCCATTCTACAAAAGGACAAAGCTTCTGTCAGTAACCAAGGCTATCTGACGGAACTTCATCTATGCAGATAAGTAGAATAACAATTACACAGGATTGTAAAGGCATCCAAAAAGCACAACAAGCAACCTGATTTATCATTACAATACAGGCAGTCTATTACAAAATATGGAGTACAACACATTAAAGTGCAACTTGTCCAAAGATTACATTAAAACAAACCTTGGCACATTACGCCTCTCCAACAGGCGTCTACTGCCTATCGTACAAGTGCCATTATTCAAACATCCAAAACAAGCAAAAGTACAACTCTTAAAAACTTCCGGGGTAAGGATACAACCCCAGATCTATAGTATCCAGTCCTGTCTTAGCCATTGCCACATTCAACTGCTCAGGATTCACTGCCATTACAGTATGTCCTGCAGGTAACCAAGGCGTGGATGTTACTTCCTCTGACTCATCATGCTGGTAATGATAAGCAGAGTTTTCACCAACATATGCAACTGGTGACCCCGGCATTCCCATGTTTACTGCAACTGAGGCATGGCTAACCTGACTGTGATCTTCATTACCAATATTTCCTGCTTCAATCACCCAACCTGGATGCACACCATCAACGTTATTCTCCATATCAAAGTTGATAATATCATTTATGTTTTCATGGGCAAACAAGTCAGGGACTTCTCCTCCAGGGAGCTGAACTTCATTCTCATCAACACCAACAGCTTCAACATTCTGCTCTGCAGGTACGGGAGGTGGAAATTCTGGAGCTGGAGCCTCCTCTTGAGCTTCAATCCCCATGGGCATCACCATGTTCTGATAATCTTCAACCTGTTGCTGAAGAGCCATGATCATATGCATTTGCTCTAACCTTTCAGCTTCAAGGTTAGTGATTGTTGCCCCTAATTCCCGCCTAGTGTTCATTGCAGCTTGTTCACTTTGATTTATTCTATCATAAGCTCCCCTCAACTGTTCCCCAAGTTGCTCAATGACACTAGTCTTGGCGGTCACGTCTCTGGCATAGGCATTCTCCAGGGACGCTTGAGAATCTTGGCTTACCCTCAACTCTGTGGCTAGAGCCTGCTCTCTGTTCTGGGCACTAATGAGTTCTTGTTGCCTCTTCCAATACTCCGCTTCATAATCTTGGTGAAGATTATACATTGAGCTCATGTATTGGGAAGCGGCGGCAAGAACAGGGTTGGATGCTTCACAACCTTCATTGACTACAGCCTTCCCATAACGTCTCCCAACACCATCCTCTTGATGTGCCACAGGGAAAAATTTGGCCCTAGTATTACTGACATCGTGTTTATGCCTCTCACAAATGGCTGTTAAGGCCCTGTGAGCAGCAGTCTCCACGGAATCAGAATACTGAGCTCCCTTCACATAAATGGAAAAGGGCTCCCACTCAGGGTGAGTGGTGCAAGCCGGAATATAGACCGTCATAGAACACTCATAACTATGCTCTGTTACAAACTCCTTGCCCACATATTCAGGGTACTCAGTGTAACCCAACTCCTGAAGCGTGTCCCATAACAGCTTTGGAAAACCTTGCCTGTCCACAAAATAACCATGGGTCCAACCTTCTGTATCAACCCAGCTAGAGGCACTGTCCATCTGTTCAAAAGAACGGTAAGACTCTAACGTCACTCCCCAAAAGAAACCCAAAAACAGCTATACATGCAATGCAACTAGGATGCAGATGTTTGCCTACGTTCCTTACAAGACGAAGACAAACGTAGAGTTTTTAAAACTGGTGGCATCGTACGTCTCTTATCCCAATATAGGGCTAATCGTGTCTACTCGATTCGTGGTTATGTTAGTATACCTGCAGAAGACCATTCATTACCATTCACTATAGAAATGGCACCCATGCGCTCAACGCTGCATGGACAGCGCTTCATACGTTGTCACGTATTCACTTTTCCCATACTCACCACCGTATGGTCGGCGTTTGCATGTCTCATATCATTGCCATATGGGATGCCCCTGAGTAGACCACTCCTCAGGGTTAAGCGACCGTGATTTATAAGATCACACGGCGGGAACTCCGCACTCCACATCAGGCGGCAGATGTCGACAAGTCTCAAAGACAAGCCCAACGGGCTAGCCAATGGACAGGTCGCCCCCGAACAATCATTGAACGGGCCACCTCACGCAAGTAAACTTGCGCAAGTCAGAGTCATAATATTATATGAATCGTAACAACAGCTTACCTACCCACCTGAGCGAAGGTGCGTCGTTACTGAATCGTAAGTTTAGCAGTATGAAATACCGTAGTAACAGTTAGTCTTATTGCCACCTTACTAAACAAGACTAAGTTTTTATCAAAATAGAGCCAAAGAAGGGTCTTCTAGACAATTCCTTTGTTGTTATCCCATGTATGTGCTCTGATACCAGCTGTGGCAGAACCGTCCAGCTTAAACCGGCTCAAGTGCGTCGGATCGTCATTTTACTGACAATCACAGCTTACGCACTTCAGACGGCATAAACCCGGTAGTCCGTCAGATGTCCCCAGAACATCTGAAACCTCCACGAACTCGAGTACAAATCACATACACAGATTTGCCTCACAAAGGAGCCAAACAAAAGAACTCACAACACACTTAATTATACAAGGAATAGAGTTATTACACATGTAAGAACAAACTTAAGTATAAGTCAACTACAGAGTTCCAAAAGAGACAAAGGTGGGACTTAACAAGGATAGATTAATGACCCCACTGGATCTAAACAAGACAAAATAAGTCAAGAGGACATGTTGGGCTCATCAACATGCCTCTTCTTCTTCTGGAGTCCTTCTCTGCTTACTGGGCATCTTCTGGCGGCTCTGCAACATTAGTAGTATCTTGAGTACAAAAGTACTCAGCAAGTCTGACCCGTCTACCATAACTTATAAATACAGACACACAAGGGCATGCAAAGCTTTGAGGCTGTGGATAGGAAACACTTTTTGCATAAAAGCTTACTAAACTTAAATCCTAAACTTTTAGAGTTAAACCAATTAAGTGATTACCTGAAGACTAGATTAGCAGCAGAATTAAATCACTCATGTATTACTTAAGCAAGCCTCAGGTTTCATAAGCATCATCAACATTAACTTGTTCTAAGCTGTCTAGCAGCGATCAAGCGGTATTCATACCGAGAAGTGCGGCGATCCGGACCAATTTTTATCCCTGCAGGGGAAAACCTAGTCATACGCGTTGTGTGGTCCCCAGGGTGGTCCACACAAAGCACCCTTTCACTATAGTCTTTCCAAGACCTGAACTGCCCTCTCTCGAACCCAGGGACGCCCACCGGCCCCACGTCTGGCAGCAACCCGACGTGTGAGTTTGCGGCCACGTCCCTGCCACCTACCACTGCGAGAAGAGCGAGCCACAATTCAAGTCTAGGAGCAACCACAGCTACATCAGCTCACCGGATGGAATCTCCGGTATATGACTAGTACGTTCAAAGCTTGATCCCAGGTAAACAACATTAAATCCTAAAACGGTCGAGGTGATGTGTTGGCTTGAGACTCCTTTCCCAACCTTCACCCTCACACCCGACCTCCATTTCATCTTTATGACCTCAAGTACAGATGCCAGAGCATAAGCCTGAGCTCACTAATGCTATGATGGAACTGTGAGGAATCTAAGCATACTAAGCTTCACTAAGATCAGGTTGACATCTAGTATTGCCCTAATCAAGGAAGGAATATGCAATCAGCAGTTCACATAACTCCTAGTACGTAATGCAAGCAATACTATAATAATACATGAAATAGTACTCAAAATAGGGTTTGGATGCTCCGGTGCTTGCCTTGATCAACAGCAGGGTTAGTATCAACAGCAGCAGCGGCAACTGGTTCGGGCTCTAGCTCCCACTCCACTTCTTCAGGCTCCTGGGATTCCTCGGGTGGAAGCTCAACGTACTCGACTCCTGAAGCTTCTCCTATTTAACGTTATGATGCAAAAGTTAGCACAACCAAACCTAAAACAGAGCTAGACAGCACTGCAAAACCCTAAACAGATTATTTCCTATTTATTTCTATTTTTCTAGAATTTTTAGTAATTTTTAAGAGCATTAATGAATTATTCTATACACATAAAAGAATTATTCTAATTATTATTATTAATTTCTTATTACTTATCCTATTTATTTATTTAAATACCAAAAAGAAAAGGTATTTAAATAAATTATCTAACTATTAATCTAAATTAAAACCATTTAAAACCTATTTAAAAACTAAATCTAAAACTAAAAACAAAAACCCAAAACAAACTTACAGAAAACCCCCCGGCTTTCCTAGAAACTAACCCGCGGTCCTACTTCACTCTCTCTCTCACTGACAGCTGGGCCCGGCCCCTTTCTCCTCCTTCACCCGCTCGCACGCGCTCGGGACGACCGAGCCGCGGCGGCAGCTCTGGCCGTCCGGCGAAATCGCCGGCGGCAAGCACCCCGGGCAACGGCAACAGGTCAAAAACTACGCTCTGCACCCCGGACCACATTCACAAGCTCAAGCCTCCTAACCCTAACCTGCGCCGACAACTGCAGCAAACAGCGGCGGCGGCAACACCCGAGAACGGCGGCGGCGTTCAGCTCGGCACAAACGGGTTCCCCCACGCCAACAAATGGCACGAACGGCACCAGGGCGACCAAGCGAACCCGCGGCGCACCTAACCCCCAACCCTACGCGGCCGAAACAGAGCCCTCTGCGACGGCGGCCATGGAGGACCGAGCTCCGCGGCGGCGCTCGCGTTCCGACGAGACCGGCCACGAAACCGAACAACAAACACCCCAGCGAGCTGCGCAAGAACACGGAACACACACCCATGCCATCTATTGGGGACGAGGACAACTCAAAGCTGGTTCTCACCGTGTGACCCAAAAACGACCGACGGCGGTCAGAGGTTGAAGACGACGGCGTTCAACGGCTAAGGTGGATGGTTTCGAGCACGAGTGGTTGGAGTGGATGGCTCACAGGCTGGGGAAGTTCTGAGTGGAGGGAATTGGCCGGAGATGGTTCAACGGCGACGAGAAACGGGCGGTGTCGGGGGTAGACCCCCAGGGGTACCCAGAACGCGGATTGACCCAACCAGCAAGGGGCGGCCCAATCCGAGTGCAACTAGGATCGTTTTGTTAGACTGGGTGGCCCACCAGTCGGGAGGCCCACCAGTCGGACGAGCCGGATGGGCGCGACGGCTCGCGCAGCAGGAAACAAGACGGCGTATCCCGCAAGAAGCTCGGAGATCAAGATAAACTAGCCGAAATTATAGGGAAAGATATCTGTAATCGTTATAGGATCGCATCCTTGTATTTCGGGTAGGTTACGATCTCTAGCCGACTTGTAACTCAAGGCAGCCGGACTATATAAGGCGCCTTGAGACCCCCCTCCAGAACACAGAATCTTCAACCTAGGACAGAACCCAACTACGGAGATCCTTCAGGAACTTCATACACAGCAATACAATCACCCCCAACACAGGACGTAGGGTATTACGTCAACTCGACGGCCCGAACCTGTTCAATCCTTGCGTCTTGTGTTACCATCGGCTTCTGATCCTCGATCTGTCCCTCAACAAATCAACCACGTAGGCTACCCTGTGTGGACTGCCGGGTCCAAACATCCGATAGTTGGCGCGCCAGGTAGGGGTTGATCGACGAGATCAATCTGCAAGCTCGATGGCATCCACTTCCGCCGTCATCACGCCGGCATCCGTGAAGATTTCCATCACTGAGGGGGCTATGTTCTTCTTCGGATCCATGGTCTTCACCGCCGGACCCGAGAGAGAGCTCTCCTTCACCCGTGACGCCACCCCGGAGGAGACAGTGCCGCGACTTGACGCTACGCCAGACGGGATCGTCACCATCACCGCTCCGTCGCCAGCCATCGCCAACAACTCGGCGACCGCGACGACCAGCGTCGTTCTCCCGCCACCCGAGGGGAACACGCTTTCTCCTATACCGCCGACTGCTTCGTCCACTCCGCCTCCGCCACGCAGGGTGCAGGAGACGCCCGAGGAGCGAAGGCGCCGATGGGCTGCACGCCAACGCCAGTTCGAGGCGGACATGGACCACGCCATCGCTTCCATCGGTGAATGCATCGAACTCACCGAATCTGCTCGTCAGAGCATCGCCTCGCCGACACGATTCCCGCTGGGACTCGGGAACAGTGGGGCCGTCTACCAGCAAGCACTCGGCGAACGCATGAACGCCGACTCCCCAGATGCGATCAGGGCGGTCGATCCCATCGCGGCCACCCAGATCGGATCTACTCCGGACGTTGCGGCAACACAACACCTTCATCCTCGC
>CM014276.1:47426072-47448940 GCA_004135705.1 Alloteropsis semialata | reverse complement strand
GAGCTCTCTAACGGTGTGATGAAATAGGATCACAAATTCACAATATAACAGTTATATTTACTTCTGAACCAGAACAGTACTAGTTACATTTTTTTTTTGGGACAGTACTAACATTGCTAGGTCATCTGAGAAATACTATAAACAGTAGCGGGACAGTTTTTTTTTTTAATAAAGGCGGGGCACTTACGTTGAGAAGGCCAAGCTGCGAGCTGATGTTGAGGATCCTGCTGGTGGCCGGCGACTGCCGGAACAGCGGCAGCAGCGCTTCGGTGAGCATCTTGGCCCCGTAGAAGTTGGTCCTGAGCACCGTCTCGGCGTGCTCCACCGAGTTGGTGTCGATCTCGTTGAAGGACACGGCAGCGTTGTTCACCTGCACAGCGGCGAAACAGGGGCAAAAGACAGAAACCAGATTTCAGCGCCACCGGAAAGTTCAGCAAAGTGGAGCCGTTGGAGAGAGGGGCTCCAACAGCAACAAATCTTTCCACGTAGCTTTCAAGCGCCCGAGGAAACAATCGGCAGGCGGCACTAGCGGCCAGTTGATGGCTTGTGGCGATGCTCCACGACGACTCCATCGGAGCGTCGAGTGAGTCTGAACTGGGCTTGTGGAAAGCTCTCTGGTCGTATCGGTCGATGTCCCGGTGCCCTACCGGCACGAGGATGGGGACCGATTGGACTGAACCTTGGAAAATCCAAACTCGGCTCGAGCGGACAGCGAATGGTCTCGTTAGCGAGTAAACTCAGGAATGGACCTCCACTAGGTGGCTACGATCGACGACGCTCATCGCAGCACGCCCATCCTCTGCACTGTTCATATCATTAGCTCAACACAGTAGCCCTTGGTTCGGACAGCCCGATCGTACCGGCCGTCGCATCTTATGATTGAGGTTTCCTTTCACCTTGCTAGTGGCCTAGAGGAGAGGGCCACAGCTTTGGTAAAAAATGGTGAGGGTTGTTTGATTGTTTCAGTAACATGTTGTGCTTGCTCTGCCAGAAGTTGCGAGAACTTTTGTGATCATCGCTATGACTAGCATGATCGACGGCGGCCGCAGCCAGAGCCAGCCGAAAGCTACTTGAACCTGAATAGTAATAATAGTAAACCTACACGGTTTCTCCAAATCTGTCGTGGTCGAGTGCCCAGTTTGGTCTCCGGAGTCCGGAGCCGTTCGCGAGTTCGTCACCACCCAGGCGTGAACCGCACGTCCGCACCAGCCAGCAGCCAGCTTAATGGCGGCAGCTGAGCTCCTCGGTTCCTCGCCGCCAGTCGTCCCGGAACAGGCCGTCGCTATCTGGCGGCGGGCGGCGACCAGCGGGCGAGGGAAGAAGGGAAGGCCGGATGGAATGGCAGGTCGTCGGCGGCGGGCGGCGTCCGGCGTCGTACTATACTATTTGGCCCGGCGCGTTTGCTGGCCACACACGCTCTGCCCCTTTCCTTTGGGCCGGACCGGACGCGACGGGACGCTTTGATTCGTCTGGTCGCTGGCGTGCACGCCGGGGCCAGCGAGCCATGTGGGCGTGCTAGTACCCGTCGTCACTGCTGCGCGAGGCGCTGGCAACAATAATGCGTCGTGTTGCGACACGGGAGCGATGCTGATCCGAAGCGAGGCCTCTGCTGAATCTCCGAGCTAATCATGGGCCGCGACACGTATCGACGGGGCAATGGATGGATGCGTGCGTGTGCATGTCCGCTGGCGTGTACGGCAAGGACGAAACGAAATGAAGCCGTTTGTTCTATGGGAAGCGGAGACGGAGCTCTAGCTGCTGGCTTTCCTGCTGAAATTGTGCAGGAGCTGCGCTAAGCTCCTGCGTACTACCATCAGAACACGACGGCGCGAGATCAGCGGTGGGAGCGGGGGCTTGATGGTTACCAGGATGTCGAGGCCGCCGAGGGCGTCGCGGATCCACGCGGCGAACTCGGCGACGGAGGCGGGGTCGGAGACGTCGAGCCTACGGAAGGCGACGGCGAGCCCGCGCGCGCGGAGCGGCGCCGCGGCGGCCTCCCCGCGCGCGCCGTCCCGCGCGGTCAGCACCACGGTGAGCCCGTGCTCGGCCAGGCGCGCGGCCAGCGCGTGCCCGATGCCCCGGTTGGCGCCCGTCACCACCGCCACCGTCTCCCTCGACCACCAGGCGGCCCTGCGTGCGCGTACCGGAGTCAAGTCATGCTACCGGTCTGGTCAAGCGGCCGAAGCCGGCGTGCGCCGGCGGAAGCTGAGGACAGGAATGCGCGCGCGGGCGCTGGACGAGGGAGAGAGACGAGAAGGGCAGTGGAGCTTACCCGGCCGGAGCCGACTCCTTGGCGCTCGAGTAGTCCATCGCGCGGCGAGAAGGTGGTTGCTGTGGAGACGGCGGCGACGGGGGCGTGTGTGGGGGAGCTCGGGGTGGGCGACCTGAGGCCGTTCGGAGCAGGGAGAGGAGATATATACACGCACACGCGCGCGCTGCGCCGTGGCGCCTCCGAGTCATACTCAGACGGCCGGAGCGCGGGCCAGGGGTTGCAGCGCGCCAGCACAAGCCAAGAGCCAACAGGTACAGGAGTCGGGAGCTCGGACTAGTGGCCGACTCGATTGAGCTAGAGCACATGCCGCGGCCTCGCGCGCTCGTACCTGCTACGGCGGGCACCGTCCGCGTCCGGGTTTTTGTTTTTTCCGAGCGACTGAATATTCTTTTTTTATTGCCTCAACCTTCCAGCACAAGCTCTAGAATCTGAACTCACGCATCAACACACACCACCCGCACACAACTCACTCACTCACACCCCTAGTGCGTAAACTAGACCTACAACCTATACCCAGACTATGGAACCATGGCTGAGAGATGTGACAGTTATGGCGCATCCGTGTGAGGCAACGGATATTATTTAGGAAAACTACTGTTCCCGGTGAGACACCCGAGCGAAGCTGGGCTTCGAACTCGGGCGGGTGGCCTGCACAACCGCAGCGCCTACCACTGAGCTATTGCTCAGTTCTCAGCGACTGAATATTCAACTGGTATAGTGGTATGCAAGCATGTATGGCCCTGTTTAGTTTGCTTCAAAAAGGACTAATTCAATCAAAAGCAACGTATTGAACTACGTGCCCTCTCTCTACTTTTTCAATTCTCAATGTACTTTCAATCATTGAATTCGATCGAATTCAACCAATCTAAACAAGGCCTATGTGAGATGAGCATGACTGCATGAGCTCATCCGGCCTGCAAACAAACCAGAGATAAGACTGGGTGGGTGCAAGGATTTGACGGGCGAGCGGCGCCGGCCGCCGGGCTAGGCCAGTCAGCTAGTGGCGTCTGCTGCTAACGAATTCCGTGGCTAGCTAGCGGCAACCCTTGCCTAATAATGTTCATACAGGAGAAATCTCCGGGACTGCGTGAGACATGTTTGAGCGTCAGCCGGCGCGGTTCGCCAGTCCATTCGCGATAACATATATGAATATAACTATGCGCCCCATGCCAGACCACTGCCGGATCGAATGGGCAAACAAATGGCGATCGAGCCAACCGGTTCCACCAATTGGCCGTTGCTAGCTCGTTTCCTTTGCAGCCAGTACGCCCCGTGTCTCCGTTCATGACCTGCGCGCTCGGTACGACCTGCCATATGAACGAGAATAGCGTGAGGCGTCGCGGAGCCCCGGGCCAACCATGTGATACTCGTTTCGTGCCACCTAGGTCGCGCGGGTCGCCGGCCGGCCCAGAGAGTCCCGATCCAACAACACACACAGCACCACCGTTTTTTCGTCCTACGCAGACACACACGCCACTGACACTTCTCTCGTCGTTTCACTGCCCTAACACCTTGACCACCACACCAGGGCCACCTTTTCCTCTTGAAGAATTTTGTCCACGATAACCAGACTCCAGACCCTTTTCACCTCCAACCTCCAAAAAGGCTGAACCCAACGAACGACGAAACCCGCCCTTTATCTGTGAGCCTTTGCTTTTCATCGTCTCGGGCAGCAACTGGAGTCTACCGTCTACGCCTGCAACCGCAAAGCGAGGTAACCACTATACTAGTGCACAGTAGTTAATCCTCGATCGTGGTCGGCGAGTGGGATTCACTGTCACGCGCCGGCATTAGGGTGTTAGGTGGTAAGGTGTAGGCGTGTAGCTATTTTCCTATGGATTAGTAGTAGCCGCGCTGCACTGCACCACTGGCCGCCGAGCATGGACGGAGATGGCATAGTTTAGTGGCAGGCTGGCAGCACCGAGCCACCGGCCGCCATGCGTTCGTCCGGGCATGCATACAAAACATTGCGCCATCGTGGAGCAGAGCAGCCCAAGATAACTTGTCCAGTCCAGCTGAAAAGCACTTGCCTAACCCGGAAGGACTTTCTGGTCGTGCCAGGGAGCATCCCGTGTGAAAGTGAAGCCCAGTTCGAGGATCCCTCCGGTTCGCACGGTCCCCGCCGGTAACCACCGCCTTCCCCGTCTCTGCCCCGCCCCATCAGTTGCCACTTGCCACTGATTGATGATAGATTCGGCGGCGGCGATGTGCGCGCGTGTGATCGGTCCGGCTACTAGCACGGATCGTCAGGTCTGAAACGCGACGCCTGATCGCGACGTGTGTTCTGTTATCCCAAACAAGGTCGCGGTCTCGGGTACCTGCCTGCCTGCCTGCCGTTGCCGTGATCCCCCCCGAGCCCGTGGCTCGCTAGATCAATCCCCGAGCTCCAGCCAGAGCCAGGGTAGCTGTCCACGGGGCTAGTGGCGAGGCCACTTGGCGTCATGCCGCCATGCCGGGCACGTAATCCGCCGCGGCACGACATGGTTCGTCAAAAGATGGCATAATTGCTGGGGCTAAATTTCCTCGAGGGAACGCGTCCTGGGGTCATCGAAACCAGCGGAGGAATTCCCTGGTCCGGAGCTAGAGACCGGCAAATACTACCGACGTTTCGACGCAGTCTCAGCGAAATTACCTTCTTTTCTGCAGTCACCAATGTTTTTTTGTTGAGGGCATTGCGGTCACCATTGTTGGGTGGGCTCGCGCCTGTGTCAAAGAGGAAACTTCGGTTTGGGGCGAACCTTTGCCTCGGTGTCACGTCCAGCCGTCCAGGGAGGGTTATGGTTATCCAAAGCCGAAGTCTTTTACCTCGGCTGCAGGGCAGCCACACGCCCACACGCACGGAAAGGATTGGGCTGTGTTGTCAACTGTCAAGATGCTAATCGTGATAGCTCAGTGGTTTGGCCAATTTATTGGTGCCTGATAGGTCACGGAGTTTGCTGATGTGCTTACTTCTTTTCTGGAAAAAAAAAAGGATTTGATGACTCGACTGCTGTCTTTTCTTGAAGTAACTTTGAGAAAAGAAGGCTTGGGCAATCTAGGAGTAAACTCGAATGTATGGGAGATACTGAACAAGGAATGAGGATGGTTCCCTGGGAAAAGCCAAAGTAGTGTCATGGTGAAATCGCTATCACTTCGTGAAAAAAGGAATCATCGTATCTGACAGGAGAATGAAATTCCCCGCACCTGATGGTGCTAGGCTCTTTGTCTGTTTCAGGGAGAAAGAAATCCTGATGAGATAGTTGTTTCAGATCGATAATCTGGGGTTTTGGATTCAACTGAAGGATTTTAGTGAGATCCAACAGACGGATCGCATTCCAGATCTCTGACACACTGGCAAATGTGCTACTGAAATCTCGGTTCTCGTCAGCAAATCCACGCTGCCGAACTAGCCTTTTTTTGTTCAGATCTCTTCAGCAATTCAGGCTGAACCACTGCCTTGGATGCACGAGATTTTTTTTTTTTTTTTGGAAGCGAGGGCACCCCCATTTCCATTACTCAAACGGAAATACCAGAGTTTGGTTACAGACCGAGACAGCGAAAAGACCTAGACGACTAGTAGAGCTAGCAACCAACGGGGGCCCAGGTGTTGCAACCCTGATCTGAGTCAAGATCAGCTGACAACAACCTGCCTCGCGAGAGAAAGCACGAAAACAAGAGCAACAGGTTCGGTCGACCCATGGTCAGACCAGGTTCAAACTAACAAACACATCCAAAATATGTCTCAGGTGCCCAACTATGAGACTTCAGTGATCGTCCTCCTCGTGATCTTGGTCTTCCCTTGGGGCCTCCAGGCGTAGCGTCTGATGACTCCGCTGTTTCGCCAGAATTCTGCACGCCATGGACAGCAGCACCCCAATGCCTTCGTTCAGCACCCCTTGGAAGTCTTCTTTGTATAAACCTGCCCAATAAATCATCAAAGAACAAGCATGACACACAATTTCAGCTGGATGTTTTGGTAACTTTTCATCAAAGCAGGCTTTGTTCCTGCATTTCCAGATCGCCCAAGTAATGGCAGCCAATCCAAAGGCATGCACAATCTCCCCATGGGGGAGCCATTTCCTGATCCACTTCCAGTACTGACTAATAGATGTTGGGATGGTGTTGGCACCGATACAGACGGCTACAATCCCCCATACCACCTTTGCTACTGGGCAATGAAACATTAAGTGGTCAGTTGTTTCCACATCTATTATCTTAGTATTTGGCCAACAAATGAAGCCTCCACGTTCGCTCTCAAGGCCTAGAAATTCCCACGTTAATCGGAGAAAATAAAAAAATAAAATTACCCACCATTGCCATTACAATAAAAAATAGCCCAAAATACCCTTATACTATTTATGAATTACACTCTAATGCCATTATAAAAAAATGACCTAAAAATACATGGGCTAAATATACTACTTTAATTAATCTAAGAAAAGAAAAAATAAACGTTACTTTGATGGGCTTAATTTTGCCGAACAAAGGATTCAGAAGAGTACTATGAGGTTTTTTTAAAAAAATATTATATTATTTATTTATACCTATCTTAACCATATATTATGATCTTCATTATTATAAATATCAATTTCTATCCTATCTACGTATCTAGCTTTAGCTTAATAAACCTACCAGCACTTTGCTACCAGTCTCCACAGCATCAAGGCATGTATGTGTTCCTAAAGATGCATTGCAATATAAAAAAGAAATCAAGGCATTTTATCAGTCGACAATGTTGAATTCATTGTTGATTAACCTTGCAAGGCTAATGAACCACACCACCAAGTACGTACATGATATAATCTCTGTGTCTCGGCAAGCAGAGAACGGCGAGAGACAACAACTCATGGGAAAAGACAAAAATATATTGGATCAATAATGAAAACAATGGAATGATAAAACTTGGTTTGGCAATAACATTGAGTAAAAGAGATGAAGGCTGGCCCAAAACATTTCTACAACTGATGTACAAATATTAGTCACTGTTACTTAACTTGGTCCTTTAGATTTCGTGCTTTTACACACAAACCTTCTTTATCAATTGTGGTTCTTAATAAATCCGAATATGCATAACTGATCAAGTTAAAAGTTAGTTCATAAAAAATTCTTAAACATTATGATTAACCTTTTTTCAAATTTAAGTAACATGATTAATCTAGCCGCGCGCAAATGCGCGGGCTGCCTTCCTAGTTGTCACAAAATTGACAGGATGGATTACCAATCCATCTCCTTTTGATCATATTATCCTTGGTTAAAATAGCTTTCAGTTCCATCATCCACACAAAATTTTTGATTTTATAAGGGAGTTTTGCTTTCCAAATTACCCTATATGAATTTTCTGCGTCACAGCTAGTTAAGTGATCATATACCGATTTCACAGAGAATCTCTTATTCTTTCCCCATTTCCATAGAACCTTGTCCTCCTCATCGGAGAAAGTGTGGTTATGAGCTTTTTCCTTTATCCTAGTCCATTGGGCAGCAAGATTGTCAGGAAGCCATCTTCTAAAGTTAATGGACCCATCTCTTCTTCTGAATTCACTTACACATATTTTTTTCCTCACATAGTTCAAATAGGACAGGGTATTCAGCAGCCAGAGGCTTCTCCTCTAGCCACACATCACACCAAAACAGAGTTTTCTTCCCGTTATTTGTAACTATTTCCTTGCCTGCCATATAAATATGCTTGATTTTGAGCAGGTCCTTCCACATAGGTGAGTCACTATTTTTACTTTGGATCGAGTTGACAAGCTCCCTTTGCAGATATTTAGCTCTTACTAAGTCTTGCCATAGACCATGTTCATTTTCTAGCTTCCACCACCACTTACAAATGAGACTGATGTTCATCTTGCTAATATCTTTGATCCCAAGACCACCTTTTTTCTTGCTCTTGCAGATGACCTCCCATTTAATCAAATGGTATTTTCTCTTTTGACTACCTCCTTGCCAAAAGAAAGTTCTCCTCTGTTTATCTAGGGACTTTATGATGGTCTTAGGTAGCAGATACAAGGACATGTGATATATGAATGAGCTTGATAAGCTTGAGTTGATAAGGGTGGTTCTACTAGCAATGGACATTGTTCCACCCATCCACACATCCAATTTTGTCCCATTCTTATCCTGTAATGGGATCCAATCAGCCACATGTAATTTACATGGACTAACTGGGACTCCCAGGTATTTGATAGGGAATTGGCCGATTTGGCAGTTAAAGAGTTCAGCATATTTAATTTCCTTTCCATGGTCACCATTAAGTAGGATAATTTCACTTTTCTCAAAATTGGATGCACGAGATGACAAGTAGTAATTGATTTGACTGATTCCAGAGAGAGTTATCCAATTCTAAGCCAAGCAAGGTCAGGGTCGAACGAAGTGGCCACTGCAGCAAAGCAAAGTCTTTTAACCTCGGCTGCAGGGCAAGCAGCCAGGATTGGGCTTTTTATGCCCTGTCGAGATGTTAATCTTGATAGCTCCGTGGTTTCGCCTTATTGTTGCCTGATAGGTCACGGAGTTGTCTGTTCTTTCTGGAAAACAAAGGATTGCTGACTCGATTGCTATCTTTCTCGAACTAATTTTGAGAAAAGAAGGTGCGGGCTAAATTCGAATGTACGGGAGATACTAAATAAGAAACGAGAATTCACTGAAGCAATCGCCCTATCTGTGACGGGTAACCATGACGCATCTGATGGTGCTTGCCACTTTCGTCTGTTTCAGTTATGTACATGAAGAGAAATCCGGATTCAGGCTCAATGCACAGCTGAACAGTTCGTTGTTTTTGTTCAGATTCCTTCAGAAGTTCAGGTTCAGCCACTGCTGCGGAGTTTGGAGGCTTGATTCCAGATTTCAGACACAGTGGCAAATGTGCTACTGAAATATCTTCTTCTGATCAGGAAATTCAGGCCCAATGTACTACTGATTCAGTTGATGTTATTATTCAGACCTCGTCAGAAATTCAGGCTCAATCAGACAATCACTACTTTGGAGACTCGACATGACAATGGGTTGACTTGACTGCAATTTCACATTCATAATATAGCTGCATTACAACACAATAACAATATGCTCTTACAGAGCACTCCACATAAACCAATAAACGAATAGCAATCTCTCATCCCATCCTCACACACATAGTTCTATCAGTAGAACAACACTCGACGCTAGCTTTTCCCCCTTCCAAGAACTCATGGTTCTCAGTTCATCTTCATCCTCGCGACCGCAAGCGAAGGCCGATCACGCTTCAGACCTGGAAGGGCCATGGCCAGGTGCCGGCGCCGTCCTCGCCGCCGACCTTGGCGCTGCGGCGCAGCGGGTTGCCGCCGCACTCCCTGTCGACGTAGGAGTAGTACCTGAGCACGAAGGCGAGCGCCAGCGCGACCCACTCGAGGCAGAAGATGGCGACGCCGAGGCCGCCGACCATGCGGAGGATGACGGCGCCGTCCTCCTCGCGGACGTACGACTTAAGCCCGTCGGAGAGGAAGTCGGAGGTGCGGGAGAAGGCGAGCACGGCGGCGGCGCCCTGCAGGATGGAGACCACGACGGTGGCAGACATGTGGACGGTGTAGCAGCGGCCGCGGGGCGGGTCGGGCGCGGCGATCACGGCGCACCCGGCGACGGCGGCCGCCACGGTGAGCGCGTGGAGGAGGATGAGGAGGAAGCCGTCGACGGAGGGGACCAGGCGGAGGGAGAGCGTGAGGAAGCCACACCCGGAGGCGCAGCCCAGGATGAGGTAGTTGGAGACGAGGAACGCGCGGCGCGCGCGGCGGTGCTGCGGGGACGCGGAGTCCCTCGCCGGGGGAGCGATCACCGACAGGCCGCCCATGGTGGTCTCTGGCGCGCGGGGACGGCGGCGACTTGGGAGGACGAGGGAGCGAAGAGGGAGGGGTGGAGACGCGAGAAGAGTGAGAGGGGAGGGCAGTGGAGTGAGGTGAGGAGGATGGCAATGGCGGAGAGGTTTAAATGGGGGTGGGGGGATTGGATTCGACCGTTTGAGGAGGAAGACGGGGACGGCCGTCGGGCGCAATGCAACGCTCGCAACGGCTAGTTTGGAAAGCAAGTCCGGCTGAAAGGGAGCGGGCGGCCGTTGGAGCCTGGAGGCGCGCGGCCAGGCTGGCTCTACCGTGGCGCGGACTGGACTGTGCCGGGCCCGCGTGTCGGTAGCGACGCCTCGCAGCGGGGAATCTTCCCGTTGCTTGCGACTTGGCATTGGAGAGCTTCTAGTGGCCGCATCGGAACAGAAGCTTCCCTTGAGCCGGATGTGACTTGAGCTAAACAAAATATCTTTACCTATTTCTCTTTGCTTTTTTTTTTGTCCGTCCTGACACGTGGGTCCCATCTGATCCGTCAAATCAAACTCTAACTAGAACTCCAACTCTCAATATTGGTTTCCGTATCGGGGTAGAGTTATAGAACCCATCAATCTTTATCTCTGCATATATCTTTACTCTTTGTCTTGCATAAAAAAATTCGGAACACTAATCGGTATTGCTGCGCGGAAGACAAAATACTACTGCGTTGGACGTGTTTTCTTTGCCTGCAAAAAGAGCCTACGATCAATCTCGACCGGCTCGGCTTGTTTTACAGAGAGAACATCCGCCCCACGGGATCTGTGTATTTTTAATTGGCCACAGAAACCCTATTTTACAACCTTCTTCAAGGCTTCAAATTGCACGCCGCCATGGATGCTTCTTCCATTGTAAGCTACAACGGCCAGATGAAGCCATGCATGAGGAAGCAAAAGCCTATCGTGCTTGCTCTTGCTGCCCTCTCATATATCAGCTGTTATGGGGGACCAAAAAATCGGTTCATTTAATGGTCCAGCGGCCCGTACACGATTGACGCAATTTCACGCGATGCTTTGAGTTGTTCGGCCGAATGCACAGGTGCACCAGCACCACACGCACGGCAACATGGGAGAAAGCACGCAGCAGGCGAGCCGCTGTCCGTGGACGGAGGAGGCATGCACCAGCGCATGAAGACGCCTTGCCGGCATGGTGCGCAAATACTGTATAATGCAAGAAGGCGTCCTGGTGGAAGACTGGGGTCTACTATGCATGCTGTGGCGTGGGCACTCAGCTGGCAGTGGAACTGGAAGCGATTTGACTTTGACACAGCTACAACTACAAGGAGCAACAGTAATCAGCGTGGGCACTCTCTCTGATGGCGCGGCATTCTTCGCGCATGGCCTACAATGAGCACCGGAATTGGATGCAGTTCGAGTTTGACAACTACAAGGAGCATCTGAGACCACTACGAGTGATTATATTTTTATTTTCCATCACATGGCATTCGCCTCCAATGAGCCTAGGGTTCTGCAATTTGCATTAAACTTGGATCGTGCGCCATGCCCGCTAGGGATTTCAGGATTGAATTGCTATGCCGTGGCAATTGTTCGGGTACGATGAGGTGTCACGCAAGGATCTTGTTCAAATGTATAACACCTCGTGAAGGCAATTGTTGGGGTACGATGAGCCGGTCCCAGAACTTTGATTTTGAACCTTACTTGTTGTTTAGCTATGAACTCGCCATAGCTTAACTTGCAGCCCTATTCCTGTTCTGCTTCTGCTTTGGTCAAGCGAAAAGCATTAACCATGATTTGCTTGCTCATGTTCTTTACCCTATTCTCTTCCCATTTTTTTCTCATCTATTAAATGGATGCTCACCGGTTGTGTGTATTATCATATATATATATATACATATGTCGTATTATTATCTTAGTTTTTAGTACATTTAACATCTCACCCGTAGCAACGCACGGACACATTTGCTAGTTAATAATAATCCTCGTTGCTCAATTTTTATCTTAACTGGTGGGGATCCAAAGCGGTGAGCAGTTGAGCACGGATCATGCGATTCGCGTTAGCGTCTTAGCGGTCGACATGGGCCGATGTGATTAATGCGTTGGGCCTAGTTTCCGCACAAATCAAAGCATCCTCATCTTGTGGACCATGGAAGTTAGATGGTAGGCCCAGAAAGAAATAACATCACGGCACAGCAAAAAACGAAACGATCTTCTCAAAAAAAACTCCAAAAAAACAAAACGACATCCATGTCTGAGCCCAGGTTCGAACTGGGGACCTTTAGTGTGTGAGACTAACGTGATAACCAACTACACCACCCAGACATTTTGAGTATAGCTGCAGCACGTGTATTTATTAGACGTGCGTTTTAACCAACCAGATATTACAAAGAGGTGCGTTTTAACCAATCTGACATTACAAAAACTATGTAACTGAAAAGGCCACAAGTATAGAGACAGGCCTTGGACTTTAAAAGGAGCGATAAATTTTATAGAGTAAATAGTTATTGGGACGGTGTGCAATTTATAGGTCGTGATGGGAGCTCAAATGCCGGATGGTACGAGTGTACGACACATTGTGTGATGTCAGTGGCAGAAGAAGTTTAAGGTGAATCAACAAGCATAATAAATAGACCAACAGAGCAAAGAAAAAAAGCCACCTGCTACTGACATCAAGTTTTATCCAAGAGCATCCCGTACAGGTTTGCCATTGCCTACAATACGGGCATGAATAAAGCACACGCACAAGGGCAAGTTCAAGTGCACCCCTTACAGGTTTGCCGTTGCCTTGAATACGGGCATGGTTAAATTTGTAACACAAAATTCAAATGCACAAGGGCAAGTTCAAATGCAACCCTTGCCTTTGCTACTGACAAATTCGTAGCTTCTTGCAAAGCACCAACAACGAGCACACGCTTCCTCGCCGAGGCTGCTGGAAAGTCTGGTATCATATTCAAAACGAATAACTGAAACTGATACGACTGACAGCTCAGTTGAAGTCTGAAGATAAATACAGTTCGAATTCTCAATGTTCCAAATACTGGCAACCTCTAAGGTACAACATTTCAACAGTGACACGGGCGTTGCTTACACACCTGCAGGACGCCACATGGTTTTACCAAATCCTCTTAACTGTTGGAAACTCTCTTGAGGACACAATCATGGTAACTGATTCACTCGACCTTGGGAAGCAACCTGTATTGAATGATACATCCAGACCCACCAATGCATGGTTCAAAAATGAAAACGGAGTCGCGGATACAGTATCTACTTCTTTACTTCCCAAAAAATTTAGAGAGGCGCACTGGACCTGCGCCCTCACTATCACTGTCCCTGCGCTTGGACCTTGACCGGTGCTTCTTATCCTTTTTTGTTCGCTTTGATCTCGACCGTGATCTGGACTTCCTTGAACCCCTATCCTCGTCATCGCTGCTTGATGGTTCTGATGATGAGCTGGAGCTCGACTCTGATGAACTTCTGTGCTGTTATAAATGTAGATGTGAGGGCACCACAAACAAATTCAAATAATCCCAGTAAGTGAATGTACTGGTGAGGCTCATTTTAGTAGGATCTTTGGTGTCATTTTGTTAGACCAGCTCTTCTACAGGATTGACTAAAGCTGGCATTAAAGTTCATAAATCCGATGCACCTAGAATAGAAATATCAAACTTATAGAATAATTGCATTAAGGAAAAATCCCAACAGCGATCTCCACAAGTAAGCAGGTCAGAAGCTTACCTTTCTCCTCTTTTTGCTTCTTTTCTTTGCATCTTTATCCTTCTTCTCTGTTTTCAAAAATTCTTTATCAGAAGAACCATTTGACAAACACAATATATTTGTGGTAGGCAAGCGATGGAAATACTAACTAAGACCTAACATTGCAGGAAGTATCATTCGACAGGTCGCAGTAGCCATTTACCTTTCTTGGAAGATGACGATTTCGAGTTTGAACTTGAGTGATTTCTTCCATTGGCTAGCTTCTGGGCTCTTTCAGCATCTAGTTGAGCTCTATACTCTCTCATCATTTTATCTTTGTCAGCCTCCATCTCACCCCTTTTCATTTCCTCTTCCTAAAAGGGAACAAGAATAACAGAAACCTTTGGTAATTAACAATACAAGTAACCACAAATGCTCCTAACACTTATAGGCGCAATACAATTAATCTAAATGTGTAAAACCTGGAACTTGTTGCAATTAAATCCATGAACCATACAATTTCTTAAAGGGCTCTGTTTGGAATTACTATAAGGTTTGTCCATATAGATATTATGGTTAAGACTTAAGTCTGACTCAAAATCTGCATTATCTGAGCCAATTTTACACGCCAAAAACAAGGAACATGACATGATAGAAAACTGCTAATTCGAGCACAGGGCTCATGAAAGTTGCACCTACCTATGAAAGTGTCTCACATATTAAAGTGTGATGAAAAAACTTGAAGTCTGCAGACCAAAAAAGAGGCAGCTGAAGAGTAGATGGCACAGGAAGAAACATGTACTAGACTACAAGCGCAAACTCCAGGTTGCTAAATCTCCGACTATACCAAGTGGTGCTTCATCTATTGCTTTTACTATATGAACTAGAAAGGAAATAGTTCCCTACCAGCATTAGTTGTGACAAGGCAAATTAGGACCACCAAGCGAAGACAAAACTGATTCAGTGCACGTCTAATACTAAATACTAGAGTACAATAACGTAAGCATGGTCTAAACATGTGAGTTCACTAAAGCTACTGCAAAGAAAGCGCTGCAGGCGTACCTTCTGCTTCTTCTTGAACTCCTCCCAGGTGACGGTGTGCGTCTTGTTGAGGCTGGCCAGGCGCGCCGCATGCCACTCTGGAGAATGAAATGAACCGTCCGTCTGCGACGGCCCTCGTTAGCCAAAGTTCTTTATTTTTTTAGGAGTGCGTTAGCAAAAAATTCCCCAACCACCAGCAACCAATATATACTCTATCACATATTAGCATACTAATAGGGCGGGAGAAATCATCGGATCAGGATGGACTGCAAGTCTGGAACTCGGTAGGGCGTATGAGAATCGGAGATCTGCGAGGGGTGGGGGGGGACAGGGTAGGAAGGGGACCGACCATGCCGTCTTCGGGGGCGTCCGCGGCGCCGGGCGCGCCGGACGAGGAGCCCAGCCGCGACCGCTGCATCGCCTTGTACGCCTGGTTCTTCCCCATCTCTCCCTCGCCGCCGGTCCCGGCGAGCCCAGATTGGAATCGGAAGGGGAAGGAGCCGGGGAACGGAGATCCCTTTTCGCTCTGGAGTAGTCTGGAGTCTGGTCGGGTGCGCGTCTCTGCCTGCCGTGGGTTAATGACGGATGGTGGTGATGTATGTATGGTGGTTGATAACTGATAAGGAGGGGCCATGGTCCGTGGACATGGGAAGGAGAGGGCTTCATCTTTTTCGTGACCAGGTGATTTACAGGATGTATCCCAGTCGCTGAAAATTCCGTGTATAAAAGCGCTTCGAAATATTATACCCTGTGCAATTCTGACTAGAATTCTAGAAACAAATGTTTTTATCATTTTTGTAGGTATTCCTTCTGTCTCTAAATATAAGCACCTGGAAGCAAAAAAATATCTCTATACATAAACAAATTTAGAAATGAGTAAAATACATGTGTGGTCCTCGAACTTGTTTCGATATGTCATCTACAGCAAGACCCTGACTCTCAAAATGCATATTGAGATCCCATATTTATCTGTAGGTGTCATTCGGGTCCCTAAACTCTCAAGATGCATATCTGGAGTGCTGAACTTACCTCATTGTGTCATTTGGGTCCCTAAACTCTCAAAGTGAATTCATATCCATAAAAATCACTATTAATTAATTGTTAACTGTATTCAAAATGACTGATTATTGAACTATTTTTAGCCGATTCATTTAGAAACCTTACCACTAAACCATTTTAATTCTAAATTAGCTGTTTTTTAATCATACTCATCATGGGTTAATCAAGACCATTGGATCGTTCAAAATCAACGATTTTCTCATTTAATATGAAAATATCTATGCTAATCTGAAATATTGGCGCTGCGAGAACAAGCCATGGATGGGAACTAAGGTGTCGTGTGGACCAACTGACCGACACCTTTTTAATGCAGCCACCAAGATGACCATTAGAAATGGGGCCACGATGTTGTTTTGGAATTCTGCATGGCTTGAGGGAGGAACATCCCCGCGAGACATAGCACCCGGGATCTTTGCGGCCTGCAAAAGAAAATCCTTCGCAGTACAACAGGCGCTACACAACGATGCTTGAATAAATGCCATCAGGATCACCGATATGATCACAACGCAACATATGGCTGAGTTCGTCGCTCCGTGGAAAAGGTTCAATAGGTACATTTGGATGAAAATATGCCAGATCAGATTCATTGGAGGCTCACCTGAAATGGAGAGTACTCGACCAAATCGGCATACATGGCACAATTCATTGGGTCGATGGACACAAACCTTTATACGCTCATCTGGAGGACATGGGCACCGCCAAAGTGCAAGTTTATTATGGACATCAGATCGATTGGAGAAAAGGGGATGGCCAAACCAGCACGTGTGCCCGCTTTGCCACACGACGAATGAGTCGGCGCTCCATCTGTTTGTGCGGTGCCGCTACATCACCAAAATTTGGAAGGCAGTCAGAAAATGGACAGAGGGCTGCTTCCATGATGTTGCGGGATGAGAACGATTCCACGATGTCTCCCATTGGTGGTGCATGATTGGCAAAACTACCGTATGCCAATCCGTGCGGTGCGGTCTTTGATTATCCTTGTCGCTTGGGAACTTTGAAACGAGCACAACGCGAGAATTTTCAGGAGAAAATACACCTCTTTTGAAGGGCTGCTAGCGAGGATCAAAGAGGAGGCAATTTTATGGTGTGCTGCTGGAGCAAAAAGACACAGAGAGATCACTACAGGAGCCCTTGCTTGAGCTCCTGGCTTTCGTTCCTTTTATTTTTTTATATTTTTTTCTTATAAAGTTTTACAAACTCTTCTCTATCAATACATGCTAGACAGTAATGTCGACTATTTCAAAAAAAAAAAACAGTGCCACAACAGAAGTTGCAATCCATGACTCCCAGGTGATGAGCTCATGGGCATAGATTAGAGCCAAGGTCAAATAGATCCAGAAGTGCAAGTCAAAGAGTAAATCATGAATGTAGATTTGCCTCAGCCCTCAGGTGCATGCAGTGCTAGGTCTCACCCAAAAAAAAAAACCAAAAAAAAAACTCTCCACATTGTCAACCTGCTACAGAGTCGGTCAAAAGAGCGCACAACATTTAAATGTCAACAGCAGCTTGAATATGTAGCAATGTAAAGGGAATACAGATTAGTAGCTCTCTGGTAACGAACAAACAAAAGAGAAGCGAAAACAAATAAATAGTGTACTTGGGTTTGAAGTAGGGTATACTGTATACGTCGTGTTTTTTTACAAAAGTTCGAGGGAAGAGATGTTAATTTGGCACCGTACCTGCCAACTAGAGAAATAAGCTTTCCCCATCTGAGAGGTCGGAGTACGTTGAATCTCAAACAGTAGCTCGATCCAAAAAGGCTAGGAACTTCAGTTCACCAAGTCACTAGAGCTCCCGCGGCAGCTCACCTCGGCGTAGCCCGCTGCTGGGCTCCAGGACTCCAAGAAAAGGAGAACGGGATCGGGCGGACCCAGCATACAACGAGTGAGGGCACAACCCGCTGCTTAAAACTTGGAAACGCAAGGTAACGATACACTGCTTTACTATAGCAGACACTGCAGCTTACATGGCAGGCTGCCACTCATCGGTTGGCCTAAGTCGGCCCCTGGGGTCGGCCACATTAGTCAGAGAGAGGAGAGTGAAATAAATGGTAAAAGTCGAAGGTTTAATTGGCACTGACCCGACACAGGAGCGCGATGTGTCGGTGTGCACATTAGCCGGGGGGGACTGAAATTTTTGCAAAATGGCCCTTTACTCGAAAGATTTTGACATTTGGACCCCTGGAGGAAAGAATTGCGGAAATGGACCCTTAGGTCGGCGCCAGGAAACCAGCGCGCGGCCGCCAGCCCCCCAGCGCCCCCATTCGTCTCGGCCGAACAGAGGCCGACTCCGACTCCCAGCCGCGCCTCCACCGCCCCCTTGCCAAATCCGGCCGGCGGCGGGCCCCACCTCGCCGGCGGCGGCCGCCCGGACGACGGGGAAGGTGAGGTCCCTCTCCTCTCTTGTTTTCTTTCCATTTCATTGGTTGTGTAGTGCCCAATCTAGGGTTTAGGGTTTGGGTATGAATTCGTTTGATCTATGATTTTCGTGGATAATATGTTGTAATAGATGTTTAGATGGACAATGTGGGTATGTGTAGAAGTTTCCCTAATAGTTTAGCCATTTGTTGAGCTTGAATTGATGTATTTCATGGTTTTGGCCCAAAAATGCATCGAAATGCTCAATGATTTGGTGTTGTCTTTGATGAAATAGATGGATAAACTAGTGACATTGCGCCATGGTGGAACCGTTGTGACCAATCGTTTGGGGGATTTTGAATTTAAGAGGATGGAAGTGGTTTCTTTGTTTTTCAATGCTAGGCCATCTTATGATTTGCTTGTGAGTCGAATAAAGGATAGTTTGCAATGGTCAGATGTTGGAGCTGCAGTTTTATTGGAAGGGGTGATTGATGTTGGGTTAAATGGAAGAAATAATAAGCGGTTGATACCCATTGGTGGTGAGGAGGATTGGCAGAATTATGTAACTCTTGTGATGAACACTGAAGTGAGAGCATTGGACTTAATTGTGCGGAACGTGGTGAGGCAGTCCTCCGCCGCTAGGGCTACATTGACCGCTCCTGGTCCTTCTGAAGTTGTCATGACTCAAGATGAGGAAGAGGATGATGATATGGGAGGCAGTGGTTTTGCTAATGATGAAAGGGGAGATGAATATTTGGGAGGTGGTGGCTTTGCTGACGATGAAAGGGGAGATAACTCATATTCTGAATCCGATGATAAAAGGGATGGTAATTGTGACATATAAGGTGGTCATGAAGATATGGAAGAATCTTTGCCAATAGTCGAGCCACCTACGGCTGCCTTTGAAGTTTGTGAGATGGGTCGGGCTTCGAATCGTGTCAATGTTCGCTTTAGTGGCGATGACGAGACATATGAGACTGCACGGGCTGTGGATTCTGAGGATGACCGTGAAATGCCTCCTTTGTCACCACGCACTGTTCAATTTATGAGGCAGTTTCTTCCAGACCGGGACCCTCTTGTGCCTGATATCTGTGACCTACGTGATTCACACAGAGCCGTAGCTGATGGCGGGGTGTTTGAACCCGTCATTCCTTGTCCAGAGTCTGGGTCAATGATTCAGAAGGGACATGTGTTTCCGGATATTGATGCACTGAAGTTGTGGATGAAGGAGTATGTTGTAGTGCATAACAGGCCTCACCGTGTCAAGAACTCGCAAGCCCAGAGGCGGTACACCCTTATGTGCGAGGATAGAAACTATTTATGGAAAGTTTGTGCTAGGAAGGTCAAATACTCGACACAGTTCAAAATCACAAGTGTTGTTGGTCCGCATACTTGTGGTTCTGCAGTACCTGACCAGAAGCATCGTCAGTTGACTTCGAAATTCATAGCGACACGCATATTGCCTGTTGTGAAGCTGCAGCCTCAGTTGCCTATTCGTGCTGTGATTGGGCTTGTGAATTTGAAGTGGAAGTACAGAATCAAGTACGGCAAGGCATGGAGGGCTCATCAAAGGGCTTTGAGGATGATATATGGATCTTGGGAGGAGGCCTACGAGCGGTTGCCTGTGTTGTTCAATGCAATTAAAGCGGCGAATCCAGGTATGCACTATGAGTATGCCCCTGTTCCAAACGTCATGAAAGACGGACGACAGATTTTTCAGCGTGCCTTTTGGTGCTTTGGCCAGTGTGTGGAGGCATTCAGGCATTGCCGACCAGTTTTTTCGATCGATGGCACTTTCTTGACAGGCAAGTATACGGGCACACTACTCATTGCAATTGGGATTGATGCGGACAATCATCTCCTTCCTATGGCATTTGGTTAGGTTGAGAAAGAGAACAAAGGTAGTTGGTCTTGGTTTCTAAGGCTAGTTCGCATTCATGTGGTAGGTCCTGGGAGGCCGATTTGTGTGTTGTCAGACAGGCACGCCGGAATCCTGAACGCCGTTACTGAAACAATTCCAGGACATTCACAGGTGGTGCATAGATGGTGTACTCGCCATCTTGCTGACAACTTGATGAAGAAGGATCATGTCAAGAAAAATTTTGAGCTCTTTGAGAAAACAGCTAGGCAGCTCACGGAGAAGTCATTTGAGGAGCAATTGGAGAAGTTGAAAACAAAAACAAATGCAGAAGGGCGTGATTGGCTCCGTGACTTGCTGGGTGACGTTGAGAAATGGTCCAGGGCACATGATGGTGGGTGGAGGTATTCGTTCCAAACAAGCAACATGGCCGAGTGTTTCAATGCTTTGCTAAAAGGGTCACGACAGTTGCCAGTTACCGCCATAGTTGTATTTACGTTTTACAAGTGTGTAGAATGGTTTGCATTGCATGAGCAGAAGGCGAGGACTCTGTTGAGCAAGGGAGAAACATTGTCACCAAAATCCAAAGAATATCTCGACAATGCCAAGCTAGCAGCAAACGACCTTCAGTGCATGGTATTTGACCACCAATTGGGGACATATGAGGTTGCCGAGCCTTCTGGGATCAATGAGGCTGGTGAGGTTAGAGAGGGACAGAAGCACATCGTGGTGATAAATGCCAATACCTGCACTTGTCGACGGCCACAGCAATTTCATTTCCCTTGTTCGCACATGGTCGCGGCTTGCAGGGCACGTCGGGTGTCTATAGAGTCAAAGATTCCTACAGTTTTCTCCGCCCAGGCTTACTTGGACACTTGGTCTCCTCGCTTTGTGCCCTTCCGTGACGAGAGTGAGTGGCCACCCTACGACGGTCCAAAGTACGTGGTCGACGATGCCCTTAGGTGGCCGACGAAGGGATCACGTAAACGAACGAGGTACAAGATGCAAATGGATAGGATTCCTGGCAAGTCTCGTAGGGGCAAAGGTAATCCGTTTGTAGTTGACCCCATGGAGACGCATTGCGGAAGATGTGGTGAGCTCGGTCACAACTCGAGGACTTGTGAGCGTCGCTAGGTTAGAGTTGTTTCAAAATTCTATGTCATATTCACTTCAATTAAATTGTAAGTAATCTTGTCATATTTACTAATCATGTACTTTTTTAATGTGTGCAGGATGGCGGCGCAGTACCGCCTGCTTGACGAGCACTACGACGCGAGCCACCGTGCTAGGCACATCGCGGAGAACCCGGACCTGGTAAGATTTTTCTTTCCCAAAGTTTATCACGGTTCTAAAATGTAATTGCCAAGTTTATTTTGTTACTACATTATTCGTTTACTACATTACTAATCCATATCTACCTTTTTAAAAATAGTTCTCATGTTTGCAATAACCAATGATATACCAGTTTTGCAATTTACAATAAGACTTAGATTTACTACTAAAGAAATTGTCCTATTTGCTTTTTGCATCTTGGAAAATGCACATGATACAGATTGATAAATTGCCCTATTTGCTTTTTGCATCTCAAAAATTAGCATATGGTTTTGTATACATGACAGTGTATCTGACAACTTCATTGTTTCTATCTTGTTTTAGGCTCTTCCGATCCTTCGCCCTCGAACCCATGAGGGCATCGCAGTCATCAACTACGACCCCCGTTACGCGCCTCTCCTTCAGCGTGCTGGCCTCCACGTGATCTCCAACATTGTTAGGAGAGGCTTGCCGACTTTCAACGCCACAGCACTCACTGCCTTGATCGACAGGTCAGCACTGCCCCACTCGGACCTTTCGAACGGCGTTTCCTATTACTTGTGTCTAACATTTGCTTCACATTTTTTGTAGGTGGAGGCCAGAGACTCACACCTTCCACCTGTCCTGTGGTGAGATGACAGTGACGCTGCAGGATACAACGATGCTTTTGGGCTTGGCGATCAGAGGCCGTGCAGTTTGTGGGTCTGCAGTTTCCGCTGGGTGGAGGGACCGAGTTCAGGCTTTCTTGGGCGACGCACCACCGGCACCAGTAGCGGGGGACGACGGCCAGGCACCGAGACGTACTCGGGTTTTGGGCATCCCGTTACGTTGGCTCAGAGGCACTTTCGCAGTGTGCCCTCCAGAGGCCGACGAGCAGACAGTCACCTACTACTGCCGTGCCTGGGTACTCAACCTATTTGGGTCAGTTCTGTTTCCAGATGCCACAGGGGATTCTGTTTCTTGGATGTACCTACACTGCCTACAGGACTGGGACGACGCAGGGACTTACAGCTGGGGTTCAGCAGTTCTAGCTTTTCTGTACAGGCAGTTGTGCGAGGCTTGTCGTCGTCAGTCTCAGTCCTCTAGTGTTGGTGGTTGCACCCTACTCCTACAGCTGTGGATGTGGTCAAGGCTACCGTGGGGAGGCCACAGGTGTTGCAGCCTCGTGTTTGGGACGTGGCGGGGGCAGACCACGCGCCTACTGTCGCGTATCTTTGGGACCAGGTCAGTGCCCCCTACGCGACGACTTGGAGGGCCTACCTCGACTTTCAGAACGAGCTGGACGCACTCGTCCCTTCCACGGTAAGATATTAACCTCTTCTTTTTCGGCATAATGGAATGGTCAAATGGTTGTACCTTGTGTAACTATCATATTATTTGTGCCCAACAGGTTGTATGGGATCCATACAATACGCAGGAGGTCCTGGCGATGCCACTCAACCCGATGTGTAGGCGCGACCAAGTCCTTTGGAGGTTGCGGTGCCCTTTGATTTGTTTCTACGC
>CM014276.1:47370273-47424656 GCA_004135705.1 Alloteropsis semialata | reverse complement strand
GCAAGAAGCTCGGAGATCAAGATAAACTAGCCGGAATTATAGGGAAAGATATCTGTAATCGTTATAGGATCGAATCCTTGTATTTTGGGTAGGTTACGATCTCTAGCCGACTTGTAACTCAAGGCAGCCGGACTATATAAGGCGCCTTGAGACCCCCCTCCAGAGCATCAACATCTACGCTACAACCCACGGTCATACAACCCTAGGACAGAACCCAACTACGGAGATCCTTCCAGGAACTTCATACACAGCAATACAATCGCCGCCAACACAGGACGTAGGGTGTTACGTCATCTCGACGGCCCGAACCTGTTCAATCCTTGCGTCTTGTGTTACCATCGACTTCTGATCCTCGATCTGTCCCTCATCAAATCAACCACGTAGGCTACCCTGTGTGGACTGCCGGGTCCAAACATCCGACAAACAGCATACCTAAAACTGGAGACCTATATTCTAGATACAAGATACTGACGAATGGGATCCGCGTGTCAGTGCCCCTCTCCTTCCTTGTCCATTCTCCTCTCAGGAGGGAAATAGGTATCCATTTGGATTGCTATATTTTGGTTCAGGAGAGAGAAATTTAGGTTGAGACCTAAAAATTTTAGGTATAGGTATTCATATAGGTATGCTGTTGGAGCAAATTTTTGTTGGTTTTTAGGTATTTTGTCAGTTTTTAGGTATAGGTATCATGTTTAGGTATGCTGTTGGAGATGCTTAAGGTGAGGCCACGGGGTTGGGAGGGGCAGCGCACCCCCTCCTCCCCCCCCCCGGCGGCCCGGGCGCCGCGAGATTACCACCGAAAAATTTAAAATCCATAAAATGTTGAAAAAATATCCATTGCAAATCACGTAGAACGGATTGTGTAACCTTTTACTAACTAAAGCCGAGCCTTTTTTTCTGAAATAAAAACTTCCTATAAACAGATTAGCTTTTTATCCGGTGTTTCTTTTTTTTTTAAAAAAATGAAATATGTACCGCAGAGTACAGACTCAAGCTTATTAGTTCACTTTGCAACTTTATTAGGAGGATTTATCTTCTTCTCTTTCACTTGAAAACTTCTAATGAACGTGCTCGAGGTTTCTAAGAACTTCTACCTTTCCGTGGCGTCCACTTCGTTACATATTGGATAGGATGCCCGCAGTGGTGGATCCATGACTAAAATTCACCTGTGGCGAATCTATGGTGAATCTATCACTACCGGATATAACGTACTAAAAATAAGTATACACACAAGATAATTGGGACCGGTGATAAAAATATATACATAGAAAATTAGAGTATTCTCAAAATAGTAATTAAGTGATCAAAAATTGAATCATATCACAAGTTCTATTCTACAACAATTACCAACTCCAATGAATACAGTCCACTAATCTTTTCCGTTTCTCCTATATGATTCGCTTGAGCAGCTTGCCTTTGGCGGAACTATGCTCTTTTCTGGCTCCCTGAAGCTGGCAAGCAGCGGGGCTTTAGCTAACGTCATGGTACTAGGCAAAAACTGACTACTATTCTGTACGGATTGAGTCCTCATTAATGACTTCTCTATTGAACAAACATTGTTAGGCTTGGGCCATTATTGGGCTTTAACAAAACGTCATGTCCTACGGGCCGCCTGAGAGAAGTTGAGGCCAACTGAGAGTTAGATTAGGTGTAGGCCTGTAGGTATTATCTACAGAAATTAGCCAGGTCCTTTGGAACAACCAGTACAATATATAGGGCCTCGCCGGTTGGCAGGTATGGCCGACGCCATAGCTCGCCATATTGGTAGATCCGCCCCTGGATGCCCGTGCCCTCATGTACAGTAGTACATACAAAAAAAAGAAAAAAAGAAAAAGAAAACCTAATGGGGTGCGAGGTCGTGCTGACTCGGCAGGCAAACAGTATCATTTTCGTGCACTTTCCCCACGCTCCCGTCTTAGGCCCTGTTTAGTTCAAATGGCAAGTTGCAAATTTGCCATTTTTCACTATTCATCAAAGGGAATCTTACATGCATGGAGTATTAAACGTGTGTTAATGACAAAACCCATTCCATAACCCCCGGTAACTTTTCGAGACGAATCTAATGAGCCTAATTTGGCCATGATTAGACAACGTCGTGCTACAGTAACAATCTCTAATGACGGATTAATTAGGCTTAATAGATTCGTCTCGCGATTTCCCGTCCATCCGTGTATTTAGTTTTATAATTAGATCATGTTTAGTCCTCCTAATCTTCAATTTAGTTTTGCTACAGTAAACGGTAACTTTTTTTGCCAAATTTAAAGGCCAACTAAACAGGCCCTTACTCTAATGCTCAGGCTCAGTCCATCAGCCATCTGAGGCTCTGAGCAGATCAGAGCAGTCCAAACCCCCTGTTTACTTTCATAAGTTTTTCCTATTCATCACTATTCATCAAATGTTAGGATACTAATTAAGGATATTAAACGTAGATTAATGATAGATTAATTAGGCTTAATAGATTCGTCTCGCGATTTCCCATCCATCCGTGTAATTAGTTTTATAATTAGATCATGTTTAGTCCTCCTAATCTTCGAATTAGAATTGCTACAGTAAATTTCCTAAGCTTATCTTGCAGATTTAAACATGGCCTGGCACCCAGCCATGGATCCTCCAATCGAGCAGCAGCAACAATGAATGCCCGCCTCCTGCTTCCTCCCTTGTCCAGATCCCTCTGTTATTTGAGTGAGGCCTCGTTTGGTTTTTCAGTCTAGCACCTAGCACGGAGGGAATCTTTCTTGTATGGAGTACTAAATGAAGTCTATTTGCAAAACCTCTTCACGGATGAGCGTAACTTTTCGAGACGAATCTAATGAGCCTAATTAATCAATGATTGGCTACAGTGATGCTACAGTAACCATCCTCTAATTATCTTCTCATCATGCGGTCAAAGGCCTCATTAGATTCTTCAGGGTTCCTAGTGCAGGGGTTCTGGAGTTAGTTTTGTAAAATACCTTTATTTAATACCTTTAATTAGTGGTCAAAGTTGTGAACAGTTTCTAGCACTGGAAAACCAAACGGGGCCTGAATTCCCTCAATCCACTAAAATTTGTAGGAGTTTTTTCATTGCCATCGAAAATTTTCTGTTGTCTTCATTGCCACTCTTTCTAATTTCGTTTTCCCTCACTACCATTTCGTTAGATTTCAGTCCAATCTCTGTTTCTTCCTCGCTGCGGTGCTGCACCCATCTCTCCTTTCTCAGAAACACGAACAAGGAAGCTGTTGTTCCTCTTGTGGACATCTACCGGTCCACAGCTTAATCCAACTCAGCCATTTAGTCTCGTCTTCAACAGCTAGCAGCAGTTCCTTGCCTTCTCAACTCTCCTCTTCCACATGCAAACAAGCAGCCAACAGTGCCGGCGAGAAACTGCAACTCGAGCTGCCTCCTCCATCTGCAGGCCCTAAAGCAGCAAAGCAAGTAGAAGAGATTCTCACACACACTCGACTAGTTCACTTGCATTTGGATGAGAGCTTGGGGTGCATGGCGGTCTCGTTCACCCAGCTGCCTTGTTGCCGTAGTGGATGGGGCGGCATATGTGCATCAGTTCACGGAATCACGGGTAACAAACACACCGGATGGACGGGTGTTGAGCCGTTGGCCATGACCCACAGGCGGATTCCAGGCAGCAGTAGTAGCGTGCTGTTGCAGGTGACAATAGCTTGTCCTCCGGTTCCTCCGCGCGCGCTCGCCCCAGCACAACTCACGGCTACCCTGCGTGCCGTGTCTCGAGCTGCCGGCGAGGGAGCTGGAGATGTGCGCGGCGGCGGCGGCGGCATCGAGGGGCGGCAACAGAGCGGGTCGTGGCTGACGTGAGAGGGAGCTGGAGCGGAGCCACGGATAGGTCCAACGCGGCGGCGGCGGACGTGCAGCCGCTGTCCCGCGTCGTGAGCTCGACGAAGCTGCAGTGGATGGCAGGCTCGATGATGGCTCAACATCCCCGCTGCGCCACGAACCGGCGGCCGCAACCCCTTTCTCCGCGCGCCGCGCGTTCACGCCCTCCATCGTGAAATAGCCGGGCCTCCTAGGCTCATCGACAGCCCACATCGGTGAGCAAAAGGGACCGAACGGGCCGGACAGAGGAAGGATGGCGGAAGGCTCTTGTGGGCCTCACGTGTCAGCGAGTGCAACTTAACTGATTCTAATAGCAATGGCAGTGAAGGAAAGGGAAATTACAAAGAGTGTCAATGAAGGGAAGAGAAGATTTTCGATGGTAATGAAGGAACTCCCACAAATTCAAATGGCATTGGGGGAATTCGGTCCTGTTATTTCCCAATCGAAGCAGAAATCCTCGAAGTTGGAAGCGTGTCGGCGTGTTGCCCTTTCCGCCGAGCACGAGGGCTACGCTTGCCTGTCGTTCGGGCCTTGTATGCATCCATCGCCATGGCCGTCCCCCGGAGTACGACGACACCTACTGTCACCAGGCACCGAAGCCGCATATCTAAAGGTGGTAATGGTTAGTTAACTGAACCAAAACCAAACTACACCGTTACTCAATCACGTCGCCAGCTGAACCAAGCCGCCCCACTTCGCAAGCAGCAATAACTAAGCTGAACCGAAACATATTACATCAGCCCCAATCTAAACCAGTCTATGGTGAGAGTTGCCCTGCTGAAGGTGCATGTGCTCGCTGCTAGCTGTTGTTTCACGTCGGGGCGAACCAATTTGGCCCAAAGCTATCTCGGTCGTAAACCTAACCTAACTGAACCATTTATCTAAACCAATTATTTTTCACTGAACCAATCTTAACCACGTCAAAATCCAAACCAAAATAACTGGTTCAAACTGAACCATTACCTCGGAGTCCAATCCTCCCCGCGGTTCGGTGCTCGACGCCGAGCGGACCCGCGCCGGGCCGGGGAAACCGGCGCCACGCCGCCAAGGCCAGCCAAAAGATCAGGTACGGCACCAGGCACCACCCGCCGCCGACTTGGGCGGACCCAGGAAAGAATTTGAGAGAGGGCACCTCTAAAGAACAGCTAGATTGGTGAAGTTTTTACAGGATAAAATTTTGTTAATTAGCTTAGCTCCAAGATTTTGAGTGAGGGCATGTGCCCTCACTGAAGTGTACATGGGTCCGCCCCTGCCCTGGTCCTTTCCGTGCCTTTCCCCTGGTTGAGTGGGGGTTTCCGGTTAAGGCCGCGACGCGGCCGAACTTGCCATTATGGCTATCTACATATTCAAGCATCCTGCTTAATATTCTGAGTAATTCAAGAAATCCAATGCACCGTTTAAAAAAAAGAAAACTAATGCAAGACACATTTGCATCACTACGAGGTATGGAAAGGAAGGACAAGCTAACATTGCAATCGCATCCAAGCTGCAGCGGGGCCTAGAGGGAGACAGAGTGCAAGGAAAGAGAGATAAAGCAGGAGAGGAAGTGCAGAGGGAGCGGGGACGGGGAGAAGAAAGTCACAGTGAGTGAGGACTGGGGGAGTTGCCATAGCGGATGACCACCACGTCCACCAGCAGCAGCGTTGGGTTCGTCAGGACACGGGTTACCTTCTTCGCTCCATGAAGGAGTTGATTGTAGTCTATGAGGATGCCACAGGCTACTCGGATGAGACTTCGCAATAAGTTAGACACTCGAATTCCCGTGAAATTCTCCATATCTGTTGTATGCTCAAGGGCGAAGCCCAGTAAGCACCCGTGGGTGCAGATGCACCCCCCTCAAAAAAGAATATTAGTGGTTACCTCCAGATTTCAGCCTTCTTAGCACCCCTAGGTCCAATATACTGCACCCCCTAGACCCAGTCAGGGTGCATTTGGTTGGACTTTTGGCTGTGGCTTTTGCTTACAAAAGCCAAAAACTGAACTAAAGGGGTCAAAAGCCCATAGATGCTTTTGCCAAAGCCAACTTTTGTCTAGTGTAAATCCAAAAGCACCTCATCTCCCTGCTTTTGCTGGCTTTTGGGTCCAGAAATTACCCATCTGCCACTCGTTTTCTTTTTTTCCTCCTGTCCGCTCGCATCTTCCTCTTGTAGTCCCAAAAGCCACAACTGTTCCACCAAACGGCTTTTGGACAGCCCACGGCTCACAGCTACTTTCTCACAGCCCACAGCTCACAGCTGCTTTTTCAAAAGCTATAGCTCAACCAAACATACCCTGAGCTGCTTTGTGATTCAATTATTTAACCAAATGACTTGTGATTCAATTGTTACTTTATAAGGAGAGAAAGATGCAATGGAAATAAATACATTACCTTTAATCTTTATCATCAAATCTATGACCTTGCATATTCATGAAGCAAAACCACATCCTCATTGGTAACTTTCATCATCTCTTCTTTCTCGACATAGCAAATAAGGCTATTGCTCATGTGTTCATCACCAATGTGAATGCGCAAATGTGTTCTCACAATCTTCATAGCTGAGAAACACCTCTCAACTGTAGCTGTAGCAACGGGCAACACTGGTACAAGCTTCAAAAGTCGATAAATCATTGGATAACTGTTGTGTTTTTTCCTAGTCTCTACCATTTTTTGAGAAAGCTCAGCAACAGTTTGAAGGTTGGAGAACCTATCATCATCTCTCACATCAGATATGTAGAGGCCAAGCTCATGGCTAAGGTCCCTCAAATCCCTAGAATCAAAATCATGTGGATAAATCTTTGCTAGGCTCATCGAATTTTCCATATTGAAATCCTGAAATGAGTCTCTTGGACTGTGAGGGCTGAGCAAAGAAGCAATTTAGAGCTTGTCTCATTGAAGCAACTATCAAGTTCTTGAATTAGCCAATCAACAACATCATTAAAACAATCTACTTGATAGTAATGCTTGTTTGTAATTTCAGATTTGTGCCTCCGCCTCTTGGGATCAATATATTGATCTTCCATTTCTAATTTGTAAATATCATTCTTGTCACAAAATTCATACACATTGTCCAATATATCTGCCCATTTTTCTCTTCTTAGTTCCTCTAACTGGCATCTGGTTGCCTTCACACATTTAATGGCATTCACTATATCCTGATCTTTCCGTTGCAATGCTAATGACAAGGTATTTGTGATGGAAATCATAGTAAAAAAATCACTAATCCCTTTATGCTTTCTGACAATAGCCACAAGAACTAACTAGAGTTGGTGTGCAAAACAATGAACATAATAAGCTGAATTGTTTTCTCTCATGATCAGTGATTGCAAAGCATTGAACACACCTCGCATATTACTAGCACCATCATATCCTTGTCCTCTAACTTGTTTTAAGCTTAAATTAAGCTTAGCAAATAGTGCATCAATTAAAGACTTAAGATAGGAAGAAGTTGTTTCCGTCACATGAACAAGACCAACAAATCTCTCTTTCACAATTCCAGATTTACCTACATATCTCAAGATCACTGCCATTTGTTCTTTCCAAAAAAAAACATCTCTTGACTCATCTAGAAAGAAAAAACGTCACCCCCAATTTCTTCTAGAATTGACTAGTGGCTACTCACCCGCAGCGGAGGATAAGTCCCCACAGGAGCGAGGGGACGACTGGCCAGGAGTGCGATGTGATGGCCGGCGCTGGGGGCGTCTGCGAAGGGAGGTGTATGGCAACGCCTGGGATGGGACAACAAAAATGGCAGAAGCGATACGACGATTATTGGGATGATTCGCAGCCGGGGTCGGAACTCGGAAGGACGGTGAGCAGCACGGCGACAGTAGGGAAGGCGTGCGGCGGCGCTGAGGTGTTCAGCGGTGGCGCGACGCGAGGCAGTGCCACGAGCGGAGGAGGACCGCCATGTCAGCTGCCGAATCGAACGGCCTGGAGGCACCGTTTTCTGGAGCGAGCAAATGGCCGCGGCGTGCGAAGAGGAGAGCTGCAGGGTGCCCGCGCGGGGGTGGGGGGCGGGGGGGGGGGGGGGGAGAGGAGATGGGGGTGGTTACGGACAGAGCGACACCAAATTGCGCGTGAAACCAAAATCTCACTCTCATTCAAATAGCATGAATTTAGCCAGGTACTACATATTTGATGCCTATACTTTTATTCAGACTATATAAGCCGACTAACTTATTATTTCCATTGTACAGCCGACTAACACAGAATTCCTCACCTAACGATTGGCAGCACCAGGACTAACTGTTCAGCAGGCTATGCTAACGGATGGCTTTCTCCGCAGCAGACAGTCAGGAACAAAAAGAATGACCGTCCTGCTTTGAGATCCTTTGCATGAAACTGCCAGGTGTGTGATGTGGGGTGTTCCCGGGAAAAAAAATAGACCGCCAAGTTCGTACAGCAAAGAATGCGCTTGTTATTGAGTTATTCCATATCATCGGGCCGTTTCTTCGTGCTCATTGTTTTCCTCTGTTTGTGATGCCAGCTTCACAATGTCTTCCACAAGGATATTCCCTTCTGTTAGGCATAAAAAAGAAGGTTTAGCAATATAGCAGAACAGGTTACGTAACATATGCTTTTCATCAGTATGATAGACAGGAATGTTGAATGGAAGCACCATTGTCTTTAGAAAGATTGCTGATAAGCTCTTGGACGCCTTCCGTTCCTATGGTATCTTTGAGATAATCTGCGGCTGCAGCTACCTCTTCAGGAGTCACCTTGCCATCACGGTCCCTTAAGAGAAATCAACATATCCATGGGTAAGAGAAATCAGATTGTGCACAATGTCGGCATGTAGTATGGTGGCTTTTAGTGCAAGTGTGACAACACATTATGAAAGGAACGATGTACGAGCATGAAATTTAGTTGTGTTACGCTAGTTATAAATTTGTAATGTGGATATATGATTGCAATGTTGCAGCTACTCGATCTTTTAAGACTAACCATCTTTGAATTCTAGCCTAGGTGTGTGCATCAAGGAGGCCAAATAGAAGTAAACTTCATCTCAGCCGTATAGTTTCTACTACTCATTGAATTTTAGCCTTTTTGTGCCACTTTCAATTATTTTTTACTAGAAAATCGTGATTCGACAAATATAGTCAAAAGGCTTCATCAGCAGCAAAGCATACTGAGTGATTCAAAAGAAAAATATGGCAAAAAGCCTAACCTATCCAGCAGCTGCCAGCGATTGCCAATCCGAGCGTCAACATCATCAATCTCCTTTTCCAACTTTTGAAGCATAGCATCAACCTGAAATGCAGAAAAAGGGAAATCACCTAGAAATAGCCTTGCTACATGACCAATATAAAATACTCAAAGCATAATATTATAATGGAGTGCGCATACTTTTCAGCATATACTTTGAAACATATAAAGTTACTAAGTTAGTCAACATTGACTAATAGTCGCATATCTTCTATATCAGTATAAAATATCTACTTGTTTTCTACCTGTTATGAAGTAATTTGCAGCAACTACTTGCTGGTACAGAGATGCCCATTGGCGTTTATTACCTGAATCTAATTAAATCAGCAATGGTTTAATTTGATAAGTTGAAACATACTTCTTAAGGTGTTGAACATGATTGATTGCTGCCACCTGATGACAAATTTCTACCAATATGATGGAATTCTCCATGCAAACCAACAGTTCCTCTACTTTCAAGCTTTTCTGGTATCTGGGTATATCTAGCACAGTTATTAATACACATTTCTCTTGAAAATAAAGGATATTTCCGAGTATAAGTTCTAGGATCAACTTGTAAAGCTTTAGATGAAGAAGACAATTTCTTACCCTATCTATCAAAGCTGAAGAGACCTTTCCTCCCGCAGCTGCCTCCGCAGCATGGTCTGATTCCTCCCTGGCAGCCCTGTATGCTCTCCTGGCTTCTTCTTCATCATCTGTACCCTCCTTTGCAACCATGTTGTTATATAGCTCTATCTGTATTTCACATGAATGTGGATCCAACATTAATGCAAACAGACGGTGCATAAATACAGTGCAACTTCAAGGCTTACCTCCTTGTTGACAAGGCTTAAAAACTCTTGGCGCTCCTTGGTAACGGACTGCAAGATAGGAGAAGATAGTAAAGTTGAATGTTAATGCTTGTATTTTTTTTTCCTTGAAATGCAGGATTGGAACAGTAGTAACAAAGAAAGTGACTTTGATCATACAGAAGCAGATGCAAGCACAGCCAATGCTTGACTGATATTGCAAAGCTGTTCTTTCTTATCATGCTTTTTTACTTTCTTTAGTTCCTCTTCCTCCCTAGCAGTAGGCTCAGCCATTTCCTTCAGAGCCAAATCTTCTTCAATAGCCTTTGGCTCCTCCAGTTTTGCCTTGTCTTCTTTCTCTTGCCTTTTCTCCTCTTCCTGATTATTATTCAGTGTGCAAAAGTATCAATAGCAATTTACCGTTCACATGGTATTGAATTATCAGGTTATCACATAGTGGGATTCAGAGAAATAATATTACTCTGCTGATTCTTCAGCCAGAGGATATACGAAGAAGGATAGGTACTTACAAATAAAACTGGGCAACTGAAGAGCATACAAAAAGAATATATATACAACTTCAAGTCGGACAAGTATTTACATGGTGAACAACTTATGTCATTACTAAGCCTAAGAATTTAAGCAACTGCTAGATGAATAGTGATAGTGGTAAGAGACAGTAAACTCGTGATAAACTAAGTCAAGATATGCATTTCACTCAAAAGGACTTCCAAACAAACAACAAGCTGAATATTCATGGAGCAGGGAGTTTGGTGATACAGACAAGAAAGTAAGAATAACAATAGGTCTATTCAAGTAATGCCTACTAAAGAACAGTTTCATGTTTCCCCAAAAGTATTTACCATAAAGGAACAGTATGGCATCATTTATAATACTAGCCCCTGCATAAGAGTTGAGATTTGCAGCTTCCTCATGTAAGCATGGATTTGAGTGACTCATGTTTATATTACCTTGATAAGTTCTTCCTGCATCTCCAGAAATTCCAATTTTCTCTTCCTCTCAGAAACAGAATCTTCAGAAGGCAGTACAGTCCCAACTGTATCGACAACTTCATCTGGCAGAGAAGATAAGGTTGCTACAACAGCCTCCTCAGGTTTCATTCTCCCAGACACGGTAAAAGCTCTGAGGATTTTAACACAAGTGAGAATTTGAATAGAAGCAATATGCAAACAGGACATTTATCATCAAAATTACCTTGAAAGTATTAGAAGAGATGATGGCACAGAATGGTTGAGTGATAGATCCAACCAGTCTCTGAGCTGAACAGAAAGTTAACTGTTTAGAATAGCTAATTCTTACAGAGTAATACACATCAGATTGGTACATAGACTGATACCTTCTACCTTATCTCAAGGATTTAGCTCATTTTGTAGTCTCAAATTTTCAATGCACTATAAAATAATTTTAGCAAACAAAGCATTCGCCGAATAAGTTTATAGAGCATGGTACACCGTTTACTGTTCCTCACGATAGTGTCAGTTAGTTATAGAAAAAAAATTACAAGACATGGCCACAAGATGCATCTCATCAGGTGAATTGGAATATAGCACAAGAATTTTACGTAAAATACATGTGAAACATCACAAAGACTTAATTTTCGGTATTCAAGGTAATTAACAAACTAAACTAATAAAGTGTGGATAATTTTCGGTATTCAAGGTAATTAACAAACTAAACTAATAAAGTGTGGATACATGAACTAATGTTTTTTTATAGATCAAGGCTGGCTCATTCATTAACACAAATATTCAAACTTCACACATCCTGGATGTAATCAGGAACCCAATGTCGAAAGGTTGAGTAAGCAACGAACTCACTCACTAGATGAGCCACCTCATTAGCACTACGGCTTACATGAATCTGTGTCGAACCACCAAGGCACCAAAAATAATCACCGGCCATATTTTATTCATTTAAGACCCTGGCCTACATCAATACTGTCTCGTACTCTCAAAATATACTATGTCTCATAAAAAAAATCCAAGCAAGCATGGGTATTGGAATCGACTTGGAGTGGCTGCCAAAAAAAACAATCTCGAATGTCCAGTAGAAGTAGCACTGAGCAAACCTGTTGGCGCATCTCCTCAGTCGACAACAAACCAAGGTGACCACGTTCACGACATGCCTGTCGAAGCTCATGTTCAGAAAGAGACTCCACACCCTCAGCTTGAATCATCTTATCATCATTTTTAATGCTACAAACATAGACATAAAGTTATAAACCGATAAACATAGGTTTGCTCTACAATTGCGCTGAATGATAAGATACAGAAATGTGAAAGAGTTTTAGGGTTTGTGCAAGCATTTGTCTCTAGTTGATCTTAATGCAAGAGGCTCACATCAGTAGTAAGTAGTAACTATGCGCAGTCCAAAAACATGCTTAATGGTAAAAATGCAATCAAATTTACTCTCAAGATGAACTAAAGATTTGCACACAATTATATCATCCATCACATCTTTTCCCTTCCCTGACATCTACATATCGAGGTAATTGGAAGACATACTCTCGTAGTTCCTTTCGAAGCATGAATCGCAAGTAGTGGTCTGTACCAAAAGGTTGGATCCCCATGTATTTACACATATTAACCAGTCGAGGTCTGCAGAAAATGGTCGATCAGGCATCTGGCATAATTAAGGAATTAAGTATATTTAGCGCCAACCTGCTCATGTTATCCAAAGTCAGCTCGTCATTAAATAGCTTTGCAAAGCTCAAAATTTCTTCATTTGAGACATGTCCACCTTTCCTAACCTAATTGCAAGTTTGAGTACATCACCAATAGGAAAGAATCTAAAACATTTGGTGGTATGTGTTTTAAACTTGCAGCTACAAATTGAGCATGCAAGAAGATGATACCTTATTCAAGAACTCATCCAGATCTTCAGCAGTCTGTTTCATTTCTCCGCTACGCGATGATTGAACTTCCTTTGCCATTTCTTTAGCAGTGTCTTGTAAAAACTTCGCATATTCCATCCTTGCTTTCAGTTTCCTTTTTAGTGCTTCCTGTATAGAAAAATGAATGCAGTCATGAATCACGTTAGCATTTAGTAATTCTGTTGACAAGGTAACCTGATTGTTCTGGGTCAATACCTCTTTTTTCATCTTATCCTGGAAAGTGGATGGCAACATGTTTGGGAACAACTTGAGGAACACTGGCAGCAAGAGTTCCATGAAGGGAACAATAATAAAAACTGCAAAAGGTACCAGCCTGAACAGATCTGCTGTTGTACGTGTGAGCTGCTGCCTCTCTCTTCGTGTAAGGTTCTTTCCACTAGCAAGTTTCACTAGCAGTCTTGATGAGATTCTAACATCTGCCCAAAGTAGCTTAGTGCCCAACCAATAGTGCTGCAGCGTAGAAACAAATTCATCCTTCCAATGCTTCAATTTTGCAGCCCAATCAGCTCTTAAATCCACAAAAATAAATATATGTCAAATGTGGTGATGTAGACAAAAAAAACTATCCATAAAAAATGATATGGCAGTGCTTTAATTTCAAGTGGGGAACAGAGACCTGCTCATTGAAGCAATAAGTCGCAAAGCAGGGCCAATACCCAGAAGCTTTGCCCAGAATGTCTGTATGATTGATTGGTTAGTCTTTTGCACTTCCTCCAGCTTAGCTTTTACTTTTGCTTTTGCAGTGCTTAATCCTTCCACTGCCTGATCACATTCTTCCGGGGACGCTTCCTTTTTTTGTTGCTTCTGCTTCTCATCCTCACTCTGCTTGCCTATAATATTAACTTGAGACTGCCCACTTATGTTTGACGCGGTGCGAACTGACTGTAGGAAGCACCTAGCTCCCAAGGGAAATACAAAGTTTTGTGCTCTATAACCATATGTGGGAAGAGAAACCCCACAAGTTGATTGCCATGTGAAACCACTACTGACACCACAAAGTTGCTTACTTAAAGTATATTGCGCCTTAGCATGACCAGAATCTGCTAAACTTTCCTCCAGAAACAAACATACAGATCTCTGATCAACCTCACATCCAAATTTCCCTTGCCCAATTTTGCTAGTAGATGAAGGGGATAAAATAGGCACATTAGTGTGCCGCAGAATGTCCTTTCTCCTCCTGATAATAGCCCTTGAGGCCATACTTGCTCACTTACTCCTTTTCTCAAGGAAATGCCAGAATCATGCCTTTCCGGGTAGAACCCTGAAATACAATGAACCTCTAGTTATGCCATCACCACATCTTAAAATGCAAACATGTGCAAAGAAGAAGAAGCTAACATAAAGTTTGGCAACGGAAAATTATACATTCATGGTCTTTGGTAACAGTAACAATAGTTCAAATTTCTTAGAAACCTAATTGTACAATACAATCATCAGAACACAAGTAGACTGTAGGTTCCACAAGGACCACTCAAGTACTGCCAATAGAATTATGAATCCCTTATAGACCAGACAAATTCTGAAAATAGAAGAATAGTCCACCAAATATATGAACTTTGAACCATACGAGAATCTTAAGTCTGATGCTATATAGATTGGATCATCCATCTATTCATCTTAGGCCATTGAACCCAACAGATGCCCAAGATACAACAGCACCATTTTAAACATTGTCGCGTTGTCTCATTTACCCTGTCCAAAATGCAGATATATCTGAGTACCCTAACGCCATCTGGTTCTTGCTTGGCTAATAATATTACTGATGTCAAGTGAGGTAAATTCAGTTTTCATGACTAGAATCACTTTTGTCAAAATAATACAGAATCTAGAACATGCAATCTATGTCTCTTCGTCCTTCGACAACACTTAGGCATATCCGCAATTCCGCATACAAGAACAGTAGCTGTTTCAGAAAATTCAATAATGTTCATGGGCGACAGTTCGGCTAGAACGCCAGTTCAAAAAGAGAACTCATCATATAAGCGTCCATAGCAGATACTCTTAAAACATCCGTGAACATTTCACTAATCATTTCTTTAAAAAAAAGGTGAAAGTCATCGACAAAATTCAGATTATGACTCAACTACCGTTGCTGCTATAGAGACGTGTCTATCAATCCCTGTCATGTTAACCACGTCATGTCCAGATTTCAGGTATCCGGCGAGGCCTAACCACTGATCGCACCGCATTCACGCCCAGTCAGAGTCAACCCATTCCGTGGCCGAGATCAGAACCACCTGACCGAAACAAACCCTCCACGGAATCAATAAAATCCTAGCGCCGCCGCCACCAGATAAATCTCCGGGACCACGTAAACTCTGCCCGCGAGGCGCGAGTTCGCAGGCGACAATCCAAGTCGCCGATAAACCAACCGAGTGCTGGAGCACGACAAGCAAAGCGCCCGCGCACCGCACCAGCGGAGTCCCAGAGGAATGGGGACGGAGAAGGGTACACAACCTGCGGCACGGTAAAAGGAACCGATCGTGGGGGGCGCGCTCACTCACCGGGGCGCCGTGGTGGCGGGAGATCGGTCGGGCGTCGGGCCCCGTCGCGGTGGCCGTGCTGGTGTGGCGACCTGGCGGGGACGGGTTGGATCGGGGTGCGCGAGGGGAGGCCGGGAGGTGATGGTCTGCCGCGGGGGTGGGGCGGTTGCGTCGCGCGCAGCTCGCGTGGGAAACGGCCAGATTGCTGGAAATGTCGCCGGTTGGAGGAGGAGAGGAGTGGAGGAGCGACGCAAAGGGTCTCGCCGCGATGCGACGGCCTGAGGCTGCAAGTGAAGTGGAAGGCAGGGAGGAAGCGGTCGGGAGATGGGGAGTTGAACTGGGAACTGGCTGTGCCGCTGCGGGGTCGAGAGGTCCAGCGTTGTGGGACAAGCCCCAGTCCGTCGACAAGCTCCGAAGAGGCTGCGCTCGTGTGGGCTGGCCTCGCACAGCCCTCTCGTGACGTCAGGAGCCCAGGGCCCAGCCAACATGGGCCTCCAATTCACGTCATCTCTCTGCCGGAAAACCTATCTAGCACTCGGAAGCTGCTAACTCAAGTTAGCACCCACTTATTTGAGATTCGTGTAAACACTACCAGCCATTGGATTCCGGATGCGCGCCCCGCTCCTCCCCGTCCGACAGCGGTGTAGGATCTAGGATACCGACTAGAGTGGGGGTGAATAAGCGGTTTTAAACTTCAATCGCAAAACTCCACAAGTTTTATTAGTAACACAAGGTGAAATCTATTTCTACAAAGTCTAGGCCTATGTCAAGGTTTGCAACCTAGGGTGACAAGATACAAATCAATCTCTAGCAAAGTAAATTGCTCAAAGTAAATGTGGTAAACAAGTAGAGCAAAGAAATAACCGAACAAGAGAGACGAATTTTATCCCGTGGTATCGATGACTTGCCGGTCACCCCTAATCCACGTTGAGGTGGATCCAAAACTTCAACCGCTCCTCTATCAAGACCTCGCTTGATGTATGAGCCGGCTTGAATCAATGAACCTCTCCAAACCTCGATTCCACTATTGTTGCTCTTCCCACTCCGGTGAGGTGAGCACAAACCTCTTACAATCAAGGCGGGAGCAACTTCACAATCTTCTTTGAAGTGCTTCAACCGGCCACAACCACCAAGCCGTCTAGGAGGCGGCAACCTCCAAGAGTAACAAGTCGATGACGCTTGGTTGATGAACTTCTAGTGCCCCAAAGCTCAAACACTTGATGCAATGCACTAGAACTCTCTCACACTCACAAGGATGCAACTCTAAGCAATAGGAGTGAGTGAGAGGTGGAAGAAGGCTCAAATATGTCAAATATGCTTCAGAAGTGCCAAGAGAGCCTCTCCTTCCCCGTGGGTGGAATATTTATACTCCCCCACCCCGTAACTAGCCGTTACCTTCAAAACCCATAAAACAGGGGACTGGCGGACCGTCTGCTACTCACTCGGCGGACCGTCCGCCTCAGCCCCAACGGCTACTTACCAAAAGTCAAACGTGTCAGAGTTTACCGTTACGCAGCTGGCGGACCGTCCGCCCCCTCAGGCCGGACCGTCCGCCTCAGAGTTAGAAGCTCAGCTCTCCACGCGACTAAGGACCCATCATCCATAACTGCGGACCGTCCGCCATTCAAAAGAGGCCTGGAACCCCGAAAACAACGTCTCTGCGTAAACGGTCCGCGGACACGGTCCGCTTCACATAACTTTGACAGGCGGACCGTCCGCCTCACAAAAGTGGCCTAAAACCTCAGAAACAACGTCTCTGCGTAAACGGTCCACCACTACAGTCCGCTTCACAGAAAATGACAGGCGGACCGTCCGCCAGACCCCAGCGGATCGTCCGCCTTCAATGTCTCGGCAGACTCCCAACACTTAATCAATTTCACAGAAAGTTAGTTAGCATGCGGACCGTCCGCTTGCTACCGGCCGGACTGTCCGCCACCCGCGGACTGTCCGCCTGTAGCCCGCGGACCGTCCGCAGTACCACATTCAGCACACGCTCTATTCTCTTTTCTCTTCCCACTTTCTCAACAAAGTTAGCTCTCATGCATGCAATGCAACCATTTGAGCAAAGTGGCACTAGAAACTCGTCATGCAAATGAAATTGACCCCTCTTGATAGTACGACTATCTAGCCTACCAATCCGGTCAAAAATCTTCTCTAAGCACCTCATGACCGGTAAAAAAATATCCTATCTTTTACCTTTGCCTTGAGCTTCCTTGGTTCGAACATACATATCCATCGTTAATTAACCGTTGAAGCTCAATCATCTCACGGGACTAACCTATTCTCATATCCTCAATGAAATAGTTAGTCCAATATGGTTATCATTAATTACCAAAACACAATTAGAGGGCCTAGATGCTTTCAATCTCTCTCTTTTTGGTAATTGATGACAACCATTGAAAGGAGTGATAAGAGAAGGTTTTTGAAATTTTGAGAACACTTATCCATTTCAATGAAACCGATATATATGAATGGATAAAAGAACTCAAAATTCATTTTGTAGAGAAGAACTCTCCCTACATATGTGCATATAATTTTGCATTTGAAATATCCTCATATGCAATAGATAAGAAATTTCTGGAGTTTCCCTTACAAAAAGGCAATCGAGGCTACACAAGATATATATAATATTCAATGAACATAAACGATAAAGGGTTAGCCTCGAAAAACCACAAGAACTAGAACAAGCCATATTAAGCTAAAGAAATGAAATTACATCCAACAAAGTTCAAGCACAAGGTCTAGTTCCACACCACAAGTAACTAGAGAGTATAAGATATTACAAGCCACACAAATAGTTCATGCAATGCAAAAATTTAAACATGCTCATGCAATGTTCCATGATCCCAAACCAAAGCTCCCCTATCTCCATGAATCTTCAAGGAATCACTCCACTTTCCACTTTCTTCTCCCCCTTTGTCATCAAGGACCAAAAGAGGGTCCTAGTCATCCTGAGGCGGCGGCGGAGGAGGATAAAATGGCTGGTGAGGGTGAAACTCTGGAGGAGGCACTGGAGCCGGATAGATTGAATAAAAGTGATCAGCAAAGCCTGAGAAGGTAGTGTGGAAGTTGTCAAAGCGAGTCTCAAGCTACTGCTGCCTATCCATAAGCAGCTGATGTTGCCTATCAAGGGGAGTCTGCATGTTCTCAAGATTTGCATTTATTTGTTGCCTATATGCCTCAAAGTGGGTGTTGAAACCCATCTGCATTTGCTCAAATTGAGTAATCATGGACTGCTGCATAGAGGCGAAGTAGGGATCAAAATATCCAGCTGGAGGTGTCCACTGTGGCTGCTGTGGAGGAGGAGGTGGAGGTGGCATAGCCTGTACATCGACATCTTGAGCAGCATGTGCTCCCCCTTGCTCATCGGGTACATACTCCTCCCAAGCCTCATTGGCATCCACATCTAGATACTCAGTCACATCCCTCTCAAGAAATACTTTGTCATTCTTGAATGGCCTGAATGGGAGATGCTTCACATTGCAAGGTCCCCTGAACCTTGTCTTGGCAAGAATGAGTGACATAATATAGGGAGCATGGTAAAGGTTGATCTCATAGTTGGTTTTCTTTTCATTGATTTGATACATGATGAGTTTCACCACATCTATCCTCCCATTTGACATGACATGCTTCACAAAGTTTGGTGCCCATCCAATAAAAGCATCCTTATAGCCACTTTTAGGAAGGACAGTGACCCTAGAAATCTTGTTGAGCACAGCTGGATAGTGCCTTAACCCGGTAGTCTTGCAGTACACTCTAGGAATGTGGGTTCTAGCAGGCTCATAGAAAGGAGTGATGCTATGAAGGTTCAAGTGCAACTCATCAGTGATGTCAAAACTCCCATCCGCACAGATCAAATCATAATTGAGCTCATTTGCCGCTGCAAACTCAGCAAAGGTAGCAGAGTACCTGTTTGTGCCTGTCATCCATTCAAGCTTCTTCTCCTCCATGTTCACTTCAGCTGTGGCATAGAACTGATGGATGACAGCCTCATTTCAAGGACATCTGTGCTCCATAAACAGCCTCAAGCCAAGATGCTCAAGCTTTGGAACAAGAGCACTCATCACAGGTTGGTTAATCATGTAGAAGAAGTCAATGGTTTGATGCTTGTACATATTCTTGGGAACCATGTGACCATAAAAAGCATCATCCTGCACTCGAATATGAAAGAATAAGTTTGAAGTATCACGGGGCAAGTCATATTGATAAGGAGCCCTAGCATCTCTGTATGAGTTTTGACTCCACTGTCTCCCTGCAAGGTTCACAGTCTCATCAATTAGTTCATCTTCAGCCTCCTCAGCCTCTAACTCAACATCAGTCTGCACATGCTCAGAGTCACTAGGCATATAGTCATCCTCTGAATCAGAATCATTTGCCCTAGACCTTTTGGATGAACTCCCCTTCTTTTTCTTCGATGTCATAACCTTCTTGGAACGACCACCAACACTGCCATGTAAGTATTTCAATTATAAGTAACAATATTTTGAATTGAAAATCCAACAATCATATAGGTTACTGTCCTGGTTGCTGTCACAGGCGACAGGCGGACTGTCCACCAGGCGGTGGCGGACGGTCCGCAGGTCACCTGGAGACCGCGACCAGCACAGTAACCATCCACTAATCCATTGCCCGATCTCTAAGTATAGCCAACAAAACTGCACCAAATCATAGCCATGACATCCCCTTGACTTGCTCAACATATTCCACCAACTAATTTCTCAAATCCATGGTTGAAATTGAAATCCCCATATGAAACCCTAACCAAGAACATGAATGAAAACCACTGAGAATCACTTAGGGTTTTGACTAAATACCGAGAAGACATGATCCTTGAGGCGCGGAAGGTCCGGGTGATGAGCTCCGGTTGGTCCGGAGAAGCGCCAAAATCTCTCCCTAAAGGTGTCCTTGACTTAGCTTTGGAGGAAAAAAAGAATGAGAGAGAGATGGCGGCTGTGCTGAAAGGGATAGGTTCCCTCCGTAGTATACTCCTTCGGTCCGGCGCGGGTCCACTTCCGCCCGACCGTCGCGGACGGTCCGCCAAGAGGGCGCGGACTGTCCGCCTCAGTCCTTATTTCCTGATTTTCCAGATCCAAAATAATATTCTGAGGAATATTCTTTCAACTCCTGTGGAAGGTCCGCCCTGTCCTCGCGGACGGTCCGCGAATCGCGGACGGTCCGGTCCATGTGTTGCGGACGGTCCGCAATACCAGAAAATCCAGCCCCGAGAACTGCTGTCTTTTGTCACTTGTTGAATTTCTTTCTTGAATTTCTTCTCAAATCTTTTCACAATGATTCCACTAAGATGTATGTGATTATCAATAGTGTCTTGAGAGAACTTTTGACCAAGAATCATGGAATTTATGCAATGAAATGAATACTAGATAAAAATGCATAAATAAATTGCATAACAATAGAGTTAGATAAGCAATAAACATGTGAGCCTAGTTTCAAGCCACATTGGAGAAGTCAATGACATTAAGCTCATTTCTCAAGTAACAAAACCTTTGCTCATACAATGGCTTGGTAAAGATATCCGCCAATTGATTCTTGGTGCTAATTCCATCAATTATAATATCTCCCTTGCTCACATGATCCCTAAGAAAGTGATGCCATATATCAATATGTTTGGTTCTAGAATGTTGAACCGGATTGTTAGCTATCTTCACGGCACTTTCATTATCACATAAGAGAGGTATATTTTGAAATCCACTCCAAAATCAAGAAGAGTTTGCTTCATCCACAATAATTGAGCATAACAACTTCCCGCCGAGATATATTCCGCTTCGGCGGTAGATAGTGCCACTGAATTTTGTTTCTTTGAGGACCAAAAAACAAGAGATCTTCCAAGAAATTGACAACCACCGGATGTGCTCTTCCTATCAACCTTGCATCCCGCATAATCCGAGTCCGAATATCCAACTAAGTAAAAATGAGCACCCTTGGGATACCAAAGACCAATATTAGGAGAATACTTCAAATATCTCAATATACGTTTGACGGCGGTCAAATGACATTCTTTAGGTGCGGCTTGAAACCTTGCACACATGCACACACTAAACATGATATCGGGCCTAGATGCGGTAAGATAAAGCAAACTACCAATTATGGATCTATAGAGTTTAAGATCTACCGGTTTACCTCCCTCAGCAGGATCAAGATGTCCATTGGTGGCCATAGGAGTCTTGATAGGTTTAGCATCCTCCATACCAAATCTCTTCAAAAGATCCTTCACATATTTAGATTAGCAAACAAATGTGCCTTTCCTCATTTGCTTGATTTGAAGACCAAGGAAGAAGCTTAATTCACCAATCATAGACATTTCAAATTCACTTGACATCATATCACCGAATTCCTTGCAATAATCTTCATTGGTTGAACCAAATATGATGTCATCAACATAAATTTGACATATGAATATGTCATTGCCAATCTTCTTAATGAACAAGGTATTATCAACCTTTTCAATTTTGAATCCCTTTGAAATGAGAAAGTCCCTAAGCCTTTCATACCAAGCACAAGGTGCTTGCTTCAACCCATAGAGAGCTTGTATACATGATTGGGCTTGTCAAGAACTTCAAAACCGGGAGGTTGTTCAACATATACTAGTTCACTAATCTTGCCATTTAGGAAGGCACTTTTGACATCCATTTGATATAGCTTGATATTGTGAGAGCAAGCATAGGCCAATAAGATTCGTATAGGTTCCAATCTAGCCACGGGAGCAAATGTTTCACCAAAATCCAAGCCTTCAACTTGAGTATACCCTTGAGCAACCAATCTTGCCTTGTTTCTCACAACAATCCCATCTTCATTTTGCTTGTTCCGGAATACCCATTTTGTACCAATTACATTATGATTCTTGGGTCTCTCTACTAGCTCCCAAACCTTGTTCCGGGTGAAATTATTCAATTCTTCATGCATAGCATTCACCCAATCCGGATCATTTAGTGCTTCATCTACACGGTTAGGTTCAACACAAGATACAAAAGAGAAGTGTTCACAAAATGGAGCAACACGAGATCGAGTTTGAACACCCTTACTAATGTCACCCACAATTTGATCAATGGGGTGATCTTTGGCGATGGCATGATGAACTCTTGGTTGATCAATAGATTCTTGTGTAGAGGTTGAGGGTTGTATAGTAGTAACAACTTGCTCACTAGATGAAGTTGCATTGACATTACTTGCTTCACCATCATCTTGAGATTGAACATTATCACTTGTGGTTGAAGTAGAGGGATTCACTCCATTAGAGATTGATGGACCATTATCATTATCTTCTTCTCTTCTAGGTCTAATATCACCAATAGACATGGTCTTCATAACTTCCCTTAACTCATCATTTCTCACATCTTGTAGATTTTCTTTCTCTTATTGTGAGCCATTTGTTTCATCAAATTCAACATCATAGGCTTCTTCCACAAATCCCTTGGACTTGTTATACACTCTATAAGCCTTGCTACAAGATGAATATCCAAGAAGAAATCCTTCATCACATTTGCTTTCAAACCTTGATAGTCTAGTGCCTTTCCTCAAGATATAGCATTTGCAACCAAAGACCCTAAAATATGAAATATTCGGCTTTCTTCCAATGAGAAGTTCATATGGTGTCTTGTTGAAGAATCTATGACAATAAAGCCTATTTGATGCATGCCAAGCGGTATTGATTGCTTCGGCCCAAAAAGAATCCGAAACATTGTACTCCGAAAGCATTGACCTAGCCATATCAATCAAGGTTCTATTCTTCCTCTCAACAAGACCATTTTGCTCCGGTGTATACTTGGTTGAGAATTCATGCTTGATTCCCTTCTCATTACAAAATTTTTCAACTCTTGTGTTGTTGAACTCACTACCATTGTCACTTCTTACTTTCTTCAATTTGTGCTCAAACTCATTTTCGGCCCTTGTTACAAAATTCTTGAATATATCACAAGTGTCGGCCTTGTCATGAAGAAAGAATACCCATGTGTATCTTGAATAGTCATCAACAATCACAAGACAATAGCAATTCCCACCAATGCTTCTATAGGTTGTAGGACCAAACAAATCCATATGCAATAATTCCAAAGGTCTTGTGGTTGACATGACACTCTTGCTAGGATGAGAGTTTGACACTTGTTTGCCGGCTTGACAAGCACTACACAATTTGTCCTTGTCAAACTTTACATTCTTTAAGCCTTCTACTAGATCATGCTTCAATAGTCGGTTGAGTTGCTTCATTCCAACATGAGCTAGTCTTCTATGCCATAACCAACCCATAGATGATTTGGAGAACAAACAAGTGGTCAACTTGGCATGACTAGATGAGAAATCCACCAAATATAAGCTCTCATGCCTAAACCCTTTGAATATGCTAATGTTTTCATCTTTACTAGTTACCTCAAATGTCTCACTAGTGAAAGAGCACTTATAACCAAGATCACAAAGTTGAAATACCGATAATAAATTAAACTTGAGAGAGTCAACTAACAACACATTTGAGACAGAATACTCATTAGAGATAGTGATCTTGCCCAATCCATTTACTTCACCCTTGCCATTGTCACCGAAGGTAATATCATCATAGTCGGATTCTTTATCAAGAGTAGTAAAGATCTTTGCTTCGCCGGTCATGTATTGAGAGCATCCACTATCAACCACCCAATGTTTACCTTCGGCCTTGTAATCCACCTACAAAAGGATTTCACTTGCTTTTAGGTACCCAAATTTGCTTGGGTCCTTGGATGTTAGTCACCAAAACCTTAGGCACCCATATGGCTTTCTTCTTAGTGCCACTAATAGGGAGACCAACAAACTTAGCACAAACTCCACCCTTTTTATCTTTCTTAAGAACATAGGATGCATCAAAGGATACGGGCTTCTTGCTCTTGCATTGGTGATTGATATCAACTTTCTTCTTGCAAATATGGCAAGACATATGAATTTCTTCTTCATTACGAAGTACCTTTGACTTGACAAATTTGTTCACTACAGGGATGAAAGCCTTTTCCCCTTTCTTGGGCAAATATCCAAATCCATTCTTGTTCAATGTGAACTTTTGATTTGTCCAACAATGATTGAATCTTACATGGCTACCAAACCATTTAGTAAGATCCTTGGATAGACAATCAATTTTCTTCTTCAAAGATTCATTTTCCAATACAAGAGAAGCATCACATGAAAATCCATCACTTGAGCAAGAGCCATCACTTGTGCTACAAGATGGGTTAGATGAACTAGGAGCACTATATAAACTTTCAAGTTTTTCACATTTAGTACATGAATCATATTCAACTTTCATGGACTCTTGTGCAAGGAGAGTGTGATGAGCTTCCTTAAGCTCCTCATGCTTTTCTTTAATTATCTCATTCGAGGTTTTAACCTTGTCAAGAGAGTCCTTAAGATTTTCATGAGAAGTCTTTAGCTCCTCATGGAGTTCTTGAAGGGAGAAGTATTTTCTCTTCAAGTCCGATATCTTTTCACTCTTCTTGCGCAATAGTTCATTTGAATCATTAAGCATTTGAACTAGATCATTATGACATTTCATCATCATCATCAATATCATCATCTAGTTCATCATCGTTTGATACCTTTGCTTCACCTTTTGCCATAAGACAAAAAGGCTTGGAGAAGAGGGATGGAGCTTCCTTGATGGCGATGCCGGTAATTCCCTTGGAGGGCTTCTCATCATCATCATCACCATCATCCGAGTCGGAGCTATCATCGGAATCCCACTCCACATAGTATGCTTGACCATTCTTCTTCTTCTTGAAGAATTTCCTCTTCTTCTTGTCCTTCTTCTTCTTATCCTTATTCTTCTTGTTTGGGCAATTGATAGCTATGTGCCCAATTTCATCACACTCAAAACACTTCTTGTCTTCAAAAGGATTTTTCTTTGAGGATTGACATTTCTTGTCATAATTCTTCTTCATGATTCTATTGAATCTCTTCACAAAGAGAGCCATCTTTTCATCGGATTCAACCTCATTTCCTCCTTCATCATCATTGGTTTCTTTGGTTGACTTGGCCTTGAGAGCAATGTTCTTCATGTTGTCATCATTTGCTAGTCCATGAGCTTCCCTTTGAGACTTCTTGAAGATATCATGAGTAAGTACTTCACCAAGCACCTCGGTGGGTGTAATTTTCTCCAAGTCGGATCTCACAAGTAGTGTCACAATAGTGTCATACTTTTCGGGGAGACACCTGAGGAACTTGTGAGAGAAGTCTTGATCCGGGACATCAAATCCAAGGCCTTTGAGTTCATTCACAATCTCATTCAACCGGTTGAACATGGTGGACACATCTTCATCAATATTCATGACAAACTCATTGAATTTTCCTTTATATACATATAGCTTTGCTTCTTTCACCGTGGATGTTCCCTCATGAATTTCTATAAGTTTCAACCAAATATCTTGAGCGGTTTCAAGATTCTTCATAAGGTTGAACTCATGAATGGATAGAGCCTCATAAAGCACATTCATTGCTTGATCATTGAGTGACTCATTTGCTTCATCTTTAGGAGTCTTGTGGGCTTGATCAAGAATGACAAAACCATCATCTACAATTTCCAAATTCTCTTGTTCATTGCCTTGAGATGAACCCTCATTCTTGTCTTCCAATAATCATAGTTGTTTCCCTCAAAGAATGGAGGTTTCCCCACATTGTTGAGGTTGATTGGCTTTTCTTCACCCATTTTATCCTACTCCGGGATGGTTAAATCCTTCAAATATGGAGTCCTCGGCTCTGATACCACTTGTAGGATCTAGGATACCGACTAGAGGGGGGGTGAATAGGCGGTTTTAAACTTCAATCACAAAACTCAACAAGTTTTATTAGTAACACAAGGTGAAACCTATTTCTACTAAGTCTAGGCCTATGTCAAGGTTTGCAACCTAGGGTGACAAGACACAAATCAATCTCTAGGAAAGTAAATTGCTCAAAGTAAATGTGGTAAACAAGTAGAGCAAAGAAATAACCGAACAAGAGAGACGAATTTTATCCCGTGGTATCGATGACTTGCCGATCACCCCTAATCCACGTTGAGGTGGATCCAAAGCTTCAACCGCTCCTCTATCAAGACCTCGCTTGATGTATGAGCCGGCTTGAATCAATGAACCTCTCCAAACCTCGATTCCACTAGTGTTGCTCTTCCCACTCCGATGAGGTGAGCACAAACCTCTCACAATCAAGGCGGGAGCAACTTCACAATCTTCTTTGAAGTGCTTCAACCGGCCACAACCACCAAGCCGTCTAGGAGGCGGCAACCTCCAAGAGTAACAAGTCGATGACGCTTGCTTGATGAACTTCTAGTGCCCCAAAGCTCAAACACTTGATGCAATGCACTAGAACTCTCTCACACTCACAAGGATGCAACTCTAAGCAATAGGAGTGAGTGAGAGGTGGAAGAAGGCTCAAATATGTCAAATATGCTTCAGAGGTGCCAAGAGAGCCTCTCCTTCCCCATGGGTGGAGTATTTATACTCCCCCACCCCGTAACTAGCTGTTATCTTCAAAACCCGTGAAAACAGGGGACTGGCGGACCGTCCGCTACTCACTCGGCGGACCGTCCGCCTCAGCCCCAACGGCTACTTACCAAAAGTCAAACGTGTCAGAGTTTACCGTTACGCAGCTGGCGGACCGTCCGCCCCCTCAGGCCGGACCGTCCGCCTCGGAGTTAGAAGCTCAGCTCTCCACGCGACTAAGGACCCATCATCCATAACTGCGGACCGTCCGCCATTCAAAAGAGGCCTGGAACCCCGAAAACAACGTCTCTGCGTAAACGGTCCGCGGACACGGTCCGCTTCACATAACTTTGACAGGCGGACCGTCCGCCTCACAAAAGTGGCCTAAAACCTCAGAAACAACGTCTCTGCGTAAACGGTCCATCACTACAGTCCGCCTCACAGAAAATGACAGGCGGACCGTCCGCCAGACCCCAGCGGATCATCCGCCTTCAATGTCTCGGCAGACTGCCAACACTTAGTCAATTTCACAGAAAGTTGGTTAGCATGCGGACCGTCCGCTTGCTACCGGCCGGACTGTCCGCCACCCGCGGACTGTCCGCCTGTAGCCCGCGGACCGTCCGCAGTACCACATTCAGCACACGCTCTATTCTCTTTTCTCTTCCCACTTTCTCAACAAAGTTAGCTCTCATGCATGCAATGCAACCATTTGAGCAAAGTGGCACTAGAAACTCGTCATGCAAATGAAATTGACCCCTCTTGATAGTACGGCTATCTAGCCTACCAATCCTGTCAAAAATCTTCTCTAAGCACCTCATGACCGGTAAAAGAAAATATCCTATCTTTTACCTTTGCCTTGGGCTTCCTTGGTTCCAACATACATATCCATCGTTAATTAACCGTTGAAGCTCAATCATCTCACGGGACTAACCTATTCTCATATCCTCAATGAAATAGTTAGTCCAATATGGTTATCATTAATTACCAAAACACAATTAGAGGGCCTAGATGCTTTCAAGTGGTTGCCGTTTCGAGTGCGGTTCCATTACTTTTTCCGTTCTGTTTCTCAGACAGCGTATATCCGTGCCCCCTCGGTTCCTCAGACAGCAGTCGGTTCCCCATCGAGAGCGGAGAGGCGGAGACGGCGATGACGGTTCTCCGAGAGACGGCGACGGCGACGAGGGTGAATCGTTGCCGGAGTTGCCTTGGGAAAGGAATCCGGCTGATCTGGGGGTTGATTTCGTCTGCAATCCCATGAGCTAGGTACTGTCTTCGCTCGTACCTAGGGTTCTTCTATTCATTGCTGCTTGATTCGTAGCTATGGTTGTTCGATTTGATTCCCGTGCCCCCTCGATTTGATTCCCGTGCTTGAGTGTACTTGAGTCGTAGCTAGGGTTGTTCGATTTGATTCTCGTGCGCTCCTCGATTCGATTCCCGTGCTTGAGTGTGCTTGAGTTGTAGCTAGGTTCTGCAATCCCATGTTTTTTGATTCTGAGATAGGGTTCTTTGATTTTTTCAGTTTGAGTGGTCGAGGACACACTTCAGAGGAAACGGGATTCGGTGTCGCCGCCGGCGACTCCTTTCGGTGAGTTTTTCTGGATCTCATTGTCAATGTGATGACTACCTGCGTTCTATTGTGCGTGATTGTTACCTAATTTACCTGTCAAGTTGTCCAGTCTTAGATTGTGCAGAGTGCTCGATGTCAGTTCCTTGCAAAGGCATGGAATGTAATATGTTCCTTGTTCAGATGTTCATTGTTCATATGTTCATTGTTCACCTGATCAATCATTAGGTTCGCTTGTTTGTTTTGCTTATTCAGTTCCTCTACCTGTTTCTCTAGATCTATAAGCATGAGAAGTAAAATAACTTAAGGCAATGTCCTCTTTTTTAACATTTTGACCTGCGTAACCAGTGCAAGGGAGAAGGTTTACCTTTTTTCCATCTCTCACAACTATCATGTAATGCTGTTATAGAATTAAGGTCCTTCAATGTGCAGGGTTTCTATTTTTTGTCTGAAGCTCTCTCTCGACTTCCGTAGTGCTTCTTCATTCTGTTTCATCTTCATGAAGGCATCAGATTTTGACTTTTTTGCATTCTCCAACTGTCTAAAAGTGATTATAAGAACAAGAAGTTAATTTACCTTACATGAATATAAAAAAGTAAAAATAGATGTGTTCTTTGCTTACTCTGTCAATCTTGCTTTTTCTGCCTTCAGTCAATCATTGGCTTCTCTTTTACCATTCTAGGTTCGTGACTAAAATTTATTACAGTGTATTTATATATTGACATAGGAAGTTGTAATTGTATATTTTTTTATTTTGAGTACAGCTTTACAGATTTGAATGAAATTTCTAGTTCAGATGTTTTTTAATTTGTGTATTCTTTAATAGCTTACCTTGAAGTGAAAAAACCTTTGTGTATTCTTTAATTTGTGTAGTACTGTTTGATTTTTAGTTCAGAAGTAAAAATCCTTTCTTTCTTAAATTTATTACTTGTTTGATTTTTCAGCGATGCCTCGTAAAAAGATTTCTCATAAAGTGATTGCTCGAAAGGTCTCTTCTGGAGATGAAGAAAATGATGAAGGGGGAAATGAATCGCCCGCTGCAAGAGTAACTAGGTCTTCTACTCGTCGTGCTGGTGGAAGTCAAATTCCGTCTGGCAGCCCCTCCGCGGCTGCAAATCCTTCATCGTCATCAAATCCTGCTGCTGCTGTGGGAAAAGCTGCTGCTGCGGGAAAAGCTGCTGCTGCTACTAAAGTCACAAAAAATGACGAGGTTAGTTACATGTCCTATGTTCTATTCTTATACTCTGTTCAGTGTATTGTACATAAGTTAAATATGTTTAGTTAATAGAGAATAAATTCTAAAAGAAGAAGTATGGATGTTTAGATATTTTAGTCTTTACTGTTTTTATTTGTAATTTTTTTCAGTTGATCTTATTACTTGAATGTTATTTATGTTTTTATTACTAATTTAAGAAACATTGTCCCATTAGTATGTAATGGTGCAATGGTGCTTAATTGATATGGTTTGCTATAATTTCTCTATGCTTATCTTAGTGACTGTACTTTCTCTATGCTTATCTTACTGACTGCTAAGTATCTATGCTTCTCTTGCTATAAACATTTTGAATACTTTCTTTTAACAATTATCATTACCTTATTCAACATTTCCTATGATTTTATTTACCTTATTCAACATCTTACTGACTGCTAAGTATCTATGCTTCTCTTGCTATAAACATTTTGAATACTTTCTTTTAACAATTATCATTACCTTATTCAACATTTCCTATGATTTTATTTACTTGATTTCAACAATTTCAATTAACTGATTCAACATTTCATATGCTTCTCTTGTTGTAAACAATATTTTTACTTGCTTTTAACCTTTTACATGAACTGATTCAACATTTATTATGCTATAGTCTGATGATGACGGCGATGGCAAGCATATTAAGTTGCGTTGGTCAACAGCTCGTGTTGCTAAAGTTGTCAAGAAACTTCGCCCCATCCAAAAGCGATACATTAGGAATCATGGGTTTGGTTTTGTATTTGACATCAAAAGTTTCAGAGACCCTATAGGTTTGCTTGCATGGGTGTTGTCCAGAACATCTTCTTGTTCTCGTGAGTTTCTTCTCAATCAAAAGTCCATCCATTTCACAAAGGATATGGTAACCAAAGTTCTTGGTATTAGCTCTGGAGATAGACCTGTTGAGGTGGAAAGTGATAATTTTGAAGTTGAAGCTCTTGTAGAAAAGTTCAAATCTCAGTACAAAGTTGGGAACTATTATCCAATCAGGAAGTGCACTGAATTGATGCTCGCTGAAAATGATGAAGAAAAATTTATGAGGCACTTCATGTTGTTCCTACTTTCTACTATTCTGATGCCTCGCAAGTCCAACAGTTTGTGTGTGGAATACCTCTACTCTTTACTGGACATTACACAGTTATCAGAATATGACTGGGCTGAAGAGGTCTTGCATGTTATCATGTATGAAGTGCGCCGTTTCCATGGATTGAGAGATATTCTTGGGAATCCTCTTGCCATGAAGCATTTGTACATGGAAGGATGCCTTCCTCTGCTGGCTGTAAGTTTTCTGCAATCTGTAGGAAAACTTTGATGTATTGTTTTGTATATCACTCCTTTTCACGCCTTTTTTTGTTATGTACAGATTGTTTATGCAGATTTCTTAGATTTGCCTCAAAATTCCCCTAATGTATATACCCTTGACTATGGCCTGCCAAGAATCTGCAATTTGTCTTCTAAAGATTTTGACTACATCATGGAAATTGATAGGAACAACAGCGCTGGACATCATGTTTATGGAATGCATCCAGTATGTTTTTCATCTTATTCTTGCTTTATAGGTTTCATTTTGTTTTAGTACTTTAATTTCATATGTTTTCTATACTTTTTTTTAGTTCCGTGACATCTCAGACACTCCTTATCGCATTAATCCTCCGGCTCAACCTGGAATTCCTCAAACTGTAAGTTGGTTCTTTCTCATTTAAATCAATGTTTTTTCTCATAGTGCAAATAGCTGCAAAAAATAGTGACAATAATGTGACGTGAATTGCAATAGACACTAACCAGAATGGATACAAAGTACTAACCTTGGCCTTGCGGCTTCAAACAGCACTAAACCATTGGGTTTTAGGTCACAATTTTTACATGTATCCAGTGTTGGATCTTCAGTTTCTAGTTATATTAGCTTTGCTTGATTAAAACTACAAACCAAACTAGTTGATCAGTGACCCTGTTCTATCTAATACTTAGAAATATTAATTATATTTTTTCCTTGCCAAGGTTCTCCATGCTGATGTGCAGCGAGTACTTGATAACCAGTGAAATCTTTGGAAGTCTGATTTATCTTCTCTATCCACAACTTTTAATGAAATGGTTGAGAATCGTCTTCAGAGTGCTACTTCTGAATTCAATAACTTGTATATTGCAAAAATTGCTGAGTTATCTGGACCGTCAACTTCTAGTCGTCAACGTGCTGATCCAAATATTGGAAGTGCATCTGCTCATATTCAAGCAAGTTCTCCAAGTTCAGCTTCTCCAAGTTCAGCTAGTTCAAGTGATCATTTTGATCATCCTATTGGTTCTGAGGATGTACATGGTAAAGTTTTTTTTTCATTTACTTTTTTATGGCAGTTTTATGTTCTCTAAATATTAATCATTGTTTCTTTTTGTAGATGATCTATTTGATTCTGGATCAATCCCATTTGATGATGAAGAAGAAGTAAATGCAACTTCTAGTCAGCAAGAACCACCACTTGTTGGAGATCAACATGTTGGAAGTCATTCTAAGGATGCACAAAATGGTAAATATTTCTTTCCATATGTTTTTTCTTGCACTTTTATGTTCTCTAAATATTAATCATTGTTTCTTTTTGTAAATGATCAATTTGATACTTGAACAGTTCCATTTGTTGTTGATCAAGAAGTAAATGAAACTGTCAGTGAGCAAGAACCTACACTTGTTGGAGCTCAAAATGTTGGAAGTCATTCTGCTGGATTTGAAGAAATTCCAACTGGAAATGAAAGAGTGGATCCAATAATTGAGGAAGTTGTTAGTGCTGGTAAATACCTCCATTTGTACCTAATTTCTTATTATTTTTAAGTGCTCATACTTATTGTTTTCTGTAGGAGGAAGTTCAGTTGGAGTTGAACAAGAAACATTTGAATCGCCTCTTGAAGATTGTGCACCAAAAGTTGTCTTTGCTGATTGTGGTTCACCCTCAATATCTGTATCTTCAGGTATTTGAGTGCTATGTATCTAAATGATCTTGTAAATAAGTTTTCCTTTTATGCTTAATGAGAATCAAATGCTAATGTGTCAAGTTTTGTTATATTATTAATTCTGTGTGAGCTTAACATCTCTGTAATTGTGTATCAACAAATGTTTATCACTACTTCACCATTTTTGAAATACATCAACAGTTGTACAATACTGACTTAACATTTTTTTTGCCTAATTCAACATTTCAGTACATCTAGGACAACAATCCTAAGACTATACTATTTCAGTATTTAATGTGATGGATTTAACTTATTTTTTCATACCATTTTTTGTACAACCAGATGAAAATCCATCGAGTGATTTAATTCTTCATGATGCCAATGTGTCTACTTCTACTATTCCCCCTTCTATTTCTGTCAATGTGATTCTGCCATCTGTTTTGGAGACATTTAAGAGGACATTTCCATTTCCAAGACCTATTGAAGGAACTGAAATACCACAAGGATTACCTGGTACTGAAATTCTCCAAAAACTTGGTTAATTATTCATGTTTAGCTAAGTTTTTAACTTGTGCTTGGAAATTTTTTATGGTTTGAGCTCAACATTTCTTTTTACCTATATGAACATTTAATTTGAGTTAGCTAAACATTATGTCTTTTGGTTTCATTATTCATGATTTGATATACCCGATTTCATATAACTTTTGGTTTATGTACAATCAGAAATTATTCCTCAGAGAGATGTTGTTATTCAAGATGAATTGGCAAGTTCTGTCTTGGACAACTTACAAATGACTAGCACAGATAAAACTCATGAAATAATTGCTCCAAAATCTCCTGAACTTGGCCCTGGTATTGACATTGCTATGAATTATGGATCCCCTGAAACTCCGTCTATCTCTGGTAAGTTGTTTTTTAAATTTTCTTTACTACGGTTCAACTTGTTTTCAAATTGTTATTATTTTAATGCAGCTGAACCAATGTTGGAAAGTCTTGGACCTAGTACCATAGATCTTAAGAATCGCAAGAAAAGGAAGGCTGCTGATTCTGTTGATGAAAGTGCTTCTTTTGTTCGTGTACTTAATGATGAAATGGAGACTTTTTATGACAAGTTTGTGTCCAAGAATGGTGTCAAGTTCTCACAATCAACAAAAAAGTAAGTTTGTTCTAGTTTGAATGGCATATTAGTTAAACCAAATGTATGTATCCATCTTACAAGCTTTATGTATCCATCTTAAAATCTACATCTTTTATTTTTTTGTGCAGTAATCCTTTTGTCATTGTTGGTGAAAATGTGTTGAATTACAAGGAATTTCAAACCCCTCTCAAAATGTATGGTGAGCTAACAGAAAAGTTTATGACAATATATTGTGATGTCTTCAATGGAACTCCTGAAAGATATTTATTTGATAAGATGGATCGGAAGAAAATTGCATTATCTCCATATTTCACGGTATGCCATGCATAGCAACTACTGTCTTGCTGCTGTTTATGTTCCTGAAAATAATTTTTTCATTTATGTGTTGATTAATTCAAATGCAGAAAAAACTGCTTCTAAATCCATCTGCCTTTGAATCTGGTTCATGCATTGATGAATTGAGGAAGTATGATGAGCTTCTCAATATAAAATCTACAGATTTGGTATGTATTTGTTATATGATTTTTTCAGATTTTAGTTGAGTTCATGTATTTTTTGCTGACATGTTCATTTCAGTTCACTTCATTTGTATATTAATCTTATTTTCTAATTATTACTGCTGAATAACTTTATTATTAATAATTGTAAACTAGTATTTGACATGTGTAACAGTGTGAGTGTTATGTCATAGGGGTAATTTGTTTATATATCTCACTTTTATTTAAAGTTATCCATCTTATTGATGTCTGATACATTTTCCTTGTGTTATTGTAGATATTTTTCCCTATCATGATACAGCGGCACTGGATTCTAATTTGTGTGAATGTCCTTTACAAAACTTTGAATTTGTTTGATTCTGTGAGTTTAACTTCAGCTGAAGACAGTGATCGAATTCTTAAAAATCTGGTAATCATGGATTTATCTATTTGTCCATATTTCTTCTTATTATCTATTTTGAAATTTACCATGTTTAATCTATGTTTGTTTTGTATGTAGTCTGCGAATTTGTCAACTCTTTGTCTGCAAGCAAATTTGTTAACTCCGTCCTATAATGAATTCAGAACAAGCACTCCATCTTAGTATCCACATGAAATAGACATGTATGTTTCTTTAATCTTTTTTGTTGTATTACAATTTGTAATACAAGGACTGCAATCTTCATATATTAATGTTTATCTATTTTTTATCTTCTGCATTAGTGCCATATACTAATATTAATGTTTGTAAATTTTTATTGCAGTAGAAATGACACTTTGGACTGCCCAAGTCTCAACTGTGGGTTTTACTGCATGGTATACATGGAATGCTGGGATGGGTTGAATATGCTTAACTTTGATGAGGTTAGCATTTTTTTCTGCCCTGTGTGCTCCAATTGTTCTTCACTCATATGTGTCTTATTTATTGTGTCTGTTTCTTTTTTCAGAATACTGTTGTGCAGTATAGGAAGGTGGTTGCACACAAGGTTTTCAACTCTCCACTCAACAAAACTGTTGATAATTCAACTTGTGCCAAATCTGCAAAGAAAGCCAAGAAGAAGAAGAAGTGAACCAAATCAGAAGTTATGAATGGTCAATGTGTTGTCATGAACTTAATTTGTTAATGTGTTAGTGAACGTATCTCCTGTGTCATGTAATATACTTAGATTTGCACTACCACGAAATCAGTACTTGCGGATGTTTGAAGAAAACGTACTATGAATCATGTTGCAGTACTGTTTGAAACTATGTTATTTGTCTTTATGAATTGTTCTGGATTATTGAAAACTATTTTATTTGCCTTGTCGAATTGGTTTCTGGTTATTTTTATCCATTTATGTTTACTGCCGTGCTTGTACATGATGTAGCTTGAATTGGCTCGAATTTAGGATAGATGGCGTTAGTGGAAGTAAGATTGACTGGTTGAGAACAAAGGAGCACGCCTTTCAGAGCTAGCACCAGCCGTGTGAGTTTTTAGTTGACAAGTCATTACTTAAGAGTGTGCACTTTGTTCAGATCTGATGTATGATCACTCTATTTAGAGGAAATGAAAAGAAAGTTAAGTAAACATTGAGTTAGCTGTAAGCAAGAAACTTGAAACTCTTTAGTATAGTCATCTAACAAAAATGTTGAGATGCAACATTTACAAAAAAAGTAGTATTTGAGCATTGACATATCAGTATAATGTTATGAACATTTACAAATAGTTATCTCAACATTTCCAAATAGTTATGTCAACATTTCAATATAGCTATCTCAACATTTATTCATTGTTGCTTCAACAAATCTAAATTGCTTTGTCAACTTGCACACATGGGTTTAGCAAACAATCATAAAAAAATTGAACATTCTTACATGAACATTTATACGTTGACCGATACATATTTCAATATTTATCCTTCATTAACATAATTATTCTTGGGGCGGTTATACCAGTTAGGGTTTGGGGTTTGTTTGCGGGGGGAGGGGGGCTCCGTCCATTCGGGTTCAGAAGCATGTTGGAGGTTCGGGGCAACCATGTACCCCCCTGCCATAGAAGGCCAAATTGCTTCGGTTTCGGCTCTCCTGCCATAGAAGGCTAAATTTCTTCGGCTTCGGTTATACCAGTTAGGGTTCAGGGTTTGTTTGGGGGCGACTCCGTCCTATCGGGTTCAGAAGTATGTTCGGGGTTTGGGGCGGCCATGTACCCCCTGCCATAGAAGGCCAATTTGCTTCCGCTTTGGCTCTCCTGCCATAGAAGGCTAAATTGCTTCGGTTTCGGTTATACCAGTTAGGGTTCAGGGTTTGTTTGGGGGCGACTCCGTCCTATCGAGTTCAGAAGCATGTTCGGGGTTTGGGGCGACCATGTACCCACTGCCATAGAAGGCCAAATTGCTTTGGCTTTGGCTCCCCTGCCATAGAAGGCTAAATTGCTTCGGCTTCGGTTATACCAGTTAGGGTTCAGGGTTTGTTTGGGGCGACTCCGTCCTATCGGGTTCAGAAGCATGTTCGGGGTTTGGGGCGGCCATGTACCCCCTGCCATAGAAGGCCAAATTGCTTCGGCTTCGGCTCCCCTGCCATAGAAGGCTAAATTGCTTTGGCTTCGGTTATACCAGTTAGGGTTCAGAGTTTGTTTGGGGGCGACTCCGTCCTATCGGGTTCAGAAGCATGTTCGGGGTTTGGGGCGGCCATGTACCCCCTGCCATAGAAGGCCAAATTGCTTCGGCTTCGGCTCCCCTGCCATAGAAGGCTAAATTGCTTCGGCTTCGGTTATACCAGTTAGGGTTCAGGGTTTGTTTGGGGGCGACTCCGTCCTATCGGGTTCAGAAGCATGTTCGGGGTTTGGGGCGGCCATGTACCCCCTGCCATAGAAGGCCAAATTGCTTCGGCTTTGGCTCCCCTGCCATAGAAGGCTAAATTGCTTCGGCTTCGGTTATACCAGTTAGGGTTCAGGGTTTGTTTGGGGGCGACTCCGTCCTATCGGGTTCAGAAGCATGTTCGGGGTTTGGGGCGGCCATGTACCCCCTGCCATAGAAGGCCAAATTGCTTCGGCTTCGGCTCCCCTGCCATAGAAGGCTAAATTGCTTCGGCTTCGGTTATACCTGTTAGGATAAATTTTTTCTTATGTTCTTAAAATTTTGATGAAAATATAGAAAAATATATTCCAACAATTTAATATATCAGTTTCAACATTACTTTATTCCATGTTCAACATTGTTTTCCTCAAGATGTTCAACTTTACTTTGACTACATTATTTGTTTCGCACATATACTTTGTACTAAATTAAGTGTTTTACTTCTTTAATGGTTTTGCTTTTCTATGACTTTAAAAAAATGTTTTGTCTACTTAGTTTAATAGTACTCAACATTTAGTTATGTTATTATAAACAAATTTTTTTGTTTTCAATGTTTCTCATAATTTTTTATTTGAAAAATACATTTTTGTACCATTCAATTGTTTTAAAAATGCAGCTGATTATTTTTGCGAATGAAAATATAATATCCTCCACATATAAAAGATTCACATTTATAATATCCAACTGTCATCTCTAAACACGGTGTCCTCCACCATAGTAAAACATTTGTAGAAGCCCTTACAATTTTCTTTTTGAACCAAATAACTTATAAATTATTATGCAATGTTTTCTATAAATATTTTACTCATACTACTAATAGTTTTCGTCTCTCTAAATTTTATTCTAAGTATTTCCTAAGGTTGCTGCTTCTGCTTCTTGGAAGATTTCTTTTTCTTTTTCTTTGAGCTTTCTTCTGAAGGTCTCTTCAATCTATTTCCTTTTTTCACTGACTTGGCAGGACCAACTGGTGGATCTTTGAGAAATGTTGTTTGTACTGCAATTTCTTTTGTTGTCACAACTTCACCCTGGCTTCCATTCTGGCTTCCTTGCCCTTCCTTCTTTCTTTTTAAAACCATTTCTTGGAAATTCTGTAGCACTTGCATAAATTCTTTGCTTTCTGAGTTGCTATTGCAAATATCTGTCCATATCTCTGTTACTTTATTACTGACCATGGCATATCTTATAGCCTGTTGATTCCTACTACATGAATTGGGGTTGATGTACTGTTCCTTGTGTTTGTCAAGCTCCTCCTCCCGGAACTTCTTTGTCCATATTCTATTTATGCATTGCTTTGGTAGATCATTAATACCTAGCTGTGTGAACAATCTCAGAACATGGCAACAGACAATGCCATCCCTTTTTAACTTTGTGCACTCACAGTAGAACTCTTGTTTAACTTTGTCTACTTCTATGTTGAATCTAGTCTTCCAAAATTCTGGGCTCTTGTAGTAACTGTTCTTTATGACACAATACTTGTGGTCTTTGATTAATTCATCCACTGAGAATGCACTTCAGTTGAATAGCTCTGTCTGAAATTTGACAAATATGTCCCTATTGTATAGTTTTGCTGCCTGCCTTTCTATCTTCTGGTGTGTGCAGAATGTTGGTTGTTTGAGCAAACTTGAACCTGTTCTCATCTTCCTTTGACACACTTGCTTCCTGTATTATTTGAAACTGCTTCATGAAATTTTCAATTGTATCTTTTGGCATCACAAAGTCTTTGAAATATGAGTTTGTGCTTTCGCTTCTCGATGTTGACTGAATAAATGGGCAGAACACATCTTTGAAGTATACCGGCACCCACATAGTCCTCAACTTGTACATTTGTTGCAGGTGCTCATTCTTTTCAGCATCAAAATCTATTAGCATTTGCTTCCACCCTGATTCGAATTCAGTTACACTAAGTGAATCATACACTAGCTCATTTAGCTTTTGTTCCATTCCTTCCCTATGCTTCTGGCTCATGAAAGAACCACATTTTTCCAGCATATTCTTCATTATGTGCCAAATGCACAATCTATGAATGACATCTGGCATGAATTTTGTAATTGCCTTTTTCATAGCTGCATCCTGATCTGTCATTATAACCTTTGGTTTCTTCCCTTTCATAGCTTCAATGAATGTTTCAAATACCCACTCAAATGTTTCAGCTATCTGATCTTCTAATAGAGCACACCCAAAAATTATGTTGCTTCCATGTCCATTAATCCCCACAATTGGAGCAAATGGCAAGTTGTACAAATTTGTGCTGAAAGTTGTATCAAAAGAGATAAAATCTCCATATAACTCATAATCCATCTTTCCTCTAGCATCTGTCCAAAAGATACTTATTACTGTGTTTCCTCCATCCATTTTGAATGAGTATTCGAAACTAGGACTTTCTTTCTGCACATTCTTCAAGTATTTTACAGTTGCATCGATATCTGAAGTTTTTGACTTTATACGTCTTTTCTGCTTCAGGTTGTCCAAGTTCTTGGCAGTGAAGAATACATTTTTGAAATTTCCTTTCAGCTGTCTGAAAATTGACATGATTTTCATAGGCTTTAATCTTGCATCTTGCAAGATTTTTGAGAATATCTTTTCTTCTTCAGTCATCTGTTTGTGCCCTAGAAAGAACTTTGTCAGAGAAGGACTTGATGCGACTTTGTGGTTGTGGTGACAGTCAACCTTTGTGAATTCCCACTACCCATTTCTAAGTTTCACTATCACTTTCATCTTGCAATATGTTTTTTGAATGTAGTTCCTTCTTCTTATCCGTTGTGGATTCTCCATGTTTCTTTCCTTTCCACACTTGTTGTATTGTAGCACGTAGCTTTTCTGCATATAGTTTGATCCTTTCTTGATGGCATATCCATTCAATAGGCCGTGCACATTGAGGTATCTATGAGCTTCTTTCAGATTACTGAAAACCATTCCAACTCTAGGAGTATCTAGTTTTTCAACTTCTTCTGGGCTTGGAAAGATGTACTCCCTTTTCTTGGATACCGTAGCTTCATCATCTGAACTACTGTCATCATTGTCCCCTGAATATGTGGTTTGCTGATCTTCTTCTCCTTCACTAGCAATAGTTATTATTGTTGTCTCATTTACTGCAGCTGACACAGTATCATTTGAGAGATTGTGTATGACTTCACTACCTTCTTCTTGCATCAGTTCTCCTATAGGCTCATTCTGTATGTTTTGGTTCCTTTCTTCTGCCTCTTTGCATGTCTGATTCTCAGAATTGACCAGCTGCATTCATTTAACATATATTACATATAGCTTTTATCAATTTCTAGAATATTTCATACAATTGTTGAACCAAGTGCTTACTTCTATGTCTTGCAGAAATTCATCTTCTATTTCATTGATTTGAACAAGCGACGTTTCTTTTGTGGTTTCACAACAGTTAACCTGCATTTTTTCAAATAAATGTTACTTGAGTTCATGTATATATTACAAGTTCAGTGCCATTATTAATTTCTTAACATGAGTACCTGAATTATCTGTTTTCCATGACCATCAATTGTTGACAAAGTTGCTGCATCTGTTGTTTTCAACTCTATAGCTTTATCAATTTCCTGCAGTTAGGTTAGTTATATATTATTTTCATGATTCACAATCATATTGTGCTTATCAAATTGACAATTGGGATCTTGCCTGAGATAGTTTTGTCTTTAGTGATTCATATGATTCCTTTGCTTTCACCCTATTTTGTAGTTCAGCCATATTTATTGAAGCAAATGCTGGAAAGAGTGATGCTCCCATTTTCAATTCCTATTCAGCATGAAAAAAATATGTTATGATTTTTGTTTCAACAGTAGCATTAAAAAGCTTTACCAAATTGAAATGTTTCTGGATTCTCAAATAGAATCAAAAAGTACTTTGTTGAAAGGGCTATTTAAAATTGTTTACATTGTAAATCTACTATGTTATTATATTTAAAATCAAATGTTTACTTGGGTGCCATATTACTCATGTTCTGAATGAAACAAATTTTTTAAAAAAGCTGTGATACTAATCAATTATGATCAGTTCAAACTCAATTAGTCAAAAATTGTATATACATATCACAGAGAACAACAATTGTTGTCCCACCAGGAAGAAGTGAAGCAATTATTTAAATTGTAAATCAATGTGCTAACCCTAGTGCTCAATTGGGAGTAATGACTAGTTCAGAAAGAGCACAGCATATGTGGTAAACTCTAATCACATTCAACCAGAGATAGGAACACATAATTTTGAACTGAATCATACCTGTGGCGGCTTCCTGTTGTTTATTGCCGATTCCATACTTTGAGCTGCATAATTGGTAGATCCCATGGCACCCTTGTCGCTCGCGCGCTCGAATCTTCTGTGGATTGTTCCTTTTAATTCTAATTTTTGAGAATTTTGGAGGAGATCTGAGATGCGGACGTTGGTGAGGCACCCGCGGTGGCTGAAGACCGCACAGGTCTTTTTTTGTTTTTTTGTCTTGGAAGATAAACTTCCTTTATTTGGCTGCAGGCCCACTTGCAGACACACGGAACAAAACCCAACACTATACGGTCCACTCCACTTTCCCCTTCTATCCCGTGCTCATTTCCTCCAAAATCCCCATCTGTTTTGTTTGAGCTAGGCAAAGTGGCGACCATGTCCAGGTACAATTCAACTCGATTTTGTGAAATTTCGCTGCGATTCTACTTGGATTTCGATGTGCATGTGATTCCCAAACAAATCCGCCTAGGTTTTCCCTTATGTTCCGAAAATCCTATATATCTTCCGGTAGATTTTTTTGTCACTTACCTTCCACTGTATGGTTTTCTAGTGTGGAATTGCAATTGATGTTCTCGTCTACCTTTTGTTTCAATTTCATGAGCTCATATACTTATCATATGCTCCTGGTCCTAGGTTCTAGATCTCTGGTCGTATAGACTTATCATATGCTCCTGATCCTATGTTCTAGATTTCCTAGTTATCTATTGCTTGGATATTGGCATGTTTGTAACAACCACATAAATAATCATATGATGTAGTGTTATTCTGTGAATACGTCAGTGTTGTTCTATTTATGAACCAAATAATAAATATACCGTAATTAATTTTTGAAATCAAATTTTTTAGCATGTCAGCTAGTATGAAAAGATCAAATGAGCAGCCTTGTTTTGATTTTCCTTCGTTAAATGAGCTGCGCAAGAACTCAAAGGTATCTATAGTATATATGCCTTTTATTTCAATTTATAAATTACTTCATCTTTCTTGTTAGCTAATATGTTTGTCTAATTTTAAAAATATTGGTTTTCTTGCAGTCATACAGTACTAGACAATCAACATCTTCATTTATTTCAGTCATCAACAATTTGTTACCATAAGAGAAAGATTTGGTAAATCTTGTTGGTTTTGGTCCTCTCCTGAACTTGAACGGTTCTTTCACTCCTAAATCGCTTGTATGTTGGCTAGCGAACAACTTTGATTGCGATTCCAATTCATTGACACTTTCAAATGGATATTCGTTTAAGACGGATGCTTTAGTTGTGCACAAGGTTCTTGGGATTCCTTATGGAGGCAAATATATTGATGGTGAACCAAATTCTGAAGCTTCTTCATTTATCAAGAATGACACTAAATGTGCTGGTGGCAGTCCTACAATCAAAGAACTTGTTCAATTCATATCTGGTCACCCCTCTGATTACTTGCTTTGTCCACCTTTTTGTGCCCTACTAGCCATGGTTATGCTAGTTCAAGATATTTTAAACCACTTGTGCAATTTGACCAAATCGGAAGCTATAATTGGTCCATGCTAGGTTTTGAGTGGCTGATCAATTATCTCAGAAAGTATCAAGATAGAATTACTACTGGGAAATCACCAGCCTTAGGTGGCTGTACATTTTTTCTTGTGGTATGTTTCCCTTGTAACTTGTTATATACTTATCTACTTGAATGCTTTTATTTATTGTTTGTGAAATATAATTTTTTTTCCTAATATCATAGGTTTGCTACCTGGAGTTCTTGAAAGCATCTCAAATTGATATTGACTTGAAATATCAACGTTTGAAAATCTGGAGCACCAGTACTGTTTCTTATTTGACAAACCTTGACATGCTCCCAGTTGTTCCTCCGATTTTTGGAAGGCTACCTGTATGTGTAATTGATAGTTGCTATTCACCTGATTGTTATTAACCTTGTCTGCTATTCATATATTGACTTATAATTTTTCCAGATCAAGGATATATCTTTGACTCCATTTGCTGATTTGTCCTCTACACATTTGTTACAAAATCCAAGACCTGATGTTGATCCTTCTGAACAAAGAGAAGCAGTAAGTCTTGTAAAAAAAATTCTTGTAAAAAAAATTTATACCACTGTAATCATTTATAAGACTGTAGTTGTATATTATTTTTTCCCTTAACTTTGTATGCATGCTTATTCAGTTATACCTGTATACTATTGTAGACAAAAAGGAAATTATCTGTCATTGCAAGTGATATGCAAAGTGCTATATTTGAAGCAATCAAACCAGTGGTATGTTCATATGCTTTCAAATATGCTGAAGCAATGCAACAGCTTCCTTCATCTGCAAGCATAGATGGAAATGTTGATCCTTCAAGTATATATGATCTTTTATTTGGTGGGCAATCTGATGACATTTACAACTCAGCTGCTAATATATCTGAACTCGATGATGGTGATTTACCAATCGATGTGCAGCATCCAAATTCATTTAGAATCCCATCCGATGATTGCTTTGCTCAAATGGTATTCAGACCTCCAATAATTCTAGATTCTTATGTAGATCACGTTGCTGAAATTATTGAGAAATTGTCTTTTCTATCATTTCCTGAATGTCCATCAGAGTTTGAGTCACCATATGAAGGAGATAAATATGAAAATCTACTTAAGTTGGTAGTTCAAGATTCCGTTCCTCTTCTGGAAACTTATGTTGACTCAGGTATATGTTAAAGCATATATGAAAATCTACTTAAGTTGCTAGTTGTTAATTTCTTGTAGTCTGTTTCTTGAATATGTGTTAAAGCATGTGATATTTTTTTCCAGCTCCTTCAATTTCCATTGAACAATTGGAATTGCTATGTTCTGTTGATGCCTATGTATCAGCTCCAAAGCCAGAGGAGCGTATTGATACCTCATTTTTAGATCTAATTCAAGCTTCTGAATCAAATTATTCCATGAACTTCTCTCAAAAGCCAGAGGATAATGTTCCTGCCTATGGACTGTCTCTTAATGAACGTCTGGAGCACATTCTTCCAAATAACACATATCGACCTGCTGTTGATGGAAGTCTTTTGGTTGACCCTAGCGCATCTTTTGATCTAATTACTGCTAGTTGCAAATCACCATCACTTGATGCTGCTAACCATGATGGCCAGCCTTTATCTGTTGGTGCTACTATTCTTCCAAGTCCTACTATTCAAGCTGAGTCTCAATATCCATTACATGTCACAACTGATATGGCAACAAGATTTGTGAGATGCAGTGAAATGATTGAACATGAGTCTTTCTCATCAAAATTTACAAAGAGTCCATCACCTGGTTTTCCTGAATCTCAAGTTATTTCTGCAACACAGGCTGAGAAGATCTTTTATGATAAATTCACATCTGATATCTCTAGTCATTTACCAAGGTACTGAAACACTACTGTTTGTTCCCTAGTTATCTGATATGTTTTTGTTACTGTTTTGTATCTTATATCCATAGAAACTATAGTGCATTTTGTTTTATTTCAGCAAACATATATTTCAAGTTGATAATGTGTGGATTGATACAAGAACGTTAGCCCTTTCAATGCGATCTGGTTGTTGGTTTAGTCCATTTGCAATGTCTGCATTTTGTAAAATGTTCAACTCTGAGCAAGAAGATAGATTGAAGCTCAGGCAAAGGCATCCTGAAGAGATTACTTACTTCTTTATGAGCAAAAACCTTGCAGTATGGATTTTTAACCTTTATACATTTCAAATTGTGTCCTCTCAGAATCTTCTTGTCACTATATGTTTATTTCATCATCATTCATCTTATTTTTCCAGGATCAGTTAATGTCTAGTTCTCTTTTTCACAATGATATCAAGCAGTCCTTTACTCAATATGCTCTTGGTGTCAGACTTGAATATACTGATCATGTAAGATACTTGTTATTTCATCATCTCATGAGTACCAATATATGGAATACTATACAATCTTAAATGAATGTTTAAAATTTTTGTTTGTGTAGGTTTTTATTCCTTGTGTTCATAACCATCAATGGTTTGTTGTTGTTGCTAATTTCATCGAGAAGAGATTTGATATCATGAACTCAGATTCAGGATTGCAAGACTATCAGCAAACAATCAACGCAGTGATATACAACTTCAAGTGTCTTTTCATGCTTGCATATCCGCGTTGCAATCGTTTCAACATTCGTGAGTTTGGGACATCCTTTCTACTGATTCCAAAGCAGAAATTCAGGTTTTTTTGAACCTATCTTTCAAGTTACAGTTTGATATGACTCTTATTTTTTACTAACATTTACATTACATTTGACAGATATGATTTCGGTATCTTTGCACTTAGCTTTATGCAGACATACAATGGAAATTCTGTTCAGAAAATTTCAAATGTACGTTTCATAGTTCGATTCATCAAGAAATATCCTCACATTTAAATATTAGTTGATTTGTTACCTGAATGTCCAGAAAATATCTAACTTGCTTTTTTTCCCCTGAACAGGCTGATTTGTTACCTTTGCGTCAGAAGTTTCTATTTAAATTGTTGTCATACAAGTACAACAAGTTCTCTACCAATTTTATTGAAATGTTGATCTAGTTCTCTCATGCGGATTCCTTGCCAACTGTCGGGGTTCTCTACCGCCGACAAGTAAATTTCCTACGATCGCGCGTCAGAGCCCGGATGGTGACTCGAGAGACAGGGGTTTTAGACTGGTTCGGGCCTCCGGAGAGTAATACCCTACGTCCAGTATGTGCCGATGTTCTCAAGCCCAAAGTCTGTAGTAGGGGGTACAAACTGGTCGGGAGAGGGAGAGGGTCCCAGGTCCCGGTGTGGTGCGAACGAGTGTGCTGCTTGTGCTGTGTCCGAATGTTCGGCTGGTGTAGGCCTTGTCCCCCCGCTGATGTCCCCTTGTCCCCTTTTATAGTCTCAAGGAGAGAAGGGAGCGGGGGGTAAGAAAGATAGAAAATTACAAGGAGTTACTGCCCCGAGGCCTTTAGCTTGCGTCGTGCGCCGAGCCGTACCGGGAGCAGGTGTTGACGGAGTGGGCGCCCCGCCGGACCCGGGATCGTACCTCCCGGGTGGTTGGTGTAAATGTCTTCTCGGGTAAGCTTCCGGGTAGTTCCTGGGTCGTGGTTGACTTGCTCGAGGTCCTCGGGTGCTCCAGGTGTCCTGCTCGGGTTCCAGGTGTCATCCATGGGCGCCTGAGATCGTACTTGGGCGCCTGGTGTTGCGCATGCACTCCTCCCAAGACTGTAGCGTTCCTGTTCGGATGGGACGAGTGCCACTGTGGCTGCTGTGGCGAAGGACGGACGCCCATCATGCTCTGACGCGGCGGGTACCAAGTGGGTACGGCGCTGGATGGGCCAAGACGTGGCCGGGTAGTTTCACCCGGAGAGCTGGAAACTCCTCGGGCGCGGAGAACTCCCCGGGCGAATCGGAGAGCCCTTCGAGGGCGGGGAACTCCTCGGGCGAGCCGCGAAGCCACTCGGAGGCGGAGAACCCCTCGGGCGAATCGCGGGGACTTCTCGGAGGCGGAGAACTCCTCGGGCGAATTGGAGACTCGTCGGGCGGCCTCCGAGGTGTCGGGGCGTGGCGAATTTGCTTGGGTTTGGGTCTTCAATTTTGCTTTTTGAGGGGTGGATTATCGTAAGCTCCCGGATTAAGGGTTTGATTGGGTACCCCTAATTCGGACCTTCGTCAGTAGCCCCCGAGCCTGGGGGGGAGATGGAGACTCGCGCCCAGGCTGGATGGCGGCGTGGATATGGTAAGTTATGATCTGTCCGGTGGGGGCGCGCGAGCGCACCCGCCGGGTGTAGCCCCCGAGCCTTGAGAAGAGCTGGTGCTCTTGTTAAGGTTTTGTGCCCGGGTGGTTTGTCTTGGATGTTGTCGGGATCGAAGAACTTGTCGGGGAGGGGAAGCTTGTCGGGGACGCTTCTTTGGTGGGCCGCGCAGCTGCCCGACCGTTGATGGGCCGGGAACAGAAGCGTCGGCCCGTTCCCCCGCCGCGTGGGGAGGTGGGCGCGCCTTTTGAGGAGGTCAGGCGAAGCGACGTGCGCACGTCGCCGCGGCGCCAGTGGTGGGCCTGCGCAATTAAGGCAGCGGCCGTTTCGTCTCGCCCCTATTTATAGCCGCGCGCTGCGGCAGCCTCGGGTTTTACCCGAGCCCGAGCTTTCCAACTTTCGCCGTGCGCTTCGTCTCCTCTGTTGCTGCCGCTTGTTTCCTTGCGTCCTCCGCCGCCGTCGCTTCGCCGTTCCGGTGAACAAGTGACCGAGCCCCCCATCCCGCCGGCGCTTCTCCTTCGGATTGCTTCAAGATGTCGACCTGGGAGCGCTCCCGTGTCTCGCTCCGGCAGCTGGAGGGCCTCGTGAGCGCTCCCGTGTCTCGCTCCGGCAGCTGGAGGGCCTCGTGGCGGAAGGGCTGCTTCCGCCATTGACGGAGGCCGTGGAGTGGAAGGTTCCGGGCGTGGAAGACTATCCCCGACCGCCGCAGGGATATGTCGTCTCGTTCGTCGCCTTCCACGAGCGCGGGTTCTCCGTCCCTGCCGGAAGATTCATCCGCGCCGTGCTCAACGAGTACGGGCTGGAGCTTCACCACCTCAACCCCAACGGGGTTCAGCAGATGGCGCTGTTCGTGGCCCTCTGCGAGGGGTACTTGGAGATGGAGGCCCACTGGGACCTCTTCAGGTATTTCTTTAAGTTCTCGCTGCATTCTGCAGAGGGCGGAGCCCCGGCGACGATTGGTTGCGCCGTTCTGAAGGCGAAGCAGGGGCGTTCAAAGGAGTACATCTCGGGGGCCCTGATCAGCTCGAACAAGGGCTGGCACCCGATGTGGTTCTATCTGAAGAACGACAGCAAGAATCCCTTGCCGGCGTACACCGGGAAGACCTTTGAGAAGGCGCCCGACGAGTGGGCGTACGGGCCCGAGAAGGTCAAGCAGGAGAAGCTTCTCGGGGACATCTGGAAGGCCCTCGCGCGACTGCGCGACGCGGGGGTGTCGACGGCGGAAGTCCTCGGGGGGTACCTCTCGAGAGGCATCGTGCCGCTGAGGCGGCGCGCTCTCCCCCTTTGGCGGATGACTCCGGAGAATGCCCCCTTCGTGGGGACCGTGACGATGAACCCCCTGCCATCGGGGGACGAGGTGGAGCGCCGAGTGACGGCGGCGATGGGGAAGGGCCACGTCGCCTATCCTCCCCCGGGGCTTCTCCCCATGCTCCCGAACACCCGCACCCGGGCTCTGGTAAGGTGTCCTTCATCCGCCTGGATTCCCCGAGTGGTTTTTAGTTGGCTGATCCCGAGTTCTTTCAGATGAAGGGCCTTAGCTGCTCCTACTCCCGGCCGCCGCTTCCCGAGGACAGGGCGAGGAACCGGGCTGAGGCCGAATGGGCCAAGGCGAGGAAAGACCGCCGGGAGGAGTGGAAGAAGAAGGAGGTCGCCAAGCGTGAACGGAACGCTGAGCGATCCAGGAGGAGGAGGAAGGGAGAAGATGACGTCTCCGAGGACGAGGACCCCGAGGAGTTCGTGGAGAACGACTCGGGGAGTGGAGATGACGAGGAGAGCGATGATGACGCGCCTCCTCAGAAGCTCAAGGCGGTCGCGGCGATGACCGCCGGCGCCTCGTCCTCGGCGCAGCATTCGGGGCGGAGCGGGAGAGGAGGGCCGCCGCCGGACTCGGGGAGGAGCGAAGGCTCTCGGTCGGACCGGCATCGGCGGTCCTCCGAGGAAAGCCGGCGCGAGAGGCGCAGCCGCACGCCTCCGCCCTCCCATCACGAGCCCGAGAAGGGGAGGAGTTCCCGATGGGAGCCGGTCCCTCCTCGGGAGAGGAGCCGGAGCCGGGACCTGTCGGAGAGCACCCATAAGGGGGGTTCGTCTTCGGGGGCGTCGCGCTCCCCCAAGAGACCCGCGCCACGGGACGATAGGCGGCCGCCGTCGGCCCCCCAAACGGTGCCCCGGACGCCCGCGGTGGATGCGCAGGCCCCTCCCGCCCTGGTGAAGGTTAAGACGAGGCGGCTGGAGCCGTCACCGGTCGAGGGAGGAGGCTCATCTGATCGGGCGGTGTCCCGCTCGGGCAGGGATGCCGTAGCCACGCCCGTGGCCCCCGTCCCGACGGCGCACGCGGGATCCAAGAGGCCCGCATCCCCGAAGGCCCTGGCGCCGACGGGATCCAAGCGGACACGGCCCATCTCGTCGAGGTGAGTGATGTTCTGTGTCTCTCGAATGGTTTTGGTTTTCTCTCGTAGTTACCATTTTTCTCAGCCGGATTGCCTGACTTGTGGTGAACCAGTCGGGCCGATACTCCGCTCGAGGTGGCGCCGAGGAAGACGCTGCGCTCGGCGGCGCCGTTGCCGAGGCCTGCGACGGAGCAGGCTGAGCAGGCGACGCCGGAGCCCGCGGCGGGGCCGACCGAGAAGGCGGTGGTGGAGCCCGCGGTGGAGCGGGCCGAGGAGGTGACGTTGGAGCCCCCGGCGGAGCGGGCCGAGGAGGGGACACGGAGGGTGGCGCCCTCCGTGGAGGAACAAGTGCCGGAGGGGGACGGCAACAGCCCGGGAGACGCACTCCCCACGGGCCTAGCCTTCGCGCAGACCGTCCCCTCAGAGGCGGCCGTGGCGGCGCTCCAAGCGGAGCTGGCCGGGGAGTTGGTGGAGGCGGCCCTGCCTACTCCTCAGGAGGAGCCGGCCCGCCCCGAAGTGGAGGAAATCACCATGTCCGGGGGCGCGGCCGGAGAAGATGGCCGCGGGATTGCTGCCTCTCCGGGGGCCGCTGTTGGCCCCCAAGAAGCAGAGGCGGGGACCTCCGGCGCTCGTCAGGACGCCGCCACCCCGGCAGCCGTTGCAGCCCCCGAGTCCTCCGGGGTGATCCCCCCGGAGGTCGTCGTGCTCGAGGACTCGCCGGAGGGCAGCTCGCGGAGGGTTGCCGGGGAGTGCAGCAGGAGGCTGACCGTGGAGCCCCCGAGGCCTTCGTGCCCTTCGAGCGAGGGCCTGTGCTATCTCCGGGAGACGCCGGGAATGATGACGGTGGATCGTCGATTCGGCGCCATCGTACCTATCGAAGACAACCCGAACCTTCCGTGCGAGGGTCGGTTGTTGTGGTACGACCGTCAGAACCCGGCGGCGGGTCCCGTCTTCGAGCTGAACGACGCGGCGGAGAGGGAGCAGTGCCAGCTTCTCACCGAAGGCCTCGAGAACATGAAGGAGGTCTTCAACAAGTTGATCATCGGGCCTTCCAAGGTGAGTTTCTAGACTTCGTTCTTCTAGTTTTGGCGCCGTTTTTTGTCGCGTCTTACCGTTCTTCTTTTTGTTTTCGTTCAGAAAATCTTGGAGCGCAGCGCCGAAAAGTCGGCGTTCCTGCGCCGGGAGTCCGGGCTTTGGCACGCCGTGGCGCAGCTGAAGGCCGAGAAGGAGCAGCTCGAGGCCCAGCTGGCCGAGGCCCGGGAGGCGAGGGACGAGGCGATCCTGGACGCCGCGGAGAGGGAGGCCGCCCTCGAGGCGAAGGTGGACGAGGCTGAGAGGACCGTGAGGGAGGCGTTGGTGGCCGCCGACGCCTCCAATCGGGATAAGGCTGCCGCCGTGCGGGAGGTCGAGGAGCTGAGGACGAAGGTGGTGGACCTTCAGACAGACGTCCAGCACCGCGACCTCGACCTCAAGACGGTCGGCAACCAGCTGGTCGAGGTGGCCGGCAAGCTGACGGCCGCGGAGGAGGAGGGGGCCCGCCTCAAGGAGATCGCCGGGAAACGGGAGGAGGAGATCCTTGGTAAGCTATCCCTCCCCGTTTCTTGTCGGGCGGTTTCTTTCCGTTCTCCTCGCGTGGCGGCGCGTTTGCTTAGGTTTAACTGTCAATGCAGCCCTGCGGAAGGTGAAGGCTGACCAGGAGGCCCAGCTCGAAGCCGGGAGGCGCGAGATGGCCCAGGCCTTTGCTGCCAACCGAGAGCTGGTGCAGCTTGGTCACGAGCTTAAGGCGGAGCTGACCAGTAAGTATCGTATGTCCACTTGCCCTTCTTCTTGCAGAATGATAGTGACGAGGAATTGCCTGCAGGGGTCGTCGAGGACCTTCAGAGGTCCAGGGAGGCGGGCGAACAGAGCCAGAGGGCCCTCGAGAAGAAATCCGAGGTCCATCAGGCTTTGGTCCAGGCGGTCGAGCATCTGTTCGAGGAGCTCAACGTCGGTGGCGGCCCGTCCTTGGTGGATCGCCTCGCACTTGTCTCGGGGAGGACTCGGGCGCAGGCCTCAGATCTTGCTCGGAGCGTAGCGCGCAAGATCATTGCTATGTTCTTGTCGCACTACCCGACCATGGATCGGGAGGCTCTGCAAGGCGGGTGGGCCCCCGGCTACGAGGATGATGAATACGACGAGATTGAAGCCGAATCTTCCTCGTTTGCCGACCAAGTGCTGACCGCCGCCCTGAAGGATCTTGGGCTAGAGTAGACATGAAAAATTTTGTTATGTAATGAACAAAACTCCAATCATTGCTACTCAGAAAAGCTCGTGTTTTATCTGTTGTTTGTCATTTTCGTTTTCTTCCAAATGCCTTTGGGGGTCGTGGGTCGAGATGGAAAGGCGTGGAGCCCTGCCCGTCAGGATCTATTCCGTAGCCGCTGGGGCGTAGGAACTCGGGTGGTTGGGCACTCGGATTCGCAGCCCCCGAGTAGTTTCGGAAGATTCGAACGATGACAAGCAGCAGGTCGGATATGCTGAAAGCAACAACTAGTCGAGGCGGTTCCTTTATTGCTTCTCGGGAAAAAGACGTCGGCCCAAGGGCTTGGACTTTGCCCGCAAGTTAGCGCCGTAGCCGCAGGGGCGTGAGCACTCGAAACTTGGGCAAGCGCGGTCATAAAGCCCTTTGAGCTGACGTTCCTTTCTCGCAAGCGCCAAAGTATACCGCTTGATCGCGCGCGAGAGCAATCAATTGTCAAGTTTTTGAAAAAACGGAGGGGCACCGGGCCCCGGGTGGAGCCCCCGAGTGGTGGGCGATCCTGCACAGGGAAGGGGTCGCCCGCCGCTTAGCCTTGGGAACTCGCAGGGTACATTTCGATCGTATGCGAATAGAGTACTCGGAATAGTACAGTGCTTTGGTTATTATCGTGAATTGAAAAGTACAGGTACTTTCAAGGGTAAAGTGACGTAGCTGTGCGAGCCCGCAGAGGAATGTGAAGCTCGGGAGAGGCGGGAACTCGTCGGGCGAGGTGGGGACTTCTCGGGCTCGTCCTCAGCCTTGCTTTGTCGTGGCGAGATCTCTTTCAGGCCTTGTTTCGTGACCTGGGTCCCTGCGCGATGCAGGGTGCTGGTGGAGAGGCCTTTTTCTCCTTGCGTCGTTACCCCTCATGCACCTTTTTTCGCAAAAGGTGGAGGGGCCGGACCGCGCCGTATTTTTGCCTCGCTAGCCGAAAATGCGGTGTCCGTGTGAGCTGATAACGGGTTAATTCGAGTGAAGCCACGGCATCCCGCTCGACGGGTTCCGATCGGACCAGCTGGTGGCCAGCTTCAAATTCTCGGTGGCGAGATCATCTAGTTACCGAGTCCGTTCGACCGGACCTGGCGGCTCTTTGCCTTTCCGTTCGGAGGAAAAACCATGATCTTACTTTCCATCAAGACTCGAATGCAGTTCGGGATGCCCATGACGCTCGTGCGCCCGGGTACTGGCCGCTGGGACCCATCCCTTGCTGCCCCTCGCTCGAGGTGCCTGGGGCGGCTGTGGAACCCTTCGACGGGCCAGCCTTCGAACCCCTGGCCGTTAGCAGGCCGTAGTAGGTACTTATCGTGTTGGTTGTCGAGAGCGTTCGACCCTACGCGGGGAAAAAGTCACTCGCCTCTTATGTCAGAGGGCTCGGAGAGCGCCCCGGGAAACGACTGCAAGCTCATAAAGTACTCGAAACAGGAGAGCGTTTTTATTATTGCAAACGAATGGCAAAGTACAGATGCTTTCTAGGGGTAAAAGCGACGTAGCTGCTCTATGTTCCAAGCGTTTTTGAGGACTTGGCCGTCCTCGTCCTTGAGCTTGTAAGTCCCCGGGCGGAGGACTTGATCGACGATGTAGGGGCCTTCCCATGGCGGCGACAGCTTGTGACGGCCGCGATTGTCCTGAACTCGTCGGAGGACGAGGTCGCCGACTTGAAAGGCCCGGCTTCGAATATTGCGATCGTGGTATCGTCGTAGGGCCTGCTGGTACTTGGCCGAGTGGAGTAGTGCGACGCTGCGCGCTTCATCCAGCTGGTCGATGGCGTCTTCCAAGGAGGCTTGGTTCCCTTCGTCGTCGTAGGCGCGGACCCGTGGGCTGCCGTAGTCGAGGTCAGTTGGGAGGACCGCCTCGGATCCGTGCACCATGAAGAAGGGCGTGCAGCCCGTGGCTCGACTTGGTGTGGTTCGCAGGCTCCAGAGGACCGACGGGAGCTCTGCAACCCACCTTGCTTTGAACTTCTCGAGGCGCTTGAAGATTCGCGGCTTTAGTCCTTGCAAGATCATGCCGTTGGCTCTTTCCACCTGTCCGTTGGTCTTGGGGTGGCTGACGGCGGCCCAATCCACTCGGATGTTGTTGTCGTCGCAGAAGTTGAGGAACTTTCTACCCGTGAACTGAGTGCCGTTGTCGGTGATGATCACGTTTGGGACCCCGAAGCGGTAGATGATGTCGGTGAAGAACTGGACAGCTTCTTGCGAGCGAACCCGCCGGATGGGCCTTGCCTCGATCCATTTGGAGAACTTGTCGACGGCGACGAGGAGATGCGTGAAGCCCCCGGGTGCTTTCTTCAGTGGCCCGACTAGATCCAAACCCCATACGGCAAAAGGCCAAGTGATGGGGATGGTCTGCAGGGCTTGCGCCGGGAGGTGAGTTTGTCTTGCGTAGAATTGACAGCCTTCACATCTGCGCACGATGTCCTTGGCGTCGGCCACCGCGGTTGGCCAGTAGAAACCTTGACGGAAAGCTTTCCCGACAAGTGTCTTCGGCGCGGCATGGTGTCCACATGCTCCTGCATGGATGTCCCTCAGCAATTCCTTGCCTTGGTCGATCGGGATGCAGCGCATTAGGATGCCAAAGGTGCCTCGCCGGTAGAGCTCTCCCTCAATGAGCGTAAAGGCCGAGCCTCGGTCGGGTCGGGTGGGAGCTTACCCTGCACAATCCACTCGAGTAGCGGGATTCTCCAGTCGGGGTCCTCGAGGTTGGGCTCGGGCGCTGCGTCTATCTCCATCACTTCCGCCTTCTCTTGCACTGGAGGCTCGGGCGGCTCGTCGTCGAGTCGGATGGAGGGGGCGTGCTGGTCCTTGGCGAACACTCCATGGGGGACGGGCTTCCGATTGGAGGCCGCCTTGGCGAGGGTGTCGGCCGCCTCGTTGTATCGCCGTTGGACATGCTTGAGCTCGAGGCCGAGGAACTTGTCTTCCAGC